>JAIWNE010000105.1:0-116935 GCA_025331445.1 Blakeslea trispora | reverse complement strand
ATATTCAATGTCTAACTGTTCAGAGTACCGGTAGCATTGAAGGTGGTCAGTAGTATCAAAAAAAGAAATAATGAATGCCGGTTCTTTGTTCTCTTGGTGTTCGTAGGAGTAGTACTTGTCCCCTTGCTTCTCTACAATGGTGACCTTGAAAGTCAGTACGGCTATCCAGATCATGTCTGGTACAGTAAACCACCAGTCTGTTGTGTCGTTTGGAACCATAGTCAATGCGCGTTTGGTGGACAGAAAGTCATCATACATGAAAAATTCTTCAAACTTGCTTTCATAGGTAAGAAGCGTTTCCAGGAGCATCAGTCTTACGGCTGCACCTAGTCGGTCCGCGTTGTACTGGTTTTCGCTTGTTCCGTATGCCAAACAGCAATAGCCGCACCAACCCTTGGTATTAGGATCGTAAACGCTTATCCCGTTTTCTTGTCTGATTTCTGATGTGTAATCTGCTGAAAAATCGTTTGCGTATGGTGATTTGGCTTCTTCTTTCGCTTGCTTGATTATCATGTTTACAATGTCCTTTTTTGTATGTTGTTGTGTTGGTTTCATTTTGGGGTAGGAAGAAAGAGCTGCAGATAGTAAGAAGTAAGAGTAAAAAAAAAAAGACAAAGAGTTGGATAAAGAAAATTAAAATTTTCAAGCACCGCTTGTTTTCGTCAGCTTCGTGTCACCTGAACCGTTTACATTTTTTATTTTTTCTACCCAAAATGAAATTTATTACTTCAGATGTCGATGCCGTCAAGGTCAAAAAATACGCCTTCGCTATGCAAAGTTGGGATGGTGAGCTGATTTTAACGTTCAGTTTTATCATTGTCTAATTTTGTTTGTTTTAGTGGAATACGTCGTCGCGGCTTTTAAGATGGTGATGGCTGACCAGGGTTTTGTCCCTAAACATTATAAGGATAGTTTAGTGTTATACAAGGAGGAAAGCGAGCAAGTTATTCGGCTTTTTGTAGGTTATTAAATCCAAAAGCTTAATTTTTTTTGCTCATGTGAATCAGAATGGAAGCGAGGTAGATAACTTGTTTGGGGATGTTGAAGGTGAAGAAGCTGAGGATGTCAATGAACCGGATACTGTGAAAGAAGAAGCTGTAGTGGTAGGAGAAAAGCGATCAAGTGAAGTTAGTGTTGAGTTGGGTGCACCTGTGGAGCAGGTTCCTGACAAAGAGGTTGAAGCTCCAGTCAAATTGGAAGAACATGGTGAGCAAGCTCAAGGTGTTGAAACAGAAGTCGTGCAGGAAGAAAGAGGCCCTACGAAACAGGTATAGCTTTGGTAAATGATAATCATAAACCTTTTTAATTTTTTTGTGGGTAAAATAGTATACCAGAAAGACAAAGAAGCAGAGACTTGCCTCTCAGCCTGATCAATTGGGTGATTTGACAACAAGTCTCTTAAAGGCCAAAAGACTTGTCCAAGAAAACAGAATTGTGCGTATTGCGCAAGAGGATACTGTGGCTGGTTCGTCTGTGGGTTCGTCTGTGGGTTCGTCTGTGTCGGCTGTTGACCTTGTCAACCGTTACGCTATTGAATTGAGAAACGAAAAGGTTGCTCGTCTTCGAAAATACATGTGCTGCTACCACTTGGAGCTTACATTCGAGAGAATGAAAAGAGAAGCCGGTGGAAAGCTCACAAGAAAGAGATTTATGACACTTGCAGGTGATTTTAGCAATTGTAGAGATTCAATTGTATTTTTATTTATGTTTTTTTTTTCAAAAAAGGTATTCCAGATAACAGGTATGATACCGTTAGGGATATGCAGACGATCGGTGAGAAGCTGGTGTTGATAATCGCTTACTTGGGTGGTGATGTTTCTCTTCTTGCTACTGAGGAGATTTTAAGTATCCCTCTCAGTAGATATACTTTACGGGATGTAACTAGACTTTTTGCTGATTAAAAAAGTTTAAAAATAAACCGTGTGTGATATAGCTAAAAAAAAATGTATTTGTTATATAAAATTGTGGATATAATTTTGTAATCGCAAAAAAAGTATGACTCGTATAAGAAGATTCCAAACCAAGTCCAGTTTTACGACATGTAACATTTTTGCTCTCGCAAACTTAAAAGGTGGGCATGTAACATTGTCACCCACACATAATTAAAATCAAACAACAAACACTTGCAAGGTCAGACAACGAACATCCTGCCCGCTTGCTCCTACAACAAGTCGACATTGAACAGCAGCCTGGCTGCCCTCAAGCCAGTTAATATAGTAGTACAGTTACCTACAAAAACATTAAATAATTTTTGAATTTCCGATCATGGTATTTCAACATGATGATACAATAAAACACTTCTTTCGAACACTTTTTAAATTGAACATGAGCACCAGAATACACTTAACTGAAGAAGAAAATCAAATGATTATCAACCTCCAAAATTCCGGCATGAGACCTACTTAAATTTCGAGAAGATTGGGGATCAAATCACAAACGGTGTATACGATCGTTAGAAAGTTTAAGCAAAGAGGTTTTGTTGCTCGAAGCCCAGGCTCAGGATGACCCCCCCAAGTTGAGCGATCGTAGTCGTAGAGCCTTGGTTAGAGCAATAAAGCGCGACAGAAGGCTTACTTTGGCCGAGTTGACTGCCTTGGTTCCTCAAAATGTATGTGAGAATACCGTTCGTCGAGCATTGCATCTCATGGGGTACAGATGCCGTGTAGCTGTCAAGAAGCCCTTCTTGAACACAACACATAGGCTACTGAGATATGTATTTGCCAAGAAGTATCGAAGTTGGACAGTAGATGACTGGAAAAAAGTCATCTTCACTGACGAAAGCTCTTTTGAGAATGGTAAGAGCTCACGGGCTAATCTTGTCTAGCGCAGAGAAGATGAAAAGTATCATCAGGACTGCCTGGCGCCATCATTCAGAAGTGGTAAGACTAGCACCATGGTTTGGGGAGCCATTCAACATGGCTGTAAGTCTGAGTTGGCTTTCTTGGGTGAGGAGGAAAGGAAGGGAAGGGGCTTTGTGTCCTCGGTGTATGAGGATGCCCTCAGCAGATTCATTGACAATCGTCAAGATGTGGTGTTAATGGAAGATGGAGCACCAGTTCACCGGTCCTGTGCTGCCAAAGAATGGAAAAAGAATCAAGGTATTGAGCTTTTGCCTTGGCCTGCTCAATCACCTGATTTAAATCCCATTGAAAATCTTTGGGTTAAAATGAAGAGGGCTGTGCACAAGCACCGTCAAAGAAAAGGTCGCTTTTCTTCGCCTGAAGAACAAAGGCATATATAAAGAAAGTGTGGGATGAGCTTGCTCCAGCTCAATGGAACAAACTCATCGAAAATATGCCAGAAAGAATGGAGGAGGTGTGTCGTAATAAAGGTGGACCTACCCACTATTAGCGCCCTCTTTCCTTAAATAAACTTTTATATTTTTGCTTCAAAAACCACTCAAACTAATTCAGCACGATGTTTCCTCCATTTTGCTATTATTTTTTGGTTGCTCAATGCTCATTTATGTAATGTCATGAAGGGAAAGGATGGATGGCCATGATGATGATATGATAGGAAATTCAAAAAATTATTTAATGTTTTTGTAGGTAACTGTACTACTATATTAACTGGCTTGAGGGCAGCCAAGCGTTCATAGCGACGTTGCTTTTTGATTCTTTTATGCGGACTCTCCTTTCCTAATTTTGCAGAATTCTAGAACTAAGCGTTTGCATTGTTCACCCACTCATAGGGAACGATCGACGTATTTACCGGTTGCACCGTGAACTCAGCAGAAGTATAGGCTCCTATATCAAGCGGAATTTAGACATTAGAAGATATTTAATACTATCAGATAGATGTTACATGTCATGTTTTAAAATATTATAAAAACGAAGGTAAAGTTTATTTATGATTAATTTTTCTTTTTTTTGATTGCGTGTTTTGTAGCAGAATAGGGAACGGTAGGGGATATCGGTTTTTGAAGATTTTGATTTTTAGGAATGCACAGGGTATGAAAGATGTGGGACAAACGGTAAAGGATGGAAAGAAGTGTTAAATAGGTTTCAAATGTGTCAAAAGTGCTAGGGATCGTAATAGTATCGAGATGAAGGGCAAAGGTGAGATGGGAATTCAATGAGTGGTATAAATAGAAATGAATGGTGGTATGAACAGAATAAAAATTAAGAACGTAAGGATAGTTAAATGATTGAAGTGCAAGTTTACCCAAACACATGCACTTGTGATAATCACGTTTCACATCACTAGGATCTGCATCTGCAGGCTTCAGTTCACCAAACAAGTTGGTGCCATCATACATACCGCTTTCAGTATAGAGATCAACTCTATAGTCTGGGCGGCAATGCATGATGTAGTGATTATCATCAAATGCAAGCTTGTTTGAGCAATGAGGTAAGGTTGAAGGCATAGTCTTAGTAATTCCCAGAAGCAAAGGATGAATAAATGAACATTGGACGCGCATTTCAGACATCTTGGGAATAGACATAGGAGTGATTTCATGGGAAAGGGTATTAAAGGAAAGTGAAATGGATTGAAGGACTGGATCATCATATTTTTTGGCTGTTGAGCAAATGTCAGAGGCAAAGGAAAGGCATTTCTGGTCGGATACAAAGGTTTGAAAGATTGGGCGAAGTTCATGGATAATTGTAGAGGGCAAGGAAGGGATAAAGTCAAGGACAGAAGTTGATACGGAACTATATAACGAATGGGATTGTTCAACGGAAAGGAATTCAAGTTGCTCGTTTCTTTTTAATGGAATGATGTTCGACAGCGAAAGAAGCTGCTGATCCGTAAAATCATTTGACTGGACTTCATCGTAGGCTGCAGCCCTGTACTTGTCAAACAAGTCATGTAAGTCCACATTGTGGACAGAAGGGAAATAAAGCAGCGGTTCCAAACGATAGTCATTCACTATCACCACGGCGTGTAGGAGTTTTTAAAATATTCGAGTGAGGTTTTTCTGATTGAGGTCAATATTCAGCTTTTATAGACGTGTTTCTTTTGGCTTTTGAAATGATGAAAGGGAAGGTTTTTTTTTTGTTAAAGTGTGATATAGAGGGTAATGGGAGGTTAGTTTTCAAGTTTGAAGCTGATCTGAAGAGATGAGTTGATCTCGGTTTTTTTTTACATGTCAAAGGCCATAAAATAAATAAAAAGACTAAGAAAAATAATCTGTGAGAAAGAGATTTGGCTGAAAAGGGAAAAAAATAGCAGTGAAAATGAAGAGACAATCAAATGGGGGGATCGATTTCAGATTTTATGCAAAAATATGTACGAAAATGGTAAATGGGGGGATAGGCCAAGTGAGGTGAAACAGTCTGGGTAAAAAATAAAGATGTATGCAAATTTAATTTAAAGGTAAAGAAGAGGTATTTGGAAGGTAATCCTAAAGTAAAGTCAGATAAATGACGAAATAAAGACAGTAGGCTGAAAGAGAAGAAAAATAAGCATAAGCCATTTAATTATAAAGCCAAAGGCTAAAGAGCCATTTTTTAATTTTTTGTGTAATCATAACAAGGTGTAGAAAGCTAAAGAAGTGTAAAAAAGTGTAAAAAATAAAGCGAATCTTAAAGAAGCAATTACAAGATCTTTCTCAGATTGAAATTAAGGATAAACCATTATTCAATCCGCTCATATAAATACTCTTGTAAAAAATCAGAATAGATAGAACTCTCTCTCACTTTTTATTCCTGAATAAATCGTATAACCCGTTTCAAAGTATTTACCCTTTGATCTCTTCTTTCTATCTATCAATATTTCACAAGATACATTGGAAATCATCTTGGGCCAAGACAATGATGATGTATTTCAGTGGGAATGGTGCAACAAGAAGTTGAGCAGTTGCATCCTCAAGCCAAATTACACCTTGTTTTTTTTTACAGTGAAGAAACTCTTGTTGAAGTTTTTGTGATGGAAATGAAGGCGCCACTAAGAAACAAAAACAGCAACGACTTTATTAAGCTGGGCTTCACTTTGAAGTCCATGATTGACAGAGTCATCAAGCGTGGCCTGAGACAGCCACATGTGCTTGGCTTGTTAGTAGATGGTTTGTCAGACAAACAAGAGAAGTATATATCATACTAAACATACATTTTAGGCTACGACTGTTACTTATATATGATGAAAATTGAACACGAAGTCATTTACCAGATGGTAGAACTTGATACCTTTTCGCTGCCCAAAGGCAGAAACGAAATACATCTGCTGAAAAACCTACTCAAGGTCATTTTCCGGATGAAGGTACTTATTTTTAGAAAGCATCTCATTTTTCTTTTCTTGACTAACAGCAGCTTTAGGCTTTTGCTTCAGAAGCTTTTGAAGACTTTGAAGCAAACGATGGTACTGAGTCTGAGTTGCTTCCTCTCTGCCGTTTTGCGACTTAATAAAGATCTACTTTATATTTGTAATATATCCTATTCGTTTGACTTTTGCTGTTTAAACTTTATGATTCGTACTATATCATCAACTTCACTGATTAAACCAATGCCTTTTCAGTGCTCAATAAAGTTACAGACATTTTCTAGTGATAGAAGATGTGCCTATCCATAAGTCTGGGTTCATGATTCGCAAAATTGAAGGCGGCCGCTATCGATTCATGTTCTTTCCACCTTATTCACCCGAATTGAGCCCAAGTGAACAGTCTTGGGCCATCCTTAAAGGCAAAATGAAGCGTAAAAGGTTGGTAGCTAAGTCATCTTAACAGAATTGCATACGCCTAAAGCAATGTGCTTATCAGCTATCGTTATGGTTTTTGCAGCCATTCCAGGTGTCAGATTATTTAGTGTTTGAATAAAATCCCTTCCTAAGATATATATCTCTCTCTTTTGTTTTTAAAATATTCATTCGTGTACGCTAATTGTGTAATGACAGGGTTTGTGTATGTCAATTTAGTATATATGGACATTCGTCCACAGTCAAAACGACAAACATTGTTTTAGCTTCAGCCAATCTCCCTGTTGCCGTAATGAAGACGAAAGATATGATAGAGATATATTCAAAAAGTTTCACCCCGAAATTTAACCGCAATTGATAGCCATTCTGTAAGAAATGGACATGAATGGATCTGGATGTCATAGTATGCCTGAGAAGAAAAAGAGCTTTCTAACAATGAGATCCTGATTTATTCATGTCCATTTCTTACAGAATGGCTATCAATTGCGGTTAAATTTCGGGGTGAAACTTTTTGAATATATCTCTACTATCCCCCCTGAGCCGCGCTTTTATTCATAGCTTTAAATTAGAATAATATAAATTGAAGATATCTAATTGTTTGGCGTACCTAAAACAATCTTAGTAGCCTTTGCTCCGGCTTCCAATGTGGTTAATGCTCTCCATTACATTCAAAGTCTCCTCTAAGAACTTAAAATAATGTCCAGCCGTAGTAACCTTAGGCCCCTCATTTCTACTACTATCTTCAGGCTGCTTTCTTTTTTTTTGCCCCTTTGAATCTTTCTTATTTCAAGTGCTTGCTTTGGCATTCGAATGCTCAAGTTGACAATACCCAAAGACGAAATAACACCAATGATTGTATGGGTTGGTGCTCTAGTTGTCGGTGTTGATACCACTGCTTTCTCACCCTTAGTTGACCAAGCCCCATTTGATCTCATGTTGATGTCAAAGCCAGCCTCATCTATAAAGACACAATTGCTTAGGAAGTCCATTTCCGAGTCCTTCCAGGTCATCACCTAATCAAAACGCTTTTCAACTCATTCACTCGAGACTTCTTGATATCCAAATTAGCAAACTTGTTTGTCAACATTGAAACAGCGTCTTCAATAGTTGAACTTGGATCATTATCAAAGAAATCAAGCAGACTCTGCTTATGATCCTCTTGAAGGCGGCTAAGAGGCCTGTTCTGAAGGTTGGTCTTTTTTTTTTTCAAAGGAAACCCCTTCTGAATTGTTCTCATATTTCTTCCACCAACCGCGAGCAGCGCTTTCCTTAACACCTGCCTTTAGTGCTACAGCCCTCACAGACATCAGAAGTTGTATTTTATAATAAAAAAACAAATACTTTTGTCAGTAGTATAGACTTGATACTTTGTCTTCTCTTCTTCCTCTCTACTAAGCATAACAGTATTCATGTCCTCAGACACGCCACTATTTGATTAACCTTCGCCAGTATTCATGATGGTAACGTCAGCTCTTTCTATGTGAGTGTCTAAATTAACCAGCTGTTTTAAGGCATAATGATCTGGCTTTTCATCAACAATATCCATGGCCTTAGCGTCGCTTTCGTCGTAAATGCTACCCTGGCCATCTTCATTCAAAATGAAAGAAAAGATTATTGAAATGTGTTTTTTTTTTAAATCTGCGAATTGGTACTGGAACAACTGTAGCTAAATTTGGACCGAAAAAATACTCGGTAAATCCAAAATGAGATTTAATTGGTCGAAAAAACCATCTCCATCTGATATTCTATAAAAAAAAAAATCATAAAACTTTTTTGAATTACTCTTTCTTTCTTCAAAACAAACTTTTTCTTTCTCCTCTGAGACTATTATGAAGAAAGGGCCAGATAAAACATGACTGAGTCTACTGAGAATAGCCATACGAATCAGCTTCCCTCAATAGATACAATTGGTGCACATTACCATGGTAGCAGCTTTTCATTGTTAAGTAATAGTGCGCAAACCAACTCTAGACATCACCACCATAGTCGTTTACTTTACTATATTGCAAGCTCTTCTTCGCTTATACCGCCAACATTGATATCACCCTCACTGCAATCTTCATCTATTCCTGTTATACCTTCAAGGGAACCAACCTATCCCTCATTTCCAATAGGCGCAGCCAACAGTATTACAAACAGCTTGCCTCTCTTACCACCACCCCAGCCAGCCACTTTGCCTATCGCCGTTACAGCCGTTGATGACTGCTGTGAAGAATGCTGCCCAGACGCAACTAGCAAAACAGGAAATCAATCAGACAAAGCCAGTAGCTATAATAAGCAAGCTGACTTTTACCTTAAAACCAGCCAAGAGGAGCCTCTTGTCTTGCCTTCGATTAAACGCAAAAGAGTGAGCCTATCTGTAGAAGATGACACATATACAGAGCCATGTCAAAAGCGGCAGGCTCAATGTAAATGGTCTAGTTGTGTAGCTCGTTTTGATACCTTGGATGATCTAACTCCACATTTATACAACAACCACCTCAATCAGCGACTTGAAGAAGAGGAAGATTATTGCTTTTGGGAATCATGTTCCGAAAGACTACTAGATAGCTCGATCCAAACATTGCTTGATCATCTTACGAGTCAGCACTTGAAAGAAGCACTCTTGCATGCCTGTCGCTGGATTGATTGCAACGAGCGATTCGATGGCTTCGATACACTGACACTTCACCTGTCACAAGTGCATGTGGGGTCAGGTAAGAGTGAATACCAATGTCGATGGATAGCTTGTGAAAGGCGAGGCAAAGCATTTACACAGCGGCAAAAAATCATGCGTCATATCCAGACACATACAGGTGCTAAGCCTTACCAATGCCAAATGTGTCAAAAGCGATTTTCAGAATCAAATATGGTAGTTCAGCATATGCGTATACACACAGGAGAAAAACCATTCAAATGCGATCAGTGTTCCAAAGATTTTTCTGTCTCTGCTGCGCTCACTATTCATAAGCGTGTTCATACTGGCGAAAAACCCTTTGCTTGCAAATACCAAGCTTGTGACAAAAGGTTTGCAGAAAGCAGTAATTTGACTAAACATGTAAAGTGAAAGACAAAAGAAAATAAGGAAGCAACATATTAAAGAGAAGAGAGGGAATGTTTTTTTTGTGTATCCATATTTATAGATGCGAGTACATACAGGAGAAAGACCGTTTAAATGTACAGTGAAACCATGTGGTAAAGCCTTCTCGAGACCTGATCAAGTAACTCGACATCTAAAGACACATAACAAAAAGGAAGAATCATAGTCTCTTTCCGAAAACTGAATTGTCAATTTTGCCCTTCAACTATCCATGTTGACTCCAACGTGGTATAGCTTCAAGATCCTCTTTTTGTTCTCCTTTTTATAGACAATAAAAAGCATGTCATTATTCCTATACCTTTCGAAAGCCATACATTTAAAGAACAATAAATAAACCTATACACACAAAATGAGCGCGAAAAGGATTATCCAAAATGCTCTCTAACAAATTGACGCCTAAAGAGGAAATAGAGATTGCCATTAAAACATCTCTAATGCAGACTAGCGACAAAAAGAGTAGAAGAAGCAGCTGATTACAATGAGCAATAGCGATACGTAAAGTAGCTTTGCGCTAAAGCTTTAAGCTACCTTTCGCTTTATTTTTGGACGCAGAGTTGCTTGAAGAAGATAGTGGAGGCAAACAAATAGAATGATAATCACAAAATTCTACTTGTTCGATTATGCTTTCTAATATGTGAATAGATCAGTCATCAGGTGTCAGTTTTTGATGTATGAACGCCAGCTCATTTCGTTCATTACAGTTTTCAAAAGACTGCTATGTACACATTATCCTTGTTTTGCGCATAAACTCTGCATTATTTTTTTTTTTGTTAAATGAAGTCTGAGGAAGCTTAAGGCTGCGTTTGTCTGGACATTCAGCAGAAGCTGCGCCTAAAACAGCCTTTTGTCATTGCTTAGGTTTTGAAATGTGGCTGCTGCAGATGTATTTTCACCTGGTAGTCGCACTCTATTTCAAATCAATATGGAACATGAAGCCTTTGTGCTTTTCGTTGAGAATAGGCAGACAGTCAGTCTTTTCTCCTTTCTTAAAAAAAATATTACTAGAAACTTTCTTATATTGCTTACACTCATTCTTTACACTGACCATAATATAGCTGTATAATTTCGCTTCATTGATGCTCCTCTCATAACATCATCCTTCATAGGTTTTGCTTCCTTTTTTTTTTCTTACTGACATTACCTTGACTTGATTCTTACTCTCCAAAGGCAATTGAGCTAGATCTTGTGTATGGAAGCTTAATGAAAGGCGAATCTGTTGCTCATCAATATAATACATTGCCATATGTGTTGGTAACAGAACGCTTGTTGTTTTGAAACAAGGAATTGAATTGCTCATCTATGATTTTCTACCAGAACAAGTTTATTTTGTACAACCTGAACTTTATTCTCGCCCCTGGGCAATTTAACTTTCCGGAAAGAAAGTGTATCAAGCCGAATTGTTAGATGTAGAACGAGCAATCAATTTCGAAATAACCAAATAAACAAACACCACCAACACAAATATCCATCGTTTTCCTCGACTCATTGCTGTCTGTGCCATAGCATTCTGTGGCTGTGGCTGTGGTTGTTGGTTTGGTTCTGTAGTGAGTGATTTAGGTGTTGTGGTTCGCTTCAGCAGCAGTGAATCAGCTGATAGTTGATTGCTGTTGATTGTACATAATTCAGGAAAAACCTCTATAGAAGAAACACCATTAATTTCAGCATGAGAAAGTAAGTTGTCAATTTCTTTACCTCTAAACTTTGGATTTTTGAGATTCCATAGATGTGATCGAGCAGCATACATTTTCTTATCATTCATGCTTGTCTTTATACTGCCTGTAGTCGCTTCATCACTTACCTGGATAAAATGTATAAGTCATTCCGACACAATCAAGGTAATCACCCATCTTACCATAAAGCTCAATAAGCCATTCAAGATAGTAGCGATAGACCAACTTGGATTCCATGAACTGGGATGAAAATCACTCATACTTAAGCAAAGACGAGTGTCAGGCTGAAATCGACCAGAAGGTGTTGTCATTCGGATGGCGGGTGGTTTAAAGGGGTATTCAGCAGGAAAAGTGATTCTACCATAATATTCTCCACCTTCATAGGGTGAGTCGGGAGGGCCCGTAATTACATAATGCCTAGGTTGGATATATTAGATTACGGATGGCTTCATATCGAATGTGTTCGATTTTTACCAGTCTAAGATATTACTTTCTAGAGGCTTTGCAACAATATAAGGAGGTGGACTGAGATAAACAGTTAAACTCATCTGAGTCATCGTCTGTCTTTGACTTACTTTTTCTGGATAGCCATATATTCCTTTGTTAGTCTTTTATAAGCGCCTTTTGTAGCCATGATGAATTGAGTTGACAGCAAGTAGTGATAGTAGTAAATGGAAAGAAAAAAAAAAGAGTGGAAATGAAAGAGAGAAAGGAGGTTGCTTTTTGTTTAAAAAAAAAAATAGTATATTATTCTTAACCAATGAAAAGCATTTGTTCGTTATGTTTATTATTACTATCAAAGTCACCTTTACAATACTATTTTGGGCTGTATATCATCTGAAGCCTTAATTGTAGTTGAAGCAGATAAAATACCTGATGAGAATCGAGAATTATGCTTTGCTTTACTGCTAATAGTGTCCATAGGACAGGTATTTGAGCTATTCTGATGATAATCATAGCGAGAATTCGCAAACGATTGATTCAGTACTTGAGAGATAGCTTGCTCTTCATCTTCCTCGTCTTGTGGGCGACCAGCATCCTTAGACTTCTTTTGCTTATAACTGAACTGTTTGATGAGTAGATAGCTTGTGATGACCCCTATAGAGTAATATAAAAAGAAAAAAGAGGGGTAAGTAACACTGATCTTGTTCTTTTGAAAGAAGAAATTACAGTCAAATGAATAAAGGTCGGCTGAAAGACCATCCATCACTCTGCAAGATATCAAAATGGCGGTAACAACATTCGAAGCAATGACTCCTACCCTAAACAATAGGTCAAAACGTTTTCTTCTTTAAACAACTAAATATATACTGTACGAGAAAATAATGCCATTAGACAGTAAAGACTTGTGCAAGCTATTACCAAATACACGGTAATGGCGATAAATGACCATCAAAAATGCAATTGAAAGAAAAAAGTTGCTGGCAATATCGAGACCTAGTTTTGCCAATGCAGGCCAGTCCACTGTTGGGACACAAATAAGTTAGTATATCCAATGAGAAATTATGTTGAAGACACTTGCAATTTTCCAACTAATGTAAAACAAGTAAGTTTTTTTTTCTGAATGACAGATAATATAAACATTACTATACAGTTCCCCAGGAGATCTTTATAGGTCGGTAGTTTGGCCAAATTAGAAAGAATGATTACAAGAGCAATATAGCCTAGGTTGATGATAGACCCAATAAGGATCAACCATTTTGCTCGATCATAGCAAATATAGGCTTTGTAAAGCAGAATGGATTGAATGCAACAACCCCCTAAATTGATAAAGATGATAGATATCCAGAATCTCTATTTAAAAAATAAAGAAAAGAAATAAAGGTAAGAGATGTAACATATGATTGATTTAGGATCATACAATCTCACAAGATAGGTTTGTAAGTGGGTTGAGCACACTGCAGAGAATAACCATGAATGACAATAGTGTCTGGCATAAAACGGCAAATTGAAGCCATTTACGAACTCGGTACACCATCTCTATAGCTGTAAGAAGCTGCCAAGCAGAACATGCAAGACATATGCTCATATAGACAATAGTAGAGGCGGTGTGCCTAATATAGATTGTTGTGTTTTCATTCAAAGAAGCATACGGCACTTGAGAAGCAACGACATCCTTAAGCATTTCTTGATACAGCTTGAAATCTTTTTCTGGAGGTAAATCCATAATGCTAAATCAAAATAAAATATGTAGAATAAAGAAAACGAAGGAAAATACGACTACAGCAGCGAGTTTTATTTATATATCAAGCATGTTGGTACCAATTTTCTCTGTATCCACTTGCAATTAAATAAACAAAAGTAAACAAGGCACAAGGAACATTCAGAGTACCCTTTTGGCTAGCTTTACCATCCTTCGTACAGAACGGAAAATAGCTCAATGAAGTAACTGACTGTGTTTTGGATTTGGTTGACGCTTTACTTTTTTCTTTCTTTCTTTTGGTTTTCTTTCTTACATGAATCAGATCAGAGAAAGACGAAAAAAGAAAAAGGCAAAGCTTTTTCGAATTTTTCTTTTGTTCGCTCAAAAAGGAAATTTCGGGTGCTCTGTTGGTTTGCCCTTTTAACTTTTTTTTTTGATAAGCTCACTAGAAGAAACAAAATGAAAACGGGCACCAATTATGGTGTCACTAAACAAGATAACGATAAAGCGTTATCTGCCCTATTGATAACAGAATAGGTGCTATAATTAAGCTCCTCTTTATTTTACAAATCAAACTGCAGAACCAACTCATACCGTTTTTCTTTTTTATTTATTTTTCATATATACACTAATCATCTAATAGCAGAGAAATTTCTATCATGCGATGTCCCTTCTGCTTCTCTTCTCTCTCCTTTATATATATATATATATATATCAATAGGCTATTATAGTCGGCTTAGAAAAAAGAATGGAAAGATGGAAAGTTGAACTTTAAACCACCGCATCTCAGCTCTAGATTTCCAATTGAAATACACGCATATACAAACTGAGCTCATAAATCTTTTGGATTTTTACCCTATTTAACTTGCATATTTTTCTCTTCCCCACTTTTTTTTTCTTTTAACATGATAAAATCTGCTCTGCAGAATACATATATTAAAGCTTGTTTAAACCCTTCTCGTACTACTCCTGTAAGAAGATTCGCTATGTCTGCTAAACCCATTATCACTTCTGTCACTATTCCCAAGGTAATGAAAAGCGCGTTTTTTTTATGGTGAAATATTTTCTCAATCATTATATTTATAGCTTAAGGATCAATCCTTGTTCAAAGAAGCTGGCTTCATCAACAACGAATGGACTGACAAGAATGTGGCCGAGAAGTTCACTGTCTATGATCCTGCTACTGACAAAGAGATTGGCCAGCTGCCCGATATGGGTGCCAAAGAAACCAAGGAAGCCATTCAAGTTGCCTCCGAGGCTTTTAAGACATGGTCTCAAACCACTGGTAAGCAGCGTCATGACTTACTTATGAAATGGTATTACGCCATGGTTGAAAACCAAGATGATTTGGCTACCATCTTAACTTGGGAAAATGGTAAGACATTGGCCGAAGCCAAGGGAGAAGTTGCCTATGCTGCCTCATTCTATGAATGGTTTGCTGAAGAAGCTGTGCGCGCCTATGGTACTGTTATTCCTAATCACCTTCCCGGTCAACGATCCATCGCTATTAAGCAACCTGTCGGTGTTGTTGGTATCATTACCCCTTGGAGTAAAGTGATAAATCAAGCTGAGTTATAACGAGAAACAAGTTACTAACTGATCATCTATCATAGACTTCCCTGCTGCTATGATTACTCGTAAAGTAGGTGCTGCTCTTGCTGCTGGTTGTACTGTCGTCATTAAGCCTGGTGCCGAAACTCCTTATTCTGCCTTTGCCTTGGCTGAGTTGGCTAAGCGTGTTGGTATTCCTCCTGGTGTTGTTAACATCATTCCCACGGATAAGCATGTTGCAGATGTAGGTAAAGAATTGTGCACAAACCCTATCGTCAAGAAAATCTCTTTCACTGGTTCCGTAAGTTCTGTTTTAAAAAAAGAAGAGATAATCCTCGAGAAGAAGCTAAACTGTTTGATAATTTTAGACCGCTGTCGGCAAGCTTTTGATGTCTCAATCTGCAGGTACCATGAAAAAGATTTCCATGGAGCTTGGTGGCAACGCTTCATTCATTATCTTTGATGACGCTGAACTCGATGCTGCTGTTGAAGGTGATTTTTTTTTATTTGTACAAAAATGTCTTGAGACTCATTTTTTTTGGTGAAAAAGGTGTTATCGCTTGTAAATTCAGAGGTAGTGGTCAGACTTGTGTTTCTGCTAACCGTATCTATGTTCAAAAGAAGATCTATAAGGAATTTTCTGCCCGTCTAGCTGAAAAAGTAAGCAAATTCCAAGTGGGTCATGGTTTTGATGAAAAGACCACGCATGGTCCTTTGATCAACTCCAAGGGTGTCGATAAGGTCAAGAGACATGTGGAAGATGCTGTCAAGAAGGGTGCTCAAGTCTTGGCTGGTGGCAAACATCATGGTGGTAACTTCTTTGCTCCCACTGTCCTTGGTGACATGACCTCTGATATGGAAATACATACTGAAGAGACCTTTGGTCCTATTGCTGCTTTGTTCCCCTTTGAAACCGAGGATGAGGTTATTTCTCTTGCAAATGATACACCATTTGGTTTAGCCAACTACTTCTTCTCTCGCGATGTCGGCCGATGCTGGCGTGTGGCTGAACGTTTGGAAAGTGGTATGGTTGGTGTCAATGCTGGTGCTGTCTCTAGCTGTTACACACCATTTGGTGGTGTGAAGGAATCTGGTGTTGGTCGTGAAGGCAGTAAGTTTGGCCTCGATGATTACATGAACATCAAATACATCAACATGGCTGGTATCTAAGTATGAAGAGGGAAAAAGGAGCTCTTTCCTATCATGTCAGTGTGATTGTAAAATAAAATAACTGTAAATATTAAAAACTGCACGTTAGTCCGAAAAAGGGTGCAAATACAAAAGTATTGGTTATTTGAACTATCTAGAAACTTTCATATGAGCTACTTGAGCATAAACATGATTGAGAATGCGTGCGCATTGTTGGCCGATTATGATTATTTATATTATAGCATCTTTATTATAAACACAAGCAATAAAAAAGATGACACCACTTGCTAATGGAAATCAACATGATCACACTTTCCTTTACCTATTACAAGCTTGATCAAGTTGCTTTTTTGCTTGTCTTCTCGACAAATAGCTATGGCACTACAGTCGCTGTAGGAGGATTTGTCTACGGAATAAAGAATTAGGAGTACTTTACTTGTCTACACATACTTTTTATATAAATCAAAGCATCCTGATCAAACCATATAGTACTGAATTTGAGAAAAATTAGAGTGCAATCAAGTGACATTACCTTGACTTTGAATTTCATATAAAATTATAGAAAACATAAATCGATAAATCTACATCTTTCACTGCTTCTGTCTTTCTTTGTCTGTTCTCAAATCAAGTTTTTAAGCAGTATAACTACCTCTATTAAAAATCAAGTATGCTCTCGCTGTTGCAAGACAACTCTCAATTCAAGCTACAAGAACTGTGATGACTGCAGAGTAAGTCTCAAGATAATCTTATTATGCACGCAGCTGATTAAATACTACTCTATAACTATATTTTTAACAAATGTGCTGAAATCGAGCTACTATCAGAGCGAAAAAGGAAGCCGATGAAGGCTGAAAAAGACAACACAAGAAGCAATTGCCAGTAGCCCGCATCTCACGACTTTGTTGCATGAAGCCATTAGAGTTGGGAAGAATAGATAAAACTTGTCAGCACTGCAAAGCAAATGAAGGGCAAATATTTTGGGTGTCCTGATTTTGGGTGTCCTGATTTTGGGTGTCCTGATTTTGGGTGTCCTGATTTTGGGTGTCCTGATTTTGGGTGTCCCTAAGTTTTAATAGAGCATCCCATGCTATTCATTTGGAAAATTCCATTAACACTTCTGAACTGTTTAAGCTGTGTCATCCTCTTTTCTTCGTATTATAAATTGTCATTTGAAAATAACAACTTCAACGCCGAATACTTTGGAGCGAAATTATTTGAGATGAACATTCAGATAATAGTGTTCTTGAGCCATAGGATTAGAAACTCGGTGATTTAACCAAGTATAATAATGACATTGGATATGCTCTTAAAAAAAGCATCAAAAGAATATTCACAATACTTCTTTTCCTTCCCGTCTTGCTACAGACGATGCGGTAATCACGAAGAACTTACTTCTTCTACTACAAAATCACCTTTGTCGAGTAAACATCAATCTGCCGAGTATATGACACCACCTGAAATGGAACGTCGAGATCCCATCGAGCGTACTCATTTTCTTGGTCACTTTGGAGTGAATGCGATTGAGAAAACCATTCATGCTGACGGTATACATTGGACTAACTTGAGAAAAGATATTGAACGTGTTGTAAAAGATTGTACAGCTTGCCAACAACATACCATTCACAAAGTAGGCTATCATCCACCTAGACATATCTTACCTGAAGGAGTCTTTGATCACATTTGTGTGGATCTAGGCACTTTCAATGTTACATCGTCTAGTGGAAACAACTTCTTATTACTCGTAGTTGATATGTTCTCACGCTTTACCATTCTCAGAGCTATTCTCGATAAGAATGCATATACTATTGCAAGAGAGTTGCTCAGTATTTGGTGTTTATTTGGGTTTAGTAGAATTATTAGTCATGACAATGGATCTGAATTTGTGAACGAAGTCTTGAAGCAATTGGCTGAGATGACTGGAGTTGATCAAAGGGTTTCATTACCTTACAATCCTGTCGGTAATTCTATATGTGAAAGATATATGGGCGTGTGCAAACAAGCCATTATCAAAGCAATTACAGCTGATGCAAAGGATCCTGAAAGTTGGAATTTATATGTTGACATGGCTCAATACGCTGTCAACGCTCAGTTTAGACACTTGCACAGTACACGTGCATTCACGGCTATGTTCTTCAGACAGCCGAATCAATTAACTGATTATACCGAAGTGAAGCCCACTTTGACATTTGAAAAATCTGAGCACAAACGTATCAATGAGCAATTGAAACACGTTAAAGAAGTATTCGTACCTGCTTTACATGAGCACATCAAAGAGCGTCAAAACACTGACCATAAAAAATACTTGAAGTCTCATAACATAGTAGCTGACAGATATCCGCTCAATTCTAAAGTCATGATTATCAATGTGAATCGTAAAGCAAAGACTGAACCTTGTTACGTTGGTCCTTTTACCATCAAAGGATGGGCTAAAAGTGGTGCCTACATTCTTGAGGATCTAACCGGCGCATTGTTGTCTAGAGACATACCTACGCATCAGATCAAGATGATACAGTCAGGAGATCAACGATCGCAATCCGATGTAGCTGAAAAGCATTACGAAGTTCAAGCTATTGTCAACCATCGTGGTACTGGCAAAAACATTGAATACTACGTCCACTGGCGTGGATATGATGATCAAGCGAAATACAATACATGGGAACCAGCTTCCTCTTTTGACTCGCTAAAGCCAATTAATGATTATTGGGTTAGACGAAACGTGACTAATGCAGTAACTCAAGGTACAACGCTGCCTGACACTGTCAACAGACGCAAAGATATTTCTTCTGATCGACGTAAGAGAAGATCTGCTCGTCACACTACAAGATTATAAACAATGCTATCTTTTTCTTGACACATTTTTCCCACTGGGTTTTTTACAAGTTTTTTCTCGATAGCATTATCAAACACAATCTTCTTTACAATCTGAACAACTGAATTAGCCACTCTGTGCCTACCAATACTTGAACAATAGCGATGATCTGATCTTGGAGGAGGGTAATGTTGCATACAACAGCCTCTTCCAGAGCAATAAAATAAAGTAAGATCAGATTAGGCTTATTGTGACCAGTCTATTTCTATATATAGAATTCTCAGGCTGTTGCGTTCAAATGGTACAAACACTGGATACAATGTATCCAGGTTGCAGGCAATGTATACATTGTGCTCAAGTTACTCAGTTATCATACCAGTATTTCCCATAGTATAAATAGAGACAGAAAACATATATCTGAATAAAAACATCTTTCTTTTGGTCTGATTGACTTTTTATTGTCATAAATTAGTGAATTTATCACAAACATAACTCATTCTAGCTCTCGAAAAGAATAAAGAGAAAGATAATTTAAGAGTAGGACTAGATCAGATTTACTTTACTTTCGTATTGGAAAAAATCCCTTTCAATCTGCTTGTATTTTTTTTTTATTTTTCGTCTGTAAAAAGTACAGTTTGCAAATTCGGCATTGGCTTGTTTTTGTGCTTGTCAGATCAAGATTTGGGTGATGTCTCTGTAGTTTATGATTGGGTAAAGGATAAAAAAAGGGGGGGAGAACTTTTTGTTGTTACCTCTTTGTGTGAACCGGTTTTGAAGCTATTTGATTATTTCTTTGGGACTTTATTGTTTATCTCTCTTTCATTCTCTTACCCCACACACAATGAACTTCTTGAAGCCTACCAACAAAACCCCTTTGACAGTTAAGAAATACAGAACATTGATGTACTGCTGGGATGGTAGGTGTTGGTACAAACTAGTTGTTGGCAACATTACTAAATTGTTGCTAGTTGCTGATGTAGCTGATGGTTTCATGAAAACCATGGCCGATCGTGGATTCGTGCCTGCAGTACTCGAGAAGAATTTAGTCTTCTACAATAAAGAAACAAAGGAGTGTGTAGAGTTCTGCGTAAGTGATACTAGTTTATGGGGTAAAATGGTTATGTAATCTTTTTGCTGTAGTCCAAAGATGATCTGCTTATTTTGGAGGATGGGAAAGAAGAGGAGCTTGAGGAGAGCAGTCCCGTTATAGAACCTGCACAAGAAGAAGAAGCAGTAGTTGAGAAAGAGATTTCTCAAAAAGGAAAAGAGAAGATGGAGGAAGACACGGCGGCGCAATGAATTTGTACATACAAATAAATTTATTTGTAACTGCAAAGACTTTTTTTTGTAATTACAAACACCATCAGCTGACCCACGTATCGCCGTCTGATTAAGATCCAATGTTTTTGAGTGTATTTGGCAGGCAGCACAAATGAATAAGGATTGTTTTTATGAATAAGCAGTTCTTTGCAAATAGTACTTCCTTATTTTCATGTATTATGCGCTTTAATTGGGTATATTCTGTAATATGAGCGAATCAAGCTTTTTCACTTTTTATGCATTGTTCATCCATTGGGCTTGATTTGCGAATGAAATAGCATTATTTTCATTAATTTAAAACAAGTCAATTCTATATATGGGCACTTCTTTAGCGTCATTAATAACCTAGACTTCTGTTTTTGTATTTAGAATGGTATTGCAACTGTATTTGAATGATATGGGATCATAGGTATAGACCTGCACACCTTCGGGGGTTCAAAGAAAGTGATTTGGGATCCTGACTCAAGTAGAAAAGCATCGTCAACGAAAGCAAGTTGACCCGAAAGAAAAGAGAGAGAGAGGGAAGTGATGGTGACATGAGATGAGCAGCGGTACACATTACTAAAGTGAATCCAAGGACAATAGCAAAGGATCTTTGAGCATATAATTAGAGCAGAAAATAATGCATTATCAGAAAAATGGTTACTCAAGACATACAAAAAACAAGAGGTTAGACTTGATAAGAGCTAAACAATATGCACTGGCAACCATAGAAGTACATTGTATGATGGGCCGTAGAACCAAGGATTTTGTTCAGAATACACTGTTAGTAGATTAGAAGATATTTCATTAGAAATAGGTATGTGTACAAACAAGAGAATGAAAACAAAAGTATAAAGCATTCGAAGGTGAAGCTGTCGTATTTGGGCATATACAGAAGCCAGAACGACTTATAATCGGAAATTCAATTAATCATCATCAAAGGTTATTTTGACAGATAATGTCAAAATAACAATAAATCAAATAATGTTCACAAAGTTGGAAAACTAAAATCATTTCAGATATTACCAGAGGTAATCCTGAAACCAAACATCTAACAAGCATTGGTAAAAAGCGATGATATGATATATAAAGCATTCAATGTGCCTAGCTAACACATTGAAAGCATGATCAGATTTATAGTCATTGACTCTCTTCGCATCAATACTTGAAATGGCTACATGACATGACATATGTGATAGCAGGATGGTTGCATAGACCTTATAATACCAAGGTAGCAGCATCTAACAAAACAAGCAATGATTCTAGAGATTTCATTATAAGAAAAGACTAAATCATTACTTGGATAAAGATAGTTCTGAGACATAACTACAAAGGGCTTGTCTATCGTTATCACCTAATCTAAACTGATCTAAACATCCAACGAAACAAGTAAACAAGTATGAAACAGTTATGCCTGATATATTGAAACACTTATCAAGACCAAACATATCTTGTCAAGCATAATTATTATCTCTCCAAGATATAAATCGAGTAAACAATATATCTCCACCTTATTCAAGGTGGGAGATGAAATCTGGCTACAGCCATCTTTCAATTAAGGTGACCAGTCATCCTAGTAGGAAAACTGCTTATACAGATAAAATTATAACGGAGTGATTGATTGAAATCGAGATAGAAATAATATATAAACACAACATGGACTTGCAGTAGAATTAGTTCGCTCTCTTTCTTTTTAATAAAAAAATCGAGTTCCCTCTCATTGAATTTATCTGAGACTGCAAATATCACAGATTGGCTGTTTGTTATGCTATGTTGTACACTTGATACAACATTACATTCACAACAATATGCTTTCTATATCTATTTATGATTGTTACATGCTACTGTGCTGTTTGACAGTTGAAAGAAGTAATAAAAAAAAACACAAGTAGATTAAATAGGGCTTATTCCAGTATCAACATGCTTAATCTGATCTTACTTTTTGTTATTGTTCGTAAAGAGGCGGTTGTATGCAACAGATAGGAGTGTTATCATATTAACGAATGAGATACCGAGAAAACCGCATTATGAAGCATGTACGTCAAAAAAACGAAGCGTTGCGTTAAGGAACAAATGCAACAAACTACCGGACATTAATTTAAATCCGGTCCGGACTACCCGGACTTTCAAAATTGGTAGGTATATAATTAAACTGCAATTTTTATAAATCATCAGTGGTTTCTTGGTTTAGTGGTATAATTCTCGCTTAGGGTGCGAGAGGTCCCGGGTTCGATTCCCGGAGAAACCCTCTTTTATGTCTTCGAGTTTGTTTTAACTTCTTTCTTTTTTTTTGGCTTTTTCTCTATCTTCAAAAGGCGAATGTTAGTTATTTTATTAGGTTGTGAAAAAGATATAGCAAAGCAAAAACAGCAAGGCTATAGCTATGAGCATTGCGTTGTTAGGCAATAAGTCGCTAGATAGAATAGACAAGTAAATGTGAATAGGATAGATGTGATTTATAAGAGTACAATGATCAAAAATAAAAGATTTATGTATGTATCTATGTTGGAACAATCCATAGTTTGTAAGTGTAAGAAGAACATTAATAGAGTTGTATATCAATAAGAAAGATTTTAAAAAGAACATTTACTATTTAAAAGGAAATTATGTTAAAATGCAAGTCAAACCGCAATATCATTTGGATACAACCAAGTAAATAACTGGAATAAAAAAGCCTAAACCATGAGAGTCTGGTAGACACATCAATACAAGACAAACAATGTACAAAGAAATGACTGCATTTTGTTTACCAATTTGACTGAATATAATAAAACGAAGTAGAACAGAATAATCAAACAATAAGTGAGAAGTAATTAGCATAATTTATCATTATACATTTAGCGTTTTGGGGTAGCTTGCAAATCAAACCAAAAGCCTATAATAATCAGAGGCGCAAGTTTTGTAAACAGATGTCGCATTAGAACACAAGGGCTTTGTCTAAAGATTGATAGATGCAAGTTGCGTTTATTTGGAATATAACACTGGGCTCAGGGTGCCTTCTCATAGTCTCAAGCTAACAGGATAAACTAGAGCGGAAATGTCAAAATTAGTGAAGCTGTTTTCAACTTAAATGATCGTGTTCCAACTAAAGTTAGTTAGACTAAGCAAAAGTCATAACCATAGAATTCGGATTCGGATAGCAGTTAAAAGCTGGAATAACATAAGGAAAACATTCGATATAGGAGTGGTAACTCATACCAGACATCAAGTGACAACAATCATAACATTTTCCAAGTCATTCAATAAAGAGGAAGAATCTGTTCTCTTCTAGTATATGTAACGGAACTATAAAATGGTTGTTGCATGTAAATCACTCAAATGACCTAAAAGACCAATGCTATGCATTGTCCGACAAGAAGCCAAAAGAAGTTGCAAGTTGTCTAAAAGAAAGTTATACTAGAAAATCTTAACATTCAACCGAAAGAGTCGCCATATAATGCATTAAATGATGCGAGATGACAAGTGCTTCAACCTATCAAACAAACAGGATACGAACGGCAACACGTGACAAACTCGTCCATCATACATTAGGAAAGGTTCTCATACAGCAGTCGTATAGGTACAATTAATATTTTATCTTGCACTCTTTTTTTTCTTGAAATTACAATGGCGAATGCATACCAAGCTAAGCAAACGTTAATTTAAAATCTTTCGAAACATTGCTTTGTTGAGAATTACCTTTGTGCTAAATTCGAGCTTTGATCGTTTCTGGAAACGTGTAAACTCCTTATTATCATGCATCTTAACTAATTCCTGAGCAGGAACAAGAATGATAGGCCAGGCGAAACCTAAGAAATAAACAAACCAAGGTATTCCTGGTAATTCAAAAGGGCCATTTGAGAGAGAGACAGCACAAAAACAAAACTGGAGAGCAATACTATATCATGTCATCAGATTGATGTACTTCGTATTTAAAATGATTTCAACCATGATCTTACACAGCAAAGAAAGCGCCTATCCACACACGATTTCTAAACGGAGCAAATTCTATCATCGAAGAAGTACGATGAAGAAACGATGGGGATATACAAGCTTTTTTTTTTAAGAAGAAAATTAATCTATAGAACATTACGGTTGTTTTATCTCTATTCTTACCCAAATACCACACCAGAGCAATAAGCATAAAGTTTTGTGCATATAATACTGCCCATTGTTCTTTAGCTGTCCAATGGTACCATCCGTTGGTGCCTATATTTCCAAAAGCATCAGACACGTTGATGCCTAAAATATAAATCAGGGTTCTAATGTGTACACATATATTAGTACAAAAGCAAACAAAAATGACTGGATGTAATATATGTACAATACGTAGATTGCTATACACATAGCAATTAGGAGAGCAAATCTCAAAACAAAGTAGACCATAAATCTCCAGAAATCAGTCAAGTGCTCAATGTTTTTCCCTTTGCAAATTCATTAGAACTAGACTTGCATGAAATAAGTAAAAAGAAGTACCTGGCATTAGCAACATAATTCCATCCTCATGTGGTGTAAATAGCATCGACATAGTAAGAATAGGCAAGATGATACACATCAGCCATAGTATTTGATACCCAGATAAAACAGGTGGAAGAAGTAAACAGAAGCTAACGATCAAAATGACCGATAGTGACAGGGAACTCGCAGTATAGAATGCAAATCCCATACGAACGCATGTCAACAGTCTTCTAGCATCTCGAATCAATTGACTGACAGCATAAAGACTGGTTTCATACTGCATAAAAAGACCGCAAGGCAAGCTACACAAAGATGCACCTACAGCTAATGGTGGCTGGCGATCGTTAGTTGAGAGTCTGCCTTTGCTTTGTGCACGCGTGTGCATCGGTTCCATAGCAATACCAACATCAGACTTTGATTGAGAAAAAATGTGTAATGAGATTTTAGTAACGAATGTATTAAAAACCTCTACAAATCTTTCTTACCAGCGCAAATGACTCAGTGTTTTTGGTGTTTAATGCATTACCAATACTACACACTACTTCACCATTTTCTTGAAATATACGAATCATCTCTTTCATTGCACGGGGTGTGCATTCAGCAAATAGTGATACATGAAGGGGAATGTCATCCACCGCTTCTAGGTGTGGACGAATTTCATCTATTCCGCGAGGTAATTGGGCTTTAATATCATGTGTTTGCAGATATCCATTTCCTTCATTTTCATCATCTGGGTTCGACAGCAAAATACAGCTATTCCAATCTGTCTCAAGTCCAAGTCGTTCTGCAAAAGCTGTAAAACGTATGAGTAAACGGAGTAAACATATAACAACTCTTAGAAAAAGAAAGAGGTACCTTTTGATTCTCTTTCAGCTGTAGGCGAGAAATATACAAAGCGAATGCCGGCAAGACCCAAGTCTTCAATGAAATCTACAACATTCTAAAACAAAATGACAATTTAGAAAGAAAACGTAAGTTGCAAAAAAAAAGACTTACCTGCTTTGGTTGATGGCACATAGCCGTCATACCAAGAAAAATCTGGCCCTTAACAACCTCTTTATAGAAAGTTGCCTCTTCTTGCTCATCCACAGGGTCATCTTCTTCAAAAGAATAATCACTGGTATCTGTTCCGGATGAGCTGCTATTACTGCTACTACTGTCGTTATCACCACCATTACTATCATTTAAGGACGAACGTTTGCTTTTCCATTTCTTATTGCTCTTATCGACAGAAGAACCTGTTTCTGAGTGAGATTCTGAAGACGACTCGCTACTGCTCTCGGAAGAACTGCTATCAGAGCTGGGTGGTTTATAAGGCAACACAACAAATGCACAGCCAGGGTCTTCGTCTTCATCATCAGAAGGGTTTAAGAACGAAATGCGATTCTCGCTCACAGTGTTGATAGGACGATAAGCATAAGCAATACATTGCATGTCGTGTACAACCGCATTTTGGTAAAAATCATTGATTTTCTTTTCCATCTATATCAGAGATTGATTAATGCACACACATTCTGACTAGTGTAATAGGTTCAATGTATCTTCTACTTACTGTCTCGCTCATAGTCTGGAGAGAATTACCATCCCAGTAATCAGAGCATTTGTCCAAAACAAGTGAAGGATGGCCGTCAGTTAGCAGTTGATAACTCTTAGAGCTTCTTTCCTCAAAAACGGTCGATAATGCATTAGGCACTTCAAACTGATAGTACTTGCTAAATTTGAAACGAGGCGTGTTGAGAATTTCGTGGTAGGGTGCGAATGTATAGATTTCAGCTCTTAGAGCAAACGATTGTAGAGCTTCTTCTCTAAAACCAATACATTTTCCTAATCTACATAAACATGCTAAAATCTCTATTAGTCAGTCAAGCCGTAAAATAACCGAATGTGCATCTATAACTCACACTGTCTTGCAGGGGCAGTTTTACCATAAACATGTAATTTTGAGCGTCTTCTGTGATATTCAGATCTTTTGCGGCTTTGGATTACTCCACAGTTCGTATTAAGCATAAAATTCAGACCTAAAGGCTTCAAGCAACTACAGTTTATGAAAATCATATAAGCATGCATGCTCAGCTAAAATTATGTCTTTAGGTTTTCTAGAACTTACGGTAAATAGTGCTCCCAGTCTTGATCTTCAAATTTAAGCCCTGTCTCTTGATCTGAATCTTCCTCGACATCAAGATAAGTAACATCTCCTTCATTGTTAGGAAACATAAGTTGCTCTACAGTTGGAAAAGGCTATGAAAGCATTAGGTAAGATCTTTTGGGTCTAGCTTCTTCTTACATTTGCTATGGTGCCTTCTCTGTCCAAACAACAAATGACAGTTGTACTACCTAGTGATTCTAGTAAATTTGTAGATCTAGTCAAAGATAACCTGTCCCATTTTGTCAACAAAGACAAGAATCTGTCCCAGACAGCATCTAGAGAAGTACAGATAAAGAAATGTGTTTCGTTAGACTATAGAGAGTTACAACGGTTTGTGGAATATTACTTGGACTCAGTTCTAAATCTTTAGTTGGCGGGGGCGCCTCCGCATCAAATTCATCCACTTCGTCATCATCTTCGTATTCTGTTTTCGAAATCTGTAGAGCTTCAAACAAGATAAGCAATTGAGCATTACCAAGGCTACGAGCGATGATCCACATGGATGGTATACTTAGAGGCAGTAGAGGTATCATCGCATAAACTGACATAGTAAATACTTCTTCAATTATTTGATCTGTTGGAAAATGATGGATGATCACGCTATGAAGGCCAAAGCGTAAGAGATTGATAATGAGTGCAGCACCTATTATTATCCAAATTATGTAGCGATAAAATATATTTCTGATGACAAGTGCTTCATTTTGGATGACTGTATTTGGCCGCTTCTGGCTTAATGCTCGTCTCAAATTCTTTTCGAGAGGAGATTCAAGCAAAATGAACTGATGACGACCACGCGAGCGCATGTATTCTTCCATGAGCCCTGATGGTGGTGGAATACCAAAAAACGAAGGTTTGAATGCCTGATCCTTGGCTATATAGTATTCCTTTGTGCTCAGTGGAGGTTCTGCTTTAGATGAACTACTATCGCTACTTTCTTGGTTCTTGTTTATGGAATTGTGCTGATCCTCAGTTGGCGAAGTCTTGTGAATGTATTTCATCCGTCCAGGAGCAGTATCGCCATATAGCATCTCAACAATGTCGCCCTCGATTAGTAAATTTACTGGAAAGATTCGCACAACGCCGTCACGAACCACTTTTGCAACAGACATTGAAGGTATAAATGGGATCTTTGTGTCCTGTACCATGTTCATGCCACTCTTTTCTAATGCTCCAATAATAGTCGACGCTCGGTCTGTCATCTCACGATAAGTAAGCACTTGTTCTCGATAAAAGACATGCACATTCCATGCTGAGATTATTAGCAGTAAAACAGCTTCAACCAGCAGTCCGGTGACTCGATATTGATATGGTTCAGTCTTAAAATAGCCTGCTATGTAAAAGCATAGCAAGCACAGACCTCCCACAAACGATAAAAGAATAGCAGGTTCAAAAAGGACATTTCGGATGTGAATGTTTCCATCTGCCCGAGATCTTTCTTCATCGATAATCTGGTTAGCTAAAGTAAGAAGCTTTCCTAGTGCCTCTTCACTTGACAATCCTGGATGTCGGTTTGACTGTAAGCTTTCCCTTCTACTCCAAGAGTGCGATTGGAGGTTTGCTTGTAATACTCTTTGTGTATGTTTGTGTAATCGACGAGGAACGGATCTTCTTCTGTATCCTCGAAAACTTCTTTCATTGTGTCTCAACATACGCTCGCGGTCACCTCTCGGCATTTCGTCTACCAAATCGTCATCTTCTTCTGTATACACAGTTACCATAGCTTTATTATTAGCAATTTCATCCTTCTTTCCATCTCGCATTGTTCTCCCGTGATGGCGATGATGGTGTCTTCTATGATGTTTGCGCTTTTTGGCTGTGTTCTGACGACTCATTCTAGATTGTGCGACATCTTCACGAATACCAACATTCGAATCGTTTAAATATAATGTACTGTCGCCTTCATCCTTTCCTCTCCTTTCCTCTCCATCTTCTTCTTCGTCGGCGTCATTTTCGGCTCCAGACAAATCTGATTCTGCAAGACTATGAGAGTGTGGTACTACGAGAGATGAGGAGCCTTGATCAGAGCGCAACGCAAACAGTCTTCTATGGGGTTGCTGCTGTCTGGAAATGGAAATCGACTCTACATCTGACTCATGTCTTACTGGTGTATAACAAAACGCATAGTCGCTTTCTGATTCATCATCGCCTGATCGAAGTAAATGAGCAGCACCGTTTTTCTCGAGACGACGTGGCATTGAACTGCCATGATCGATGACAACCTGTGCTGATACACTTGAGCTAGAGGAGTCTGTGCTACTAGTACTACTGCTGGACGAATGGCTTGATACGCTCCCACCATCACTTTCTTCTTCGTCGCTTGCTCTGTTGTTGTATGTTTTTCGCTTATGCTTATGTCGCTTTGATTTCGATGACTTTTCTTTTTCCTTGGAATCACTTTGTTGATTGCTTACGCCTAGGAGAAAATATGTTGTACCATCCTCGTCTTTTACTGGCTCAGGAAGTGTGTTAAGAGGCGTCTCAGAGGTAGCAGAGTTTAAAGAATGGCTAGAAGAGGCAGATATATCTGGATGAATGTTATCCATTCTGTCTTCCTTTTTTCTGTATCCTGCCTTTGTTAAAAAAAAAAAAAGATCCAGAAACTTCAATACATTTCTGAACTTTTTTTTTTTTTTTTTTTTTCGAAGTGCGTTCATTGAATTTTCTTCAAGCATAAAAGTGTAGCATAATCTTGCCTAAAAGCACAAGTATATTGTTTTTAGAAAGAAGTATATGGAGCGAAGTTATACATGACTTTGAAGGCTGGACTAATTGTTATATGTCAATGCATAAGCTCGCTTGCACTTCATTTATTTATTTATATTAGGCACAGAAAATAAGGCAGAAGCTGAGCAAGACGCAAGCTGTTCCAAAAAAACTATTCTCTTCGGAGACAGTGGCAAGCAATAAAATAGCCAAACAGAGAAGAAAGCTAAGGATAGAAATAATTCCATCAAGCTATAAGGATGATGAGATATGTAGACTCAAAGAAGCTTCATTTCTACTGCGGCAAGACTCAAAGAAGTTGAGACAGTCTGAGTATAGATGATATAACCTTCAATTTTTTATTTGTCATTTTCAAATCATTCAAAAAGTCAAAGCTCTAGTACATCTAGCTGTGATTTGGTGCTATCATGATTGCCTAAAGCAAGGTCAATTTCTTTGACCATGTTGGTAAATTGCTCGGGAAGAGATCCAACACAAATGCTAAAGCTCTTTGGAGCAAAGGGTTGATCGTTCTAAGCCGCTTTTCGTAAGAATTTGTCTGCCTCTCTAGAAAGATGAAGACGCTTGTGCTTATCGCAAGTATTTCTTCCTTCATACTTGACAGCACAGCCAATCTAATGATCATTTTCATTTTAGGTGAGGCAAACTCGATGCATTTTGTGCTTCAATACTTCTTTATATTACAAACATATCCGCATTTTTATTTTCTATAAAGCATGAAAAGGTCTCATATCTTTGTTAAAAAAAAGGGCAGCTCTCATTACCATAACACATGCTACCAAGATATTTATCGCGTCGAGTTAAATCTCTCTTCCAGTATACGACAAGAGTTTTCTATCTATAGTACTCATTTTAGTTTAGAGAATAGTGACTTTTCTGTTGGACGCTGATAAACAAAGCTATTGTTAGAATGAAGACACGATGCGAGCACTACATTGCCTAAGTTTTGTAGAAGGCTGGTCTTTCCAGCTAGTAAGGTAAAGCGAGTTGAAAATTTAGAGCTTTGAAAATCTTATTTAAAAATATTTTTGTTCCCATTGTTTATGTGTATTTATGTGATCTACAGCCTTAAAATCACTCTTTTGCTTGTTTTCTTGAAAATTTGCATTAAGAAGTGTTTGAGTTCCTATCAGCTATAGCCTCAAAGTTTCTAACTATCTGATATATAGGGCATCTTTCAAACAAAACGTATAATGCTTCACTTGCTTAATAATTGTAGCTGTCAGAGCAAAGAAAACTTTCTGTAGATTACTAGGCTATCAGACTTGACTGGAGATCAAAATGTCATTGTAGCATCGATATTAAGGATGTTGCACAACACAAGAGTTTCAATGATAATAATGCATATATTTTTGGTAACCATCTCTCATAAAGGAGTGTAACAAGCACTCAGTTTGATTTCTTCAAAAGAGTATAGTACTGATTGATCGATTGAAATTGAACAAAACAGTGTTACTGTGTCTATTTGGTCACGTCTTGTAATGCCTGTAAATGGAAAGTCTCTCTCATAGACACTTATCTTGCAAGTTCATCTATTGAGCCTTAAACTACATCTTATCAATTCGTTTTTATTGATTCAATGCGTACCCCAGTAGCCCCTCCATGTTCAAGATCCAATATACTGCAACAAAAAGAAGATTTTTTTTTAGTTGAAATGTGGGGTAATTGCACTTTCTAGATTAGATAAATCCTTGAATTTAAAATCCAAGTCAACAATTTGCACTGAACTTACTAAACTACTTTGAATTCGAGTCCCAAATGTGCGTCTTTGACAAATAATAACACTCGTCGCAATTTTAAGAGTAGACAAAGAAGGATTCGGCTTACATGTGATTTGTGGTGTTTTTATGGATGTCTTAAAATAGTCGCATTCGATCCTATGTCTAGTGTATCTAGATTAACCATTTGTAAACATACGCCTCTAAACTATTGGAAGGTACGCCAAATATAGTCAGACACTATAGACTTCCACGAATTCGAATCGAGGTTTAGTTTGAGCTAGATAAAAAAAAGAAAAGGGACCCAGCCCTCTTCCGAACTTCTTCGAAGCTACTGCTACATCTGTTTCTTTAAATGTGTAAATTACAATAAGCTGTAAAAACACAATTTAATGGGCGGCATCTAAGGCAAAGCTTAAAATTATGTTGCTTAATTCTACATACTCTATTCGCAGATGCTCCATTCGAAAAAGAGCCCAGGTAGATGATAACATGTTTAAGCTTTTTATATTGTTGATGACTGATCAACTCAAGTCCCTTGACTTTTCATCTTCATCATTAAACAGATAATGCGTTAAGTGTCGACATTGTGAAGATGCTTCTATCGACATCAACATTTGTTTTAGTGAGAAGAAGTCGATAGCAACTTGCAAAACTTTTTTCTTTTGGCAACACAGTTCATGGTTGTCACATCAAACTCCTACAAATCATGTTGGGTTAGTGGGATATTTATTGTAGACCAACACAATCTGGTCTTGAATCTCGACAAGAATGTCTACTCTTTCCGTTACATTTTTACCGATAAAGGGAATTTGGAAGCACAATATTCGCGGGGAGTTACCTGCTAAACCCTGTCTATGCTTGGGTAAAAAAAAAAAAAAACAAATTGTGCAAGTAGTAATATTGATGTATCACACAAAGTTCCGATAGTTATGTTCTTACAAAAAAGAGATCTTTGTTGTTACACCTAAAGTTTCGCTCACTTTACCTAACCAATCAATTTGAGTAAAAAAAGGACAAAAAAGAGATCCTCATCACAATCTGATAAGACTCTTAAAAAATCTTTATATTTTTTTTTATCTGATGATAATCATATGAGTTACACACAAATTGTTGTAACCTATATTAATCAGATCTTTTTATCCCTTTCTTTCTTTTCTTTTCTTTTTTTTGTCAATTTCTAAATCCTTCAAAATAAAAATAAAAAAGAATGAAATTTAGATTGCCTTCTATTCTACCGGCTCCAGCACCAGATGCTAAAGAGGAATTGGACACGCAGAATGGCATGGCGGATGCTACACATACCAAGTCTAAATTGTCTCTTGAAGATGGTCTTGAAACTCATAGTCAATCTGATAAGTCAAGCGGAGTTGACAGTTCCGAATTTCAATATGGTGTACAGAGTGCTCAAGCAATGACTCAAGTTTGGTCCAAAACTCATTTGATTCTCGCTTATGTTTTGTAAGTTTCTATACTTTTTGTTACAGGAGAAAGCAGTAAACTAACTTTTTTTTTTTTTTTACAAAAAAGCATTTGGATCATTGCTTTTGTTTTAGCATTTTCTTCTGGTATCAACAGTACATTAACACCCTATGTCACAAGTTCGTTTCAGCAACACTCTTTAACTGCTACAACCCAAATTATGGCTAGTTTGATTTCTGGTCTTATTATCTTACCTTATGCTAAACTTCTGAATGTATGGGGTCGTCCTCAAGGTTTTGCACTTATGGTTTGCTCTATCACCCTTGGTCTAGTCATGATGGCAGCATGTCAAAATGTCGAAACCTATTGTGCTGCTCAAGTTTTCTATCAAGTCGGTTCTTCCACACTTAATTTCAGTATGACTATCTTCATTGCCGATACCACTTCACTTAGAAACAGAGCTTTCATGATTGCCTTCTCCGCTTCTCCATGGCTTGTTACTGTATGGGCTTTTGGACCTGCTGCTCAAAGCATCATCGATACTATTGGTTTCAGATGGGGCTTCGGTGTTTGGGCCATTGTCATTCCCATCGTCTGTTCTCCTCTGTTTGGCTTATTCTACTATAACCAATTGAAGGCATATAAAGCTGGTCTTGTGCCCAAGGTTGATCATAACAGAACATGGAAGGAGTCTTTTGTTTACTATATGCGCGAGTTCGATATCATTGGTTTATTCTTGATTGTTGCTGGTCTTGCCCTGTTCTTGCTTTCATTTAATCTGTATGCCAAACAACCTTTGGAATGGAGGTCTCCCTTGATCATCTCATTCTTAGTTATCGGTGGCTTATTGATAATTGCCTTTGGATTCTGGGAAAAGTACGGCTCTTCCAAGACATTTATTCCATGGAGCTTATTGATGGACCGTACTGTATTCTTTACCTATACCATGGTTGTCAGCATTTATCTTGGATGGTATCTCTGGGACAGTTTCTTTTATTCATACTTGATTGTTGTTTACAACCTCACCATATCCCAAGCTACCTATATCACCAACATCTATACCATTGGTTCTACTTTCTGGGCTATCGTTATGGGTGTCTTGATTCGTTACAATGGTAGATTGAAATGGATTGCACTCTATTTTGGTGCTCCTGTCACTATCCTGGGTGTTGGCTTGATGATCCATTTCCGTCAACCAGACGTCAACATTGGCTTCATTGTAATGTGTCAAATATTCATTGCTCTTGGTGGTGGTACATTGGTCATCTGTGAACAAATGACTGTCATGGCTGTCGCTTCCCATCAATATGTACCTGCTGTTCTTGCTATGGAAAACATGGTTGTCAGTGTTTCTGGTGCTATTGGCTCTACCATTGCTGGCGCTATCTGGACCGGTGTTTTCCCTCAAAAACTAGCTCAAAATCTTCCTGAAAGCGCCTTGGGCGACTTGCAAGCAATCTATGGTTCAATCAATGTACAATCATCTTATCCTATTGGAAGTCCAGAAAGAGATGGCATCAATAGAGCCTACAGTGATACTCAAAGACTCATGTTAATATCTGCCACCTGTATCTATTCACTCATTATGATCTCAATTATGTTCTGGAAAGATGTTGACGTCAAGCACCTGAAGACAGTCAAGGGTCGTGTATTCTAGAGCCCCAAAAAGAAAAGCAATAATCAAAAACTATTATTATAATTCGCAATATTATCTCCTTTTATCACCTTAATTTCCCTACATACTTATTACTTGTATTGTTACATTATCTTTTTCTTGTAAAAACAAAAATAAAGCAATCATTCTACATTCTATGTGATCGCACTTTATGTTCTTGTACAATCTGTATAGCAACAATACAATAATGTATTTTTTCTGCCAAAGGAAATGAGGTTTTTGAGTACTACAAATATGATTGAGGAACAGAACACTGCGCAGTAACTATAAAATTGTATTCGTTTTAAACATAGTCTTTTTTTTCTTTTGGGTTTAGTAGTACCAACTTTTTTAATTCCTGTCAGAAAAGTATAGCATTTGTTTGTTGTAAATACTCTATCTAACAAAAAAAAAAGACGTATGAAACAAACACAATTAATTGCCACTATTACGATGAGCAAGGTAGTCTCTTGTATAGCTTGAAAGAAAGCTCAAGTTCAATGCAAGAATAAATCAAATGAGTCAAAAAAGCATAAAGTCAAATCCAAACAAACTGAAAGTACATTTTTGGTAAATTGTATTTTTTTTGCAAAAAAAAAAAAGTCTATTTTTTGTTAGATTGTGAAAAGTCTATTTTGTTTTTTTTTCATACAAGTAGAATTCTTCTTTTCTGTATTGACTTGCATATTTCAAAGTAAATAAAAAAAAATTGGGACAATTTACTTGATAAAATAAAAAACTGCATCCCTGGTTTCTATCTATCGTACTTCCAACAAATGCGTTCTTTTTTCTTTATTCAATTACAGTTACTATTTTCCTCGCCTTATGATTTCCTTAATTGGTTCACTTGCGATTTACTTGTACTAATGATATCGTAAATGAAAGCGACAATTGACTGTTTCTTTATGGGAGTGTCTTGTGCTTTTATGTAAATCTTGATCCAAATCAGAAAGCTATTCTGGCTTTTTTTTTTTCCCAATTGATTCAACTCTTATTTTTTCAAAATTATAGCAAATCAGTCAAATATGGTCAAATCGGGGCATATCGGTGTCCGGCCTTACTACCGTTTTTTTTTTCTTTTCTTGTAAGACCTTAACTTTAAATTTCAAAAAGGGAGCACAAATCTAAAAAAAAAGAAGCCCGATCGGGAAAGATCAAAGAAAGTAAGCCCCATGAAGAAGCAAGGCCATCTATATCTAGCTAACAGCATTGTACTTACTCTCTATAAGCTATTAAAACCACAAAAAAAAAAGACATGTATTTATTTTAATGAAGAAATAAGAACAATAGAGATGCTTTCATGTTCCTGAGATGGGCCCATAAACTGAATAATTCCTAAATAATATAGAAATAGCTGCCCATTGAAAAATTCAAGGCAAAATTGTAATTTTACAAACATTTGTTATTGTCTTGATGCCATCTGATGGTGAATACTGGTGATGTTAAACTCTGAATTTAAATTGGCGAAATTATCAAAAGGAAAGCCAGAGATTGAATCTAGTTGATTGAAGCTTGGCAGCTTTTGTCTCTCTCTCTCTCATCATTTTAAATCCCTTTTCAATTCACAGAATCATTTACCCTACAAAGAGTAATTGCTACACTCATGTATTCTAAAGTGAATAAACATCAACAAAGTTTCAAAACAGCGCATGTTTCCATTCATTGATGGTTACACTATTAAGAAGAAGAAAAAAAAGACAATACACATGTAGAAAAGTGAAAATGCTTTGCTTGCCATAGTTTGTTTGTGGTTGTTTAATATGTTTGATACATTAAACACGTATGAAGCCTGTTTGAAGAACACTGAGATTAATGAATGTTTATACTTGCAACTTCTTTCTCTTTTTTTTTTTTTTAAAAAAAATAACTACAGCATGTTAAGGCTTGAAAGTTTTGATTTGTTTTTGGGGTTACCAATGCTGCAGCTCATATAATACGACATCAATAAGCCAAACAAATCAATGTGCTGGTTGCCTTGCCATTCGTGTCCATTGACTTCCTTCTTGGGTCTCTTACCAACTATCATTTTCATTCTCTTACTCTCATACATTTACCAAGTGTAAAGAGAAAGAACAGATGAGCCAACGTATATCTAAAAGCTTCTTGGTAATTTGTTTCTACCAAATAACTGCCCTAACATGTAGAACTAGAGTTCTATTGGAGGTGCAGGCTAAGCAAACCCCCCCCTCCATCTCTCCAAAAGATGACTAACTTTAGAATACTTTTGAGATTTATTAATGCCGCATAGACAGGTAGACAGATAAGGCGTTGAAGTTGATATCGTAAACAAAGAGTGATTGTTAAATCATTGTGCAATATGTATTTATACAAAAAAAAAACAATGTTTTGGATGGAGGCAGAAACATTTTATAGATGCCAACAATTAATCCATTAATTAAAGAGTGTCCTGGACATTTACTCCTTAACCTGTATTGATCTGATTTGGTGTGAATGAACTCTAGATACAAAAAACTAGAAAATTAGAAGGCTAATAATGCATTTGTAACAAAATATATGCTCAAGAGATAGAGGTTTCTCAAACATTTCTATTTTGATTTTTAAAAGAATTCTCATTACTGCTTTATATATCTTTTGATGTAATTCTGTATTAAATCTTAAAAGCTTCACACTCAAACAAGGATTAGAATCAAATGAAAGTATGAGCCTTTTAGAAAAGAGAAAAAGAAAAGGGAGCTAAAGAGAGTTTGTTATATATTTTATATTTTAGAATACAATCAGTAATTCGAGAAATGTAACTCAAGTTTATGCAATATGCTTCACTGTTTTTTTTTACACTCAACATATATACACTACACAGTACGATTAACGAAGAAAAGAGGAGGCTCTCATAGTCTTCCTCTCAGTTGACTTTTAAGGCCATCTAGATTCAAGCAGTAAGCTATTTTACATCTTTTGATGCACAGTATCTCTCTCTTAAACATGCCATACAAATCAAATCATCATAGCGCTAGTCTAAATTTCATAGGTTGTTTTTAAGAATGCGACACACTCCTGACCAAACCCAAAGGTTTAAAAATGCGATATATAAAATAAGACTACCTTACTCTTTCCCTAGGCCCCCCTACTTAATATATTGTAGATTTAAATAGTTTGATTTACCTCTTATTCCTTACTTTCACTGGTCAACACAGAGATACATACTTTGCGTTTTATCTCTCTATTTCCTCTCCTATTTATTACTTATTTGCTATACATTTTTTTTTTTTTTTTCATTTTCTCAACTACGCAGCATTTTTTCTCATATTTTTTTTTTTTGGTGCGTGTACTGAGTAAAAGCTGTGAGAGAATTTTTTTTTTTTTTTTTTTTTGTAAATTATTATTATTTTTTTTTCAACAACATATGCCTGTCCAGATGGTCTCTCGATTCAGAGTTAAAAAGCTTTCACCTAAACACCCACTCCCCATCTACAAAGAGTCTCAACTTCCAGACCTTGCAGACACTGTAAACCAGATACAACGCTCTGTACCGCAAATAGAAACAGGTGTTGAGAAGGAAGAAGAAGAAGAGGTATGCTATTTGTACTTATAATACAAAATATACACATAACGCATGCGCACGCATACGTTTTCCTTATTTTTTTTCTTGGCTTCCACCCCCCCCCTCGTCTTAAAAAAAAAGTTCACTAGCTTATGTACACCCCATTTTTTTTTTTAAAATAGCATGATTTACAAGCAGCTATTTCTGCTCATCAAGCTGCTGTAACAACAGGCGCCAAAATAGAAAGTTACATTCCTATTCCTGATGCTTCCAACAGAATTGATACAAAAGATTATGAATCATTATATAAGAAAAAGTACAAAGAGCCTTCCACCTTGATTCGCTTCTCTTCTACTGTGGAAGACACAATTGGTTGTCCATATTTCATGGATGAGGTTGATGAATCTTTTCTAAATAAATTCAATGCAGAACATCCAACTCTATCAGAAGATGATTTTGAGAGAATTATGTATGAATGTGAATCTATCACAAAAGAAAAATTACCGCATATTCACTTAGTAAGTTCTTGTTTGTCTCTTATGCACTGTTTTTTTAAAGGGGGAGGGAGAGTGTTTCTTTGTGATTTCTAACATGATAAAAAAAAAAAGGATCCTGAACATATTCCTGATTATACAAATTTCATGGAATTAGCGCCGGAATCTTCTTTTTTTCATAATAGAGCATCTGTCATGATAGAGCCTATCTTTACCCATTGGAGAAAACGCAAACAAGAGCGTAAGGGTCATAGCATCATTCCTGATCTCAAGTACGAAGAACTGGTGAAAAATGAAGTTGATCCCTATGTTTGTTTCCGACGCCGTGAAACAAAGCCTGTCAGAAAGACAAGACGTACAGACCAACAATCTCTAGAGCGTCTTCGTAAGCTACGTTCTGAAATGGAAATGGCTCGCAACCTTTTGGAAATGGTGCTGCGTAGAGAAAAGATCCGTAAGGAGGGCATGGTACTGGATCATACCGCGTTTGACAAGAAATGCAAGTTGCGTGAATACCAAAGAATCCTGGGTATCAAAGAGGACGAAGATCTATTGTTACCATCTAAAAAGAAAAGAAAGGCCTCGATTGGGTCTGGGTAAAGTGTTCTATAAACAAAAGAAAAAGAGAAAAGAAAACTGATTTTTTTTTCTAGTGCTACAATTAAAATCAGGCTCAAAAAAGATGACGGACGTATTGAAAAGTCTCCTGCACAACTTGCAATTGAGGCAGATTTGGCACGCAAAAAGCAACTGGACGCTCCCTATGAAGATCTCACTAATGTAAGTCTAAATCCTTATCTTGAGAACAATCTATCTAACTAAAAGAAATAACCATAGTGCTCATACCAACCTTTTCCTGCTCCCTTATCTTCTCAGTTCTTCGAGACTGCTTCTAACGGTATTCGTTATAGAAAACGTGTGGGTCGTGGTGGTCGTATCTTTATAGATCGAGCAGGCTATCAAAGACCAACATCCCTTGGTGGTAAAACAAAGCCAGGTGTTCAGGTAGACGATTCAGCTATAAAAAGATATCAGTTTGACTCTGATTCAAACGATGAAGATTCTGATATCGAAATTGATGAAATGCAAGATAGGTAAGAAAAAAAAAAGAGAAAGAAATGAGAAAAAGGAACAATATGGAATTTACCCGACTCTCTCTTTTTTTTATTATTTAGCTTTTTAAGGCACAGGATCCAACTTCTTTCCGAAATGGAACTCCGAAGTCTTGTCACCATTCCCTTCTTGACACCAATGAACATGATCAATATTCAAGCCGCTAGAAATCAAGCTGCCGCAGCAGCAGCGGCAGCAGCAGCGGCTGCCGCGAATCCAAATGGAGCCAACAGTATTGCTTCAGGTTCATCTACTGCATCTGCCATAGCTGCTTCTTCTCAACGGTTATCGTTGGCTACAGGTGGTAATGCGCTTGCCGCCAATTCAAATGGTAATAGCAACACTGGCGTAGGAAATGGTCTAAGTTTAGCAGATGGAAATCGCTCTGCTTCTTCAAGTATAGCAGGGCATCCTTTGAAGCGACAAGCAAGTCGATCTCGTATGACACCACAACAAGCTGCTGTTGCTATGGCCAATGGCATGATTGCAGCCAACATGGCAGCTGCTGTTAACGGTGCCTCCAACCCGAACCGGAATGCTGTTCAGATGGCTTTGGCTGCAGCCCAACAGCAACAACAGCAACAGCAACAACAGCAGCAACAGCAACAGCAACAACAGCAACAACAGCAAAGAAACACAAATGGCATCATGTAAAAAAAAAAGCAACCACATCCAATTATCAAGCATTCCCCCAGTCCATTCTCTTTTTCTCTTCTGTACAGATTTCTATATATTCACTTTTGTTTGTTTCTCTCCTCCCTTCTCTTTACATCATATACAACTAATAATAATAATAATAGTAGCAATTTGTTTTGTTTTAATGTACATCCATTCATTATATGTTGCAATGAAAACCCTCTTCTTAGTCTTCATCTTCATCTTGATCACCTTCTGAAGAACCTCTAGCATCAGAATCATATTCTTCAGGAACATCACTATCACTATCAGGAGCAAAATCCTCATCAGCTATTTTTTTTTTAAAAAGAAACAAATCAGTTAGATACTACACACACAAAAAAAAAGGGGGGGGGGGTTAAATAACACATTACGACTTTCATCATCATCATCATCCATGCCACCTGATGTGACACCCACTTCTGTTCTTCGTCTCTTTCTAGAATCATAATCTTCATCTTCCTCCTCATCATCATCATCAAGACCAGCAAGATCAGTGTAAGTCAGCATGGCATCTTCATTGCCTTCACTCTTGATCTTGATCTTCTTTTGCTTCAAATAATCTTCAAGGTTGGCATATTCCTCTCGGTTAATACTAGAGAATTGAATATCATTACCGCTCTTCAAGTTGATCTTCATATCAAATGTACGAGAGCTACCACCAGATTGATTACCCACACGACTGAATGTGACCACACTGATTTCATTCAGAGGAATAAATGTGGGAGGTTTAGGAATGAACAGCAGACTCTTTTCTAAAGGATACAAGAAGCCTTCGTTGGCCTTCATAGAACACTTGAGTGCATTGGCACCATGATGACTCTTGTAAGAGCCAGGTACTGTCACCTTTCTGCCTGTCAAGGCTCTAAAGACATTGCTGACGACTTCATAGGTAGGTGCATCATAATGTTTCTGAAGCTTGTTTTCGTATTTCTCATCCAATGCTTCCTCCTCCAAATTCAGTTCAATGTCGATTTCTTCTTCACGTACAAATTGAAAGACAAGGAAAGGATACTTTGTCTGACCTTGTCTAAGAGGAGGATCCAAACCAATCTAATACCACACACACACATACATACATACATATGCTAATCAATATCTATCTTTATCTCATCATTCATCCACTTACCACAAACAACACATGTACTTCATCAGGCTTCAATAACAAAAAGAGCTTGATGATATTTGAGTAAAGAATCTTGTAGTCGTATGTCTTACCACGAAGACGAAGGAAGTCTTGATACATGTCGATATTGTAACGACCACGAGGTGTAAGACACAAAACTTCTTGGAATTGAACAATATTCTCGGTTGTCATCTGGCTCAATTCCAACTTGGATTTGACTGTTTCGTAAAAGACCATGTCTGCATTCACTTCCTCCTCTTCCTCGTCGTCATTGTCATTATCCTCGGTTGTTTCCTTGGCAACTGTACCGGGAACATAGAAGGAGACATCCATTAATTCGTCTACTTCCTTAGGATTGATACCTTCAGGTGCGGGTTGTCCTGGATCAACAAAGTTGATCGCTACTTCATTTTTGCCTGGCTTATTTGTAGCAATCGCTTGTTCAAGAGGCAATTCAAACATGGTTCTGTTACTCACACTAAAGTTAAGTGTAGATCCTATCGTTGTAAGATGGAGTCAATATTGTTCATTTAATTGTTGTTTTCTCTCGTTACCTTGGAATTCTGTCTTGCCCCAGTTCCAACCCTTTACACTAACTTCTTTCACATCAAATGGAATCTTGTAAAACAATTTGACAGCATCTCTTAATTCATCCACGTCCTAAACTCTCTCTCTTTTTTTAGTTACAGTTTTCTCGGGACTTGTTTTGATTTTCTTTTTTTGCGCTTACTTCAGATCTGAATCCATCAAAACGGAAGACAGTGTTATCCTTTTGAACAACTCGAAGTTCAAAGCCTCTAGCAGCTCTGATCCAAGTCATCTTCTTCAAGTTGTCGGTAGCTACAATGATGGTACGATCTCGAGCACCTTTCCAACCTAGACCGTTCTGCGAAAGACGAAAGCGACCTACATCGGGTTGAAGGCCACAATAGATGGAGTTGAAGTCAACATTCTTTTTATCAGACATTGCTTGTTTAAATTGAATACACTAAAAAAAAAAAAGAAAATATTTTTTTTTGTCTCTTTCGTATAAGCGCGTCTTTCACTGAGTTTTAATACGCAACGCGTAAATAAACAAAAAAAAAAAAAGAATGATTATTTCAAAGTCAAACAGAATCATTCATTTTTCTTTCTCGTCATGTCTATAACCGAGACATCTCTCTCTGATCTGGACGTACTCGAGTTTAAACTAGAAGAACTAAACTATACAGCAAATTACTGTGAAGAAAACATTTATAAATTATGTGAGGAAATTCAATCCAAAAAGCCAGACTTACTCGAGTTTTTTCAAGTTGTTTTTATCAGTAATAAGGCTAGAATGGTAAAAGAGATGTAGCCCCCCTCTTTTTTTTTATTTCTGAAAATTCATTTTGTAAGATTGGAAAAATATGTAGGTTCCTTTATGGCAACAAAGAGCAGGGCGAGAAGAAGAACATATGGTAGTTTGGGTAAGAATACATCCCCCCTTTTTTTCTTGTATTTATGATTCCGAAATAACCTTTTTAAAAAAAGGACTATCATGTTGTCTTGTATTTCGAAAAAGAAGGGTATGTCAATTGGATGATACATTGAGTATTGAATAACCAAGTGAAACATTAGAAATGAAGCACTTGTCTATGATTTCGATACATGTCTACCTTTCCCATCTCCAGCCAATATTTATGCTATGCATACATTTAAACCCAATTTGATGCTCAACTCAAGATACCATCATGCTTTTCGTCTTATTCCTGCAAAAGTGTATCTCGAATCATTCCAATCAGACAGAAGCCATATGGTAAGCCGTTTGTTCACAAGAGAGAAAGAGCGAAGCTAATCTTTTTCTTTCTCTCTCTCTTTTTCTAGTTAAAAGATGGTTGTTATATCGCTCAACCACCTTCTTATCCTATCATTTCAACAGGTAGAATAATCCTTACATTTGATATCAACCAAACTCATCCGTATATATGCTTAATTAGGGCAACATAATCTAGATGAGTTTATCTCTATGGATTCCGGTCGTTATGGCAACGTACTCTCAAATGACCAATTTTACGATCGTTTGTTTTAATACTTTGGATTGATTTTACCAGTAGCTTCATAATGTTTAATAGCTTCTAATAAACTTTCTTCAGGCACACGATGTTGCATCAAAAACTGATCATTCATATGAACAACAGGAACATCGAAAATGTATTTGTCTCGAAACTCTTTGGGGCAATCTTTGTCTTGATGAATATCAAAGACTTTTAGACTAAAGGGCGTCTAAAGTAAATGAATGAGTTTATTATTTATATGTATAAAAAGACTTTTCTTTTTACCTTTTGTTGCACTCGAAGAATAGACTCTCTTGCTTTTGTACAGAGAGAGCATGTACTTGAGGAAAACAAGGTCAATGCAACTTTTCTGCTTGACATTTTTTTTTAAGGGAGAAAAGAGAGAGAGAAAAAAAAAAGATTTTTTTTTATATCTTTTCTACCTAGGGTAAAATTCATGTCAGATCAACCAATGTCTCCGCTAAAATAACTGCCAAAAGAAAAAAAGAATAAACAATTTTTTCTTTAATTCACAAACATGCCCAAAAAAGTCAAAAAGAAGCAGCCCATCACTCTAAAACCACAACCAGCAACCACAAACAAATTCAAACATTCTCGAGTAGAAACAGCTAGACTGATCCGTCGATTTCATGTGCTCAATAAAGAATTAGCTAAATGTCGAGCTGAAACCGAGATCGATCGTGCTCGAGAACAATCGATCCTAACCGAAATGGAATCATTGGGTGGTCTTGACTGGTATCAAAAGGCCTCTCAATTAGGTCAAAGTAAATCAAGAGGCGGCGATTCTTCAAAATGGCTTATCCAGACATTAAAGCAGTATGGTGATAAAAGTGTCAGTTCATTGCGTGTGCTGGATGTAGGTGCAGTGGCACCCGATAACTATAAACCATATGCAGCTTGGATCACAGCCAAGCCTATTGATCTCAATCCTCAACATCCGGATATTGAAAAACAGGATTTTCTAGAGATGAAGCCACCTACTACAGATCAAGATAAATTTGATATTGTTTGTCTTAGTTTAGTGATCAATTTTGTAGGTGATCCAAAGGCTCGAGGTAAATCAAGAGAAAGAAAAAAGAGTTACCAAGTTCTCAATTGTTTTCTGTGACAGGCCGTATGTTGATTCATACACGTAATTTCTTGACATTACCTACAGTACAAGGACGACTTCATTATCTGTTTCTGGTGGTACCTTTGCCTTGTGTGACGAATTCAAGATATATGACACATACATACCTATTAGAGATGATGAAATCCATAGGTTATACCAAATGCCTTCACCATCATTTTTCAAACAAATTGGCTTATTATCTATTTGAACTGACTGAAAAGACGAATACGAGAAAGGTTCAATGGAAAAAGAAAGTATTAGAGGATGGTGGCGGCAAAAACAATTTCTGTGTTGTGATTGAATAAATCTTTATTTTTTTTTAAACTTTCAATGTTAAAAGAAGAAGACCACAATGGTTTTCAGTATCGATTACGACACACTCAATTAACGCCTTTGTCCCAATGAAGCATTGGCTGGGCTTGATACCTCCAGCCTTTGTTTAAAATTTCAATCCTATGCTTGTTCAATACAGTATAATGGCATTTTGTCAAGTATTGCTATATCGCTCCAAATTCACCAATACTATTAGCAGTGTCACAGGCTCTAAACATATTTTCAGGAAATACATCTTGAACTGGACACCTTAGAGTCGGTTGCGTAGGTTTTCTAAGTATTGGTTGAAATTGCTCTATATGACTTTGTAATGAAATTGCATCTATTTCATTATTAACAACCGCTCGTTTCTTGGAATAGTCACTTCTGTTTGTTTCACCCTATTGCATACAAGATGGCCTATTCATACGTAGACTGAGAATTGTAATTGCCTAAAATATTAGGGCTTTGCTACAGGCGTATCGCTGGGGCGTGCCGGTTTTCATAGCCTTACTATTTTACCTCCAATAATAAGAAGCCCAAGGTATAAACATTGATTTAGTTTTTTGCTTCTCAGATATCTTTTCAGGTTTCTCGAATAAATGACCTACCGCATCTGCATGAATAAAGAATAATTATTCATATTGATCAGTACAGATACGTGTCAACAATCATGATAGATTTCAAGACCTTTTTTTTTCTTGTATGTATCGTATAAATAGGAATTCTAATAAATTGATCCAGCAAATAGCTCACAATCAACTGAACAGCTTTGTTGCCTTTGATTGTAATATATTCATTATAACGATGATTAAAGAAGAAGAGTAATCTTCTTTTCTTTATTTTATAAAGTAAATTGACCACATTATTGATCAATTGTCCTCATTGGATGATATGGCATTGCTTGCTTCTCTTATAAAAAGTACGCAAATTTTATTCTTGTATTCACATGAAATCACTAATACATGTAATTTTTACATATCGCATCCCTCTAATTAAAAGTACTATTCAATCGATTTCATGCTTTAATAGTTTACATACATCATCTTCTTTACAGTCAATTAACTGATCTGCTACCCAATTATGATATTCATTTTCTAATAACTGGTGCTCAATCAGATTCAAGACACGGAAACTAGAAAGCAATTCAAACCGAAGCACACCCAGCTTTTCTTTCATGATACTGATTTCAGCTGCCATCCTACGATGTTGCTTACTCGACCATTGAAAGGCATCCTTCTTCCTTGTTTCCTTAAACAGCTCATAAACAGAATGATTCGTGCGGGTCATAGTCATCTCTCTTTCAGTCAGTTGCTCTTCAATATCACGCAAATAGACACCTCGCCAGTGGACAGTTTGATTCTCTTGCACAAGTGCTTGGTATTTATGCTGTATATATAACTGATGTACAGTAGATAAGATGCAGAGAACACAAAGGAACAGCGTCAATATAGACCACCCCTTCTTCACAGGCTCTTTCTTGTCCTCTGTTGGTTTAGTTGGACTGGACAAAGAGGATGTGCCTGTCTTCTCATCCTTCTGAATGGTTTCCTTGGATGATTTCAAGGTAGTCATGTGTTGTTGAAGAAGCGAAACTAAGCCTTGCACTGTCTCTTGCATACCCTTCATAGCAGCACGATTTACCATGCCTTTCACAAAGATCGTCTTTAACCAATCAACACCCATGGAACAAACCAAGCGAGATTGTGTAGGGGAAACATAAGTAATGCAATATTTGATACAAGGCACAAATGCATCTGCATAGGGTAACTGAGGTGTCTTTGTGCTCACCATAACAACATAAGACAGGTAAGGTTGGTGTTCCAGTATCTGCTGTGTCTCGATCACGTCGGCCTCTTTTACTTTGACCAATGGGTTGGATACAGGCATAATGTATTGCATGGTGCGTTCCTGCTGTTGCCATGGTGACAGAACAGGTCGACTGTTGTTCTTGACTTGATTGAGTTGATGCCATAGTGTGCCCTGATCCGAAAACAAGAGATCAAACAGGGCTTTAGGACTGAGATCCAGTACAAGATCTGCCTCAATTTTCTCGAGGTGATCTTTGCAGTTGCAACTGACTTTTGTTTGAGGTTTGGGTAGATCGGAAGGCCAATCTTCCGTAGTAAGAGAAGAAGGTTCTGCTGTGAATGTATCTGCCACGACAGGTGGTGAGGCGAGAGAGGACTTTTGAATGGATTTCCGATGGGCTTGTTGACTCTTTGCTGCCACAGCCGCTAAGGCACCCTGAGCAGGTGAATTATGAAAGGATGTACCCAAACAAGACAGATCGTCTTCTAGATTGGCCATACTCTGATTATCCTCGCCTTCATCTGTTGTGTTTTGAGTGGAAGTAGAGAGATTCTGTTTGATGAGAATAGGTTGTTGATGTGCTTGTACAGTTAAGGGTGTGATGGATGTATAGAGTGTGTTGGATGTGGTAGTCACATGACTTGTGGGTATTCTTGTCTTTCGCTTGGTAGGGGGATGAATGCGGCGTAGATGATCATAGAGCTGATCTAATGCCACAGTCTGGTGATCTACTGCATACTTGATTTTCTCCAGCAAAGTGGCAGGTGATGTCAGCCAGACACTAAAGCAGAATTTGTCTGTCTCTGTCTCTATCAAGATCAGTGTGCTATTCTCTAGATGGACTGATTTGATCTGAGATAGAGGAATGACGACTACATGAACACACGTCATAAAGGTGCAACTATAGAACCAGATACGTGACTGTGTGAGGTAAGTCTTGCCACTGTATCCCTCAGTAGAAGGATAGAAGGAGGAAATAAAGGATTCAAGCACCACTTCCTCTTCGGGCACATGATCAAAGTATCGACGGAGTTCTCTCTGACTTTCCTCTAGATGAGTGCTATATCGAGGTAGATTGGATTTGGGTGCATCTGATTCAAGCTTGGTTGGCCAAATGACAAGTGGGCTTGTCTCTTGTGATTCAGATAACAGATTATTAGTATTAATGGTATTCATGGTAGTAGTAGTAGTAATAGTAGTAGTATTAGTGTTAGTAGTAGTAGTATTGGATGAAGAAGGTGTAGGTAAAGATGTATGATGAGGTGTTGTTTCATCGTCTGTGTTTGAGAATGGATTGATGCCTGTGCTTAACCAAGGCATGCCCCAAGAAGAGAGTTGATGAGAGAGTCGATTGGCGGTAGGCATCACTTCGGATGGTTCCTCTATAGCCATTGTCTGACTTTCTCTCATCATCAGACAGGTCAAGGAAGAAGTGGTGGTCGACAGACTGGGCTCAAGTGTAGGGCTAGGCAAAGGTGAGGTAGACATAGAGACAAGGGAAGGTGTGTGGATAGATAGACTGTCTCTTTTGGTAAGTTTGTTGGATAGATTGGCTCTGGGTGACAACAAGGGTTGAGGCACCAGACTGACTTCACTCTCGGGTTCTATCTCTTTCTGACTGTGTTCCATTGCCCAGAGCCATTGTTGCATCTCTTGTTCTGTCTCAGCTTGTAGATGAAGTGTGTATTTAGGATGGATCAGATCAAAGCAGAACCTTCGATCACTATCTGAAATACGACAGGTGGTGTCTGCCATTCGAATACGATCCCCAACCACAATACAGCCCTTTTCCTTTTGCACCGTCGAGACAGTACAACTACCAAACCAACCCTGCTGTAAAAAGAACCATCGTCTGGTCCATGGTGTTCTTGTTCTAGAGGTCACTATACGTCCATTTAGATAGCCCTGCTTTTCACCTTTGACTATCTCTAGCGAATCATGATCATCCTCACTCTCTAAAGTAGGTGACATAGGATCCTGTATCAGTGTGGAGTAGCGCTGAAGGGATCGAGCTGGTCTTGATTGATGGATATAGGCATCTTGAAGTTCAAGGCATCGATTGTTGATCTTTGTGAGTTGATACTCGCTTGTCATCTTGTTCTCATCCATCCACTGTTTCCAGCCATTGAGTTTGGTGCGTACATGATCACAGGCTGCTGCTGATTCGTCAATGTCCTGAATATAGGCTCCCAGGGCATCTGCAAAGCAACTTACTAACAGCTGCTCTAGGTTGGTCTTGAAAGACACGATGATAGAAAAGAAATCGATACTGGAACGCACATAGGATTTGCGCAAGTCAAACATCTGAAAGGCATCTTCTCGTAATGCACTGGCTTCCTTTTGTTTACTCAAGACATAATATCGATTCAGCTGTGTCTCATATCGATCCAGTGTTCGCTCAAATTGCTTTCTTGTCTCTTTGAATGTCTTTAGATCATGTTTTACTAAGTTCTGTAGTGGAACAAGTAGGGTATCTTCTAAATCTGAGGCCTAAACAGAAAAAAAATATATGTTTATATTCGAAATAACAACATCTTTTGCTTGTTTACCATTTTTGTCTTGTAAGCAATTGTGAATTGTAAGGTAGTTGCAAATCGAGTGACCACATTGCCTGCTATTGTGTTGTCTATTCTGTTCTCTTATTATTCAAGAAAAATAGATGTAGCATGATTAAAAAGGAGGGCTTACCAATTAATGTACCATCTAATCCTGTTAATAGTGTCTTTTTGCACAGATTGCTAGCTTGTGTATTATGTTCTATGCTAATTGTTCAGTGATAGTAGAATACAAAGAAAGGTCTACTACTTACTGACAATAGACTCAATATAACTCTTGAGTGCTTTCATGAAACCCTCTACCCATTTCTCAAACAGATCTACTTGATCTTGTAGATGCAATAGATTCGATCTCCAAACAGGTGAATCAAGTACAACATCTTGTATGGTCAGTGTATTTGTTGAAGAAGACACAAGTGATGGCTGTAACATGATGAGCAATAATAATAACAATAATAAAAAAAAACAGAATGATAAATATTATCTTTTATGCAATAAATTACGTTTTTTCCCCCCCCCTCCTCCTTTTTTTGAGTATCCGCCTCATGCACAAACCCATAAGCTTCTGCTCTACTTTATATTGTCTGATCGGTCATGACCTCCGGAATTTCTATTGCCTTTGCTCAGTTAAATTTCTGTACCACAGCATTTTCTTTAATTGGTCAATGACAAGTCTTTAACCATTGTTAAAATCATGCTATTGAAATGGCCTCTTTTAAGGTAGACAAATCAGATAGTCACTCTCAACTGAAGATATATATCTCTCTCTCTCTTGTTGAACCAAATAGACGCTAATACTTTCTTATGATGATTGTATATCATAAAAAGCTGTGAAATGCATACAAGAAATTCTGTTATGAATGTGGGTTAGATTTCAAATTTTACTTCTTTACTAACAAATCAAAAGGTGAATCCTATCATAGCAAAAGAGATACTTGACGTGAAAGAAAGCAGTACTTTCTCTTACCACTTGTACCGAAAAGGAAAGGGAGAGAGAGTTTAGCTGATGACAAAATAGTGTGCAGAATAGAATAAGAACTGAAGAAACACATTGTATCACTTTTTTTTAATTAGAATAGAGACAGGTAAATGAGATGAGCTATTACATTTATTCTTGTGACTTCAATAGAATAAGGCATAGATCTCATCTCATTGTTATGCAGCATGAATTGACATTCTTCTATACAACAGTAACTGCTATTGAATATACACACACATATATATATATATAGTGTTGATTATTAATGGTAGCAAAAGAGTGGTCATCAAGCAATAAAATCTGTCATACTCTGTAGTAAATGAAGCTTTGTTCTCAGTACATTGCTTTTCTCTACAAGCGTCGAGATCTGTTGGTTGTAAGGCCTTCATTTTATGCTACTTCAAGAAACTAAAGATGTTTATGCCAGCCAACTTATTTCCTCTGATGACTCGTAACTTTCGACATTTGAGACTCATAAAGACTTCTCAATTACTTTGCTGGTAAATGTCTAAAGCATCTGATAGAAATGCTGCTATAGAATGGTCAAAGTCATGAACACCTTCACAGTGTAGAGTAGGAAATAAAGAGGCAAAATACATTTTTTCTGTCATACAGTGAAACCCAGCACTTCTCCGCATATTTCAGATATTGGCCATGTATCACACTAATTGTAGAGGAGTTGATAACAAAAGTCTATTGGCGGCATGAATCGAGTAAAGCACTTTTGAATTTCTTTACTTCTCTTACTTTACTTTATGTCTTTATCCTTCACTCTCTGTTCTTATCTTCCTATGGGAGAAAAAAGATAAGGAACAAACTCAGACTTGTCGTGCGTGTATACGTGACAACATTGGGACTGTCATTGAAAACAAAAATTTATTTTAGCAGTCAAAAATATCATGTGATAGTAGGCTGTCAAAAAGGTATATAAAGGGTCGTTTTCTCTCTTGTTTTTCTGTTTCTTTATCCTAACTCTTAGGTGCGTTCTGTCTACGAGCAAGCGTGCTGACGGGTTGAACTCGGCTTTATGCTTGAGTAAGTTTGTTCATTAGGTAGAGATACACCTGATCTTCTAACATAATGAGTTATGGTTCGCTCTTGGCGACTTGCCTAGTTTTCTTCCCACGAAGCGCTATGGCATGTAATTATAACCGAAGATGTGATGGTGGAAGGCTCCTTTTGAGCAGGGATCCTCCCGAGGATCATATAGTTAGGGCTAGACTGCGTGGGCAGGATAACCTAGCTATATGTGATGGGCGCAATTTAAAGAAAATGAAAATATGAATGGGGGAAGGGATATAGTGCGATTCTCTCTTTGGATTGAATGGTATTATAAAAGTAGTAGCATTGAACTGAGCGAGAGTATTAAATCGATCTTGTTTGATTTAGAGAACATGATGATTTTCAATTTAAATAGTACATGTCAAAAGTTGCTTTTTGATATTTTTTTTAAGCTGTTGTGTTACCTCCAAAAGAAATGATCTGAGAAACCTGTACCTGACTGAAAAAGCCTTATTTATTTATTTTTGTTGGCTTAAAACAAACCCTATGATGCATATTTTCTTGAAAAGAGATATCTCAAACATAAAAGAATAATTATACTTGAATGGTCATTGTCAATGAAAGACTCAATAAAGTCAACATCAAGAAGGTTAGACTCCACCTATGCTCTGATGAAATTCCTCGGTATCATTTACTATGTTGCTCAGTGAAGATTCAGTACATGAGTACTGAAGTACCGAAACCAGCTATATACTATAGACAGTTGGAAGCCTCCAAAAGACGACCTATGGTCCGAATAGAGCTATAAATAGTTTGGGAGGCTTTTGGTTGTATGGCATAGTCATCAAGAACAAAATGAGAATGATACTAGGTTGACACAGCAAAAAAAAAAGAGCAACCTTTGCTTACCCTCAGTATCAACTGAGTAAAAAAAGAAAGGAAAACTCAAGAATTCAACATGTAGGAAAAGTACTATCCTTGATGACTTTTTTTTTTTTCTCTGATTCCCTTGCTCAATCTAATGTAGTAAATTGCACAACTACAAATGTTACTGTTCTCAAATCAGTCAATCAAATCATTCTATTTGACATAATAATCTGCTTAATGGTCATTATTTTTTCTGACTCTGACATAAAAAGGCTATCCAAATGAGTATTACATTCCTGTAAATTTAACTTTTTGGCTTATTTTCGCTATAAACAGTGCAAGCATTTTAAACAAAGTGTGACATAGTTATTATTACTTGTTTCATTGACTGTTTAGCCAAATATCATAAAAAGCAGTAAACATGATATTTGCACCAAGATTGTATTGCTATTTTTGCTCTAATTTGAGCTTTTTCAATGTTCCAAAAAAGGGGTGTATAAACCCTTTCTCTTTTAGGTAAAATAATCTGTTTAAGTCAAGGCGACACAAATCCACATGAGTGTACAAGTGTTTGCGCATAACTCAATGAAAGTATTCACATAGATAAGTATGGGAAGTATCTGATAATGAGACAACACTATCTATCAGCTCGACTCAGCAATCCTATCTTTGTCACTCGAAACCCGCATATATAAACGAAAGAGAGACTGAGCTATGAAGTATACTTTTTTCTTTCAAATTTCTACAAATCATGGTTTCTGTTTCAAGTCTGTTTGCTGTTGGCCTTGCTTTGATGGCTACTGTCAGTGCTCTTCCTTCAGATCGTGTTCATGCCTTACAGAAGAGTGAAGAATTAGCAAGAATTATTGAATCTGGTTTTACTCTTCAGCCTCGTGCCTGTAGAGATCCTTGTTGTGTCAATGCTCGTACTTGCTGTATCGCTGGTGGTGGTAACTGGGTAAATGGTAGCTGTAAATACTAGGAAAGATACCCCCCTTTTCCCATTTCTTTTTTCTTAAATACATTCAGATGTAAGAAAGGCTATAAACACCTTTTATGGACAATAAAATATTTGGTGAATTCATTTTCTTATAAAAATAATGCAAAGGCGCCTGTCTATAAAGATGAAAGAGACATTCAAAAAAAAGAACCTTTGCAGATTTTCGTCAAATGTGATTCCCCTCTAGAGCTTTTTAAACGTCGCACTAATTGTCCTGGATTTTTTGAGCAGGTAAGATGCAAAGGAGACTTAGACAATCATTGAATGAAAGGTGCTTCAAAGAAGCCACTCTTACAAATTTTAGAATGGGTGTTTTTCTGTATTTCTTTAAAATTTATCCAAAGTCGAGCAAAATGCTTCAATAAACTAGTACGTCAGATAGATGAATCAATATTTCTAACAAGAGGTTGATAGTTCTCAAGCGTGATCTTGTTGTAGGTGCAGCCAAGAATAATCGTTATGCTTTTCATCCATCAAGCAAATCACGACGATGAAAGACCTCTCCTTCTACAAGGCAAATCTAACACTGTCTTGTTAATTGACGTTGCAGTTGTCTCTAAGCAAGAAACATTGAGGCAAGCTAATGTATCTTTATACTGGAATACAAAAGCAACATAACCTCATGTCTCATTCGTATTGATTTATTGACTTGTTTTACAATAAAATAAAGAAGGCTTATCGAGTGTTGTAACAAATGACTCAGTTAACCAATCAAAAGTCTTCTCTATCTTCTTCTTTCATCCCCTTAATTTTTACATTCTTTCTTTTTAAAAAAAAAATTACAAGTTCAAGGTCATCATGTTTGACGTGTTGAATGATTGTGTACATAGCTTGAATTCCTCTAATCAAACTGTACGGTATGAACATGTGTAAGATAACTCTTCTTACAGGAGCAAGAGAAAAGTATTTAAGAAGCTAATTAGTGGTTTTTCTCTTTAGCTAGATTCTCTTTTATCTTTGCTTGAACCCATTCGAATCGAAACAGCCACCTACAAAGAACTATTCGACTATTCTCGAGTAAGACATTATATGATTGATACTCTTGCCTTGGAAAAGCTAACCAAGTCATTCCCTTGTTTTGAAATTAAATAGGATTATGACTTGGCTACTGTGAGAGATATTCGAGAAGTTCGAAAAGAAGTGATCAAGCTATTGACAGTAGGCAACGGCAAACGACTATCAGAAAATGTAGAAGCATCTATTGCTGTGCTTAAGGAGCAAGAAGCCGAAATGTTTAGTCGAGTACAGCAACAAGAACTACAGCTAATGAACCTCAGAACAGCAGACAAGATAAGAAAGGCATCATTAACGCCCAAAGCAATGAACTCTTTATCAGAACAATCGCCCATGAATGAAGGAGCAAACCTGTTGAAACAATTGGATGCTAGAGGTCAAAATCTTCGCAAATTGTGTGAAGCAGAGGAACAGTTGACGCTTGAAGAGGTCAGTCATTTTTGTCTATGATTGAACAAGCCATTTTAAATCTGTGTGTGTGTAGTATAATCAAGTGGCTCTCTTAAAGAAAGAAAACTTGGAGATGGAGAGGGAGCTTGAAAACATTCATTCGTCTCTAAAGACAGAAGAGGAGCAAGAAAGGGAACAACAGATGCTCATGCAAGAGTTACAAACATTAGAACAACAAATCAAAGATAAACAGCAGCTATCCGATTCTCAAGGTAAATAAAGCGATTCGAGTTGTCTTGCTTATATTCATCCTATGGATAGACATGCTTCCGGCAGAACCACCTATGAATCATCCGGATACTATCAAACTGATTGCCAAGTCCATCCGAGCCAATCATAATAGAGCAGCACGATCCACCATAGAACTTGTTGAACAGTACATGGCAGAGATACAGCAAACGACAGAAGTGACAGTGGCACCTAGTCCGGAACAAGATGGGCCTGTTGATTTCTCTCATCAGCTCAAGTCTATATTGTCAGATGTAGGATCAAGAGAGAAATGGCTTGGTTCTATGAAGATTCTCTGTAAGCAGTTGATGCCAGATCATATCATGGGCAAAACAGCAGGTAGATTACTAGAGATCTTAATCCATCAGCCCAATGTCACTGTTTCAATAGATTTCTTGAGAAAAGTAAGTTATGAGAGAGCAGACACATGGATTAATAAACTTATATGTCTTTAGGAGTTCCCACCGGAAAGAGAGAAAAGACATCAACTGGCCTCAGTCATATTATTACAGTTAGAGGCCAACCTGATCATTTTAAATGAAGATAACACTATATCCATTAGACTATAAAATAATAATATTCTTAAATACCAAGAAAAGATCAGAATGATGAGATGCAAATAATGAATGTTTTTATTGATTAAAAAAAAGAAAGAAAGACAGCAATAGAGATGGGATGGGGGGTAAATAGAAAAGGTATTCAGATAGCTAAGATGAGTAAAGTAGAATTATTCAATATTGATAAACTTGGATTGATTTCCAGTGTGCTTGGGAATGATAACCTTGAGGATGCCATGTTCATAGGAGGCCTTGATCTCATCGGGGTTGATAGGATTTGGGAAGTTGAAGGATCTCGAGAAAGAACCAGAAACACGTTCATTGACCCAATACTTGGGCTTGGCATACTGAGCAACCTTGTTCTCTTGATCTTTCTTTTGAAGAGCCTGTTGTTCTTGTTGACCAGAGGCTGTTTCTTGCTGTTCAGTCTTGGGTTCCTCATGACGTTCCTTCTTCATAGAGCCACTCAAGACCAATGTACGACGGTCAGGTACTTCAATCTTGATATCCTTCTTGTCATAACCAGGGACTTCAGCATGGAGCTCATAGAAATCAGGCTTCTCAATCATGTCAGTAGCAGGATAACGACCAAAGCTAGATGAAGAGGCCTCATTGAAGACAGAGTTGAATACAGGCTGATCAAAGACAGCCATAGCGCGTTGCATATCACGTAAAGCGTCAGTAAATAAGCGTTGACTAATAGCCATTTTCTTTTTCTTGTTAATCGATATAGATGATGAAGGGAGGACAGAAGGAAACTGGTTACTTTTATATAGTTTTTGAGAAAGAAAAATTCTAGAAATTAGTTTACATTTATAGTAATTTCTACAAATTTCTAGTTTATTTCTTGCATGAAAGAAAATGCGAGAAAAATCATGCAAATTGGGGAGAAAATAGTTTCTGGAATATTTCCAAATAAATCAAAATCAAAGAAATTGAAAGAAAAATGAGCCTCTCCCTCTCTTTTTTTTTTAACTATCAGCAATAAAATGTGAGTGTTTATGTTTCAACATGAAATATAGATTTCTGTTTCTTAAAGGCTTAGAATGAAGAAGAATAGCTTTTAAGCACTATTTCTATCTCTCTCTCTTTGTTTTTTACGTCATTGTTCTTTCGATTATGTCTTTTCTTTTTTCTTGGCCAATAGAATTCGTTTATTGTTATATCAGTTATTGACATGATTCAACGTAACTTTTTATCATTGATATAGAGTGACTGAATAGATTGACATACAAGACTTAGGCAGCCATTCGTTGTATTCAGTGAATCACAGCTTTCAGTTGCATCAGAGTCTAGCAAGAAGGGGTATATTGGAGACAAATGAAGGTTGGCTGTTTGCTTCCGAGGATAATTCAGCTCTTTAGATGTTGTTGTTGATAGGTGCTTCCATATGGTAAATGCTTCTTCTTTCTGTCTAAAGTACCAGTCTGTCCTTTCTTTCTGTTGTATCTGAAGTGACTGTAGTTGAGCATGACCACTGACAAAACGCACATCAGTTATATCAACTTCTATTAGTGTATGACATGGTAAATGAATTTTCATTCTGTCCTTCTCGGTTTGTACTACTTGATCCAAGACGATACACTGAATATCAGGACATCTACGTCCAATAGAATCAAATAAGCTACAAGACACACCACCATTTCTTAGACTTATTTTCTTGAGTGGATGCGAAATAGTAGCCTGCCTCTTTTGTTGCTCCTGTTGTTTATCATGGTTTACATACAGTTCGAAACCGTTTAACTGAAGTGTATTCAAGTCTTGAAAGAGATCTAGCAGAGTATGGATGGATAAGACATTGGCGGTAAAATTAAGAAGGCTACTCAGTTTCAACTGCCGCAGCTGAGAACATACTGCGGCTAGAGACTGAATGAATGTGTCACAAGACATGCTAATGGGTATTTGGATCTCTAGATTGATGAGAGTAGAGAGGTAAATTGAACTGGATGCCTTGAATGGAAAAAGAAGCACTTTAGTAGCCTCAAGGCTCATCAGAGATAGTTCTTGTGCTTGTCGTTGTTTGTCGTTCAGTCTTGAGAGAAATGGATCATCAGGCACTATATTGAACCATTCAAATTGCATCAAGTAAGGACAGCTCAAGAAAAACCAATCGTAGAACTTTGCTGGATACGGAGTTCTTTCGGTTCTTTCAGGCATTCCGGATTCAAGCTTTAAACACTCTATGTTTGGGAATCGATTGGCAATAAATTGAAGCCATCGCTGGTGCTGCGGTAAATCGAAAATTGATTTAAGGTTGAACGATTTGAGTTTCTCGAATGGACGGTCAGGAACAAAATCAGTGACAGCCAGTGATTCGATCCTATCAATGACGATACCCACATGTTCCAAGTGAGGACATAGCTGATGGAGATTGCTCAGCCAGTCAAGTGAATTGTATACTTGACGCACGTTGAGGTAAGTTAGATATGATGTGACAGAGAGGAGATGAGGAAGAAAAGGTGCATCATCAACCCATATTTCAATGGTCAATGCATTGAGGTGTTGAAAGGTGGAGAGGTTAGATAAAGTTAGTTTAGAGTAGACGTTTAGAGTAAGAGATGTCAAAAAGGGTAAATAGGTAGGAAGATCAGGCAGTTGGCACTGTCGATCAAAGCCAGTTGAAATAGAAAGGCTCTTGACAAGCCCAAAGTGTCTGGTTATCCTCAAGAAATCTTCCAGTCCTTTAAGAGAGCAACAATCAATCTTTTTATACAAGTAGATGACACATAGGTTGTGGAGTGCATAATTTGTATTGGTCAGTTGGTATAAATCGCCTCTCTCAAGAAAAGTACTGATGCGATCTACTATTTCGGCTGGTAAAAGATGAATCATTAGAAATGGACAAAGAAGAAAGAAAAATAAAAAAGCAGTGATGACCATGCTTTATAGTGTGATTTGCTCGTACAACATCATGTTCAGCCTCAATTTTGATTTTGGAGCACAAAAGAAAAGTGTGTTCTCTTTATGTACAATAGCAGCATTACCAACAGCAGTAGTAGCAGAAGAACCGACAACGCGACGAATCAGCTAGCATGTTTGTAGTCGTAATAGCTCCAACTTTGATTATTGTGAGTGAATCTTGCTGAATGTTGTTTTACTTTGTGACTAATATCAAGATGAACTGTCACTATGATGTTCTTCTAAAAATACACTATTATTCACCTTTGTTTTGTTTTGATCAAGTATACATCTGACTATCAGATCAAAGTAACCAGATGATTGTTCAACTTTTTGTGATCTTCTAGGGACATTAGTAAACCGGGCTCACTACAATGTGAAAAAGAAAATACATCGGCTTAAAACTGTAGTTTATATTACCACTGTGTGAGGTTTGTCTTATTCTCTGCAATAAAATGATTAAGCTGATGTTGTTTCTATTACTGGTTTTTCACTTGGACTCTGAACGCTATTTGGTTAAAAGTGTATTTGAAGGAGAAAGAAAAGAGTAATTTCGTTATTCATCATTATCTTATAAAATGGCTTATGATTGCAGTCATTAAGAGTATGCTGACTATGATCAAATTTGTCTTACTCAAGTTCCTTGCATGACCACTTATTGAACGATTAGCGACCTTTTTTTTTGCATAAAAACAGTGCCCCTTTTTTTTTTTTAATCAAGAGACTGCTACAATATTTTTTGAAATCGTTCAATAGAAGAGTGTATTTTTTTAGTTTATTTTTGAATAAACATATAGAAAAAGATGGCCAAGCGCACAATCGAAGAAAGTAGTATTGACGATCTGAAAGAATTTCAGCCCAAACTTGCCAAGATCACAGATAAAGAAACAGACAGTATTGATCGACTCTTGGTGCATCGTCTTTTATTGGCTCGTCTGAATGGTGTCGAGTTACCTACACAGCTTCATGGTCTTGAAAACGAATACAATACACTCTACACACTCTTACGACAGACAGTGACCAAAGGTGAAAGTAACTCATGCTTATTGATCGGCAATCGAGGCACAGGCAAGACAGCACTTGTTCGATCTGTTATTCGTGATCTTCAAAAGATCCATAAAGACTTTTGCATCGTCAAGTTGAACGGATTGACCGAGACAAGCGATCGGTTAGCTTTGAATGAGATTGCTCGTCAATTGGCTATTGAAGAACAACCCGACAGAGCTTTTGTAATTATCCCCTTTTTAAACAAGACAAAGTGCGATTCTTACTTTTATTTTTCTGTAGACATCCTTTGCAGATTCATTTGACTATCTATTATCATTGTTGAAATCAGGCAGTCGATCTTCTTTGCCTGTCTTGTTCATTCTGGATGAATTTGATTTATTTGCAGAACACCCAAAACAAGCGCTTCTTTACAACCTATTTGATGCAGCACAAAGTGCACAGAACCCAATGGCAGTTATTGGTCTGACCTGTCGAATTGATACCCTAGAGTTGCTTGAGAAACGTGTGAAGTCTCGGTTCTCACATCGCCAAATCTATCTCTTTCCTTCCTCTCATTTTGGTCAATTTGTCGAAATTGCCAAAGAAACCCTTTTGCTTCCTTCTAGCTACAAGGGCAGCCAATCTTACAACCATGCACTGGATCGATTATTTCAGAATCCAACAGTCAACAGTATATTGAGGCGTATTTTTGATATCTCAAAAGATGTCCGTATGTTTCATAAGATTTGTGTAAAGTATTCTGAAAAGGTTGTTTTGAATGACATGCTTACTTGAAAAACGCAGTTTTATCCTGTCTGTAGGCTTGCTGCTGTTGCGCCTTATTTGTCTGTAGATGATTTTGTTGAAGCCAGTTTGACTCAAAGGGCCGACTCAAAGACTGAATTGTTAAAGGGAATTGCCCTGCTAGAGATTGTGCTGATCATCAGTATGAAAAAGCTACTTGAAAGAGACATCACTACCTTTAACTTTCAAATGGTCTATGATGAATATAAGGAATTTGCCAATAATGCACAACTCAAGAGTCAGACAACAGGCATTAAGCTATATAAGAAACAAGTGGCTTTAAAGGTAATAGCTAATAATGTAAGACATGACTATATTCAAGCTTTCCTTTTCTCTCTTTTTTCTTTAGGCTTTTGAGAATTTACAGCTACTTGAACTTGTGTGTCCTATTGATATGGTTGGTAAATGTCCTAAAGAATTTCGTATGACCAAGTTGATGATGGAATCTGCTCAAGTAACTGAAGCAGTGTTAAAGCATAATTGCCCCGATATTGTCAAGAAATGGGGTGTAGGCATGATTTAATCAACAGATGGATATTCTGTTTATATATATAAATATTTGTAAATAAAATGCACTTTAGAGAAGAAGAAAAGGCAGGAGGTGATTTCCTTTAATGATAATAAAACGTAGATTACAATAATAAGAAAATGTTAGATATAATTTGCATTTTGTCTAGGAGGCACTGCTGGTAAAGAAAGAACAGCATCATTCAGACTTTGCCCCAACTTGGATGATCCTTCTTCCTCGGACTTGGTACTGTTATCACTGCTATGATTCGCTGTGTTTTGAGAGTGTTGGTGGTATGTGTTCAATAAGGCTGTTAGGTCTTCACCACGTTGAAGAGGAGGTAAATGAGCGCGACGATGATCTGTCGTGTTTGTGATGACTTCAATCACAAAAACAGACTCTAAATGGTTGAGGATATATTCAATCACATTGATCTTGTGGCTCATTTCTAATAAATCACGATTCATGTCTTTGGCTCGAAGTAAGGTAGGGCCAAAGATGACTGCCAAGTTTTTAGATGTCATCAAATTCTCCTTATTTCTCTGTTGTACTCTAAATAAGACATCATTAGCATCTATCAAGAGACTAGCCTTTCTCGAATCGATTGTACCTGTCTAAGTGTTCCATCAGATATTTCAGCGTATTGAAGTTTTCAATAGGTAGTGTTTGAATCAATTGACTCACAGCCTGAAGTTGTTCTTGACTATCATCAATCACTATAGAGAATGTCAGTTTAATATTGAAATAGAAAAGCAATATCAAGATCTTACTCATAGCGTCTATAAATTTAGGATGTAATTCAAAAGTAAAAAGTGGATTAGGTAGATCTCTAAAATATTGCTTAAGCACACTGGTGACAGCACAGATATCATTCCATTTCTCTTCGTCAATCAAGTCTAGTATTTCTCCCTTTTCAAAGGCTTGTTGAATCTGTCTCATCTGTCCTACACCTCCCGATTTACGATAGATGCCTTCATAATCCATGCCTTTTTTTTTTTAGAAAAAAAAAATATAAATTGGCTTAATTTTTTGCTATCTATCTATTTCATGGTCTTTGTTACCTCTGGCTTCCACTGATTCTATACATTTCTCTACAATCATAGGAATCTTACTCTTTTCAGCTTGAATCTGTTTAGCCAGATCATTACCAAACATAAGAGGAGCACCATCAAGGTCAGATCGACTGCCATCTGTACTTGCCTTTCGATAACATGCTTGTGGTACACCATAAGTACATTTAGCATGACATGCAATACCACATTCTATTCTTAAACAAGTCAGATAGATTAAGCATCTAAAACATCATCACAACCTTACCTATACACTTTAATTCATTCACTCGCCACATCTTTTCACCACATGATTCACATTTACTAGGTCTCAAAAATTTCTGTTGTGCAAAATGATGTTTACCAGCCGGACGTGTGTTTTCCATCTCCTTCTTCTCTGAGGCCTGCTCGAGTTTGTTATCATGAGATGCACTTGTCTCTAGACTCTGCTGTCGTTGCGTCATTTTGTTCTTGGAAGATAGACTCTTGTTTCTTCTGAATTTAAATAGTTTAGGTGCTGCTGATCCATTGAAGCTATCTCGTTGTGCTACCTTGGTAGGTGTCTCAGGTGGTTTGATGTCGGCTAGAGAATTGGACTGAGCTAGATTGATAGAACCTGTCGAGAGATTACGTCGATGCCTGTAGAGTTTCTTTTCCTCATTTGCAGCTGATGATTCCACGTTATCAGACAGGAAGTTTGTACCTGCAAACACAGCCTTTGCTTCCTGTTCTCTTTCGGTCATTCGACGTGATAGGTCATTGTTTAACTTGGACAGCTCAGCATTTTTCGAGTTAAGTAGGATCATGTCCGAGATGATTTCTTCTCTTTCCTTCATGAGTTTTGTGAAACTTGACTTGGTGGTCATCACTTCCTTTTGCATTGAATCTAGTTGTTGTTGATAGGCTTGTTGCAGTCGTTCCCAATGCAGCTCGTGCGGCTTCTGATTGGCCAGTAATTTGTGAACATCACCGGCATGTCTCTCAAAATCAGACACTAGACTATCCCGTTCTACTCTCAGTTGATGGCACGTTTCTTCTAGATGGGTACGTGTCTTGCTGAGTTCCTGAATCTCTTCTTTACTGAATTCAATAAACTCTGATCCGTTAAAGAGTGAGGCTTGATGATAGAATTCAAGTTCACTCTTGAGTCGAACAATCTGTGTTTCAGCCTCACGTCTTGCTTGAACTTCCATTGCATAAAGATCTTTGACCATATGAAATTCATCCAGTGCATTTCGACTGATGGTCTACGGATTGTTTTGTTCAATAAGATAAATCTCCTATCAATTTTTTTTAAAGAAAAATTTACCTTGATCTTATTAAACTTTCCAATCACCTCCTTTAAACGAGTTTTTGTCTCGGTCAATTCTCGTTTAAGATCCTGTACCTGAGCAGGATCATCCTGATTCTCGGCTGTATCCAAAGGACCATCGAGAGAGGAGCGATAGTTTTCTTCACTTGATCTTTGCGTCATCAGTATATCATTGAGCGCTGAGATATCTCGAGACTTGATGGCTGTATTGGTTACTGTGTCTTCAATATAGGCATTGACAATTGAATTTGTAGAGGAGCTTCGAAATCCTAAAAATTGGGGTTGAGATGGTGGCACAGGAGGTACCCATTTACCATTTTCAGGTGTTGCGTTTTTACTCTATAAAAAAATAAAAAATGAGATGAATTGAAACAAAGCTGAAGTTAATCCTAGTTTTACATGAGTACGATCATCTCGCTTTTTAAGCCGAAGTTGTTTTTTCATTTCATGGCATTTGGTACAGTAAATTCCCTAGCAACAGATTGAGTCATTTCTGGAGACAGCATCTATCTTTTTTATACCTTGTTTGTCTGAGTAAACACAAGATCGTTAATCTTTTTATCACATTGAATACATCGGAAACAATCTGCATGATACGCTTGGTCACCTATTTCAAAAAAAAAAATTAACACATTGCAATATATATACAAATAAAAAAGCTTAAATTGAACCTGTCATAATAGCCTCATCTTTAATTGTTTTGTGACAAACACTACAGCTATAAGAACAATCTTCACAAATAGGACTGCCGTCTCTCAATAGTAATAGATTACTATAGCATTCAACTAGTTTTTGACATTTGGCACAACGAAAGCTAATAATGAATAGATCATATATACATATAAAAAAAGAGAGAGAGAGAGAGAAAGAGAAATTGAAGAATAATTAAGGTGTGTATTCATTTATTGATTTTTAATTGATTAATGTTACCATTCGAAATGCCAAATCCCATCGCCAAACTGAACAACAGATCCATCTTCAATAGGCTTTTGACAACCATGACAATGAGGATCTTCACATTCCTCGCCTGCCATGCTTTCATAGTAAGGATCCATCTCGTGATGTTTAAACAGATGGAAGCAAGGAGAAAGGTTCTTTTTTTTTTTTGAAAAAAAAAGCTTATATATAAAAAAGAAGGCAAAGAAAAAGAGAAGTTTCTCTTCGCCCCTTTTTATTTTATTAGTTACACACCATTTCCGGAAATAGATTGCATGTTTATTTCAAATTACTTTCTTCAGTCTTTCAAAGCCCTTCAAGTGTCAAAGACAAAAGGAGAGAGTCAAGGAGAAGTTAGTCGTTCCGGGAAATTCGATAAATTCAGTTGGTGTTTGCTGTGCAGAGTAACTAAAGAAGACTGAAGAAGAAAGAGAATGATGATTGTTTTAAGAGTATTGCTTTTGCTGTTCCCATCCTTGATTTCACCTCAGTCTTTTAGTCTATAGCTAAATCTGGATATGAGAGTGATGCATGTTATTCTAGATGTTAGCTTCTTGTTAGTTATTTTACCTTCCTTTATAGTCCAGATTCATCGCACTCTGTACATGCCATTCCTCTAGACTAGCTTCAATGCTACCTGATCCAATTAGGATGTCGATCTTTACTGTACAAATATAGATAGCAATTCACAAGATAATTCAGGTTCAGCCATGCCAAGCAAAATATGCTCAGAATCACTTATGGAGGGTTTCCAGTAGTCTATTGTACAGTGTACTAGAAGAGTTGTTTTTGTCACTTGGATGTATTTGAGTTCGATTTGGTAATTCGAGGCTTGTGAATGCACCATAGTTTTTCTGCTCAATGATAAAGAGAGAGAGAAAAGGCCATCCCAAGAATAACCATGGAAATGAAGGCATAATCCCTCCTTTTAGGGACCCTAAAATTGGTCTTTAAAGCTGAGGATACAGTCAATAGTTCAAACGAGACATGCAATTTGTCAATTATTACATGTCTGTTTTGATAAAAGGTCAAGAACAAATTCTTGATAGAGTTATGACATTAAACGACCCTTTATTTTTACTCAAATTCAGAAAAATTAAATGATTCTTGTATAGCCTATAAAAAGTCGATTCCCTCCTCCCTCCCTCCAAATACATACAGATATTCTCTTGATACAACTGGAACATACGCTTTTTTTTTTTATCAGAGTAATGCTAAAAAGAGAGAGAGAAATAGTCCAATTACTTGAATACCTTCTTCATCCAATATGTTGGCTTGTTATATACATATATACTTCTTTACAAAGCAGTAATGTCATCATAAACCCTCCCGTCGTGATAGTATGTATGTTTTTATTATTGTTACAAAGGTTCGATTTTTCTTCTTGCTTGTATATAGAAAATGATGTTTATTTCATCGAAATACATCTGTATTACGGAAACTAGAATTATCTCGAAGTGCATCATTGTGTGTCTTGTATTCCATGGTTGTTTCGGCTGGTAAATTCAAATGTTTCTTGATGGTATCCCTTTAGATAGATAGGCGTCAATAAAACATGCTATTTCCTTATCATCCAGACTCTATACCTGATTTTTAAATTAATTTTGCCATTAGAAGATGTCTTGTTCCAAACGGAGATGATATCTTCTGATCCACGAATAGACAGAACAGCACCACAAATCTCATCTTGCACATCAAATTGATCTCCAATGATAGCCAAGACTAATGATTCCCAATATCTGCCTGCTAATCCCTTTTTCACTCGAACAATCCATTTTCCGCCTTGAATATTGACATCATCCTTTTTTTTTTCTTGATCAGTTTCCTAAACATGGTTTTAACACTCTATTTTTTTTTTTACCTCCCAAACAGGTCGAACACCTTCTTTGAATAGATGATAATCACTAATATTAGGTAATTCACTAGGACGTCTAAGGTGGCTATAAACCGCCCAAAATTCTTCTATCTAAAAAAAAAAAGCGCGCGTGTCAGAAAGTCATTTGAAGAAATAACAATAGGAATGTACCGTTTGAAAAGTAGCAATCTTCTTCATGGCACCTTCGTAGTTTGTGATCTTTTCTCCCCGAGATCGATGCATAAACCAAAAAACCCAACCATATTGAAGTTGATGTGTTTGTCTGTCTAAAGTTGAATTCATTCTAATTTTATATATAGATGTATGTATGTGTGTGTGCGTGTATATATACAGTAAGAAAAAAAATATATAATAAAAAGAGCGGGAAACAAGTTGACAAGATAGATGCTTATATGAAAGAGAATAAGCCCAAAATAAAAAAAAAAAAAAAAAAAAAAAAAAGATAATAATAATAAAAAAAAAAAGTTTTTTATTTCATAAACAGACAAATTTTTTTATTATTATTATTTATGTTGCTTAGAATTCTTGATACAATAACAATAATAAGAGAGGGCATAAAGAAAAACATACAGAAAAGGCGGAAATCATAAAAACAGAAAAAAAAAAAAACACAAAAAAAAAGGTATAAAAAAATAGTGGTAAGTTGATAAACAAATCAAATGGGTAAAGACATGTACTGAAAAAGATGTTGACTAAAATCATCTAGTTTTCCTCCATAATTCAATAAATTGAAATCATCCAATAGGAATTGAGTATTTGAAGAAGGCGATGACAAGACAGACGAGGCCTCTGAACACGAATCAGTCTGGACCGTGTTTTTAATTTGATCCATTTCTTTCTCGAGACGAGCAACATCCTTTTTGAGATGAGCTATCTGAAGACTGATATCATCATAAGCAATCAACAGTTCCTTCTCCATATCGCATAGACGTGTGTTGGCCTTGTGTTGTTCAATCTGAGGCTGACAACCAAGATAGGTGTGTTTTAGACTGTCATAGACCACTTTGATAGAAGCCAATGAATCGCAGGCATAATCGAGGTCTGACTGAATGTCTTCTACATCATATTTGCCCTTCTTTTCTACTGGCTTATCAATTGGCTTTCTGTTCTGTAGATGATGTGGCTTTCTTCTTCTGATAGGTTTTTTTATTCTTTTATCGCAGAAAATGATGTTTCGGATAGGTGATGTCTTTGTTGGGTTGGTATTGGAAGGCATTTATAGACAAAAGAAAAAAGGGGGATATCTAAATGGGGGGGAAGGCTTTTTAAAGAGAGAGAGGTATAAACTAGATATAATAAAGAGAAGGTGTATATGATTATCTACACAATTTTCTTTCTTTTTTGTATTTTAAATATATTTATATTTTTATATATAAAAAAAAAAGGGGGGGGGGATATTATATACACTTTTTTTTTTTATAAAGAAAAAAAAAGAAAGAAAGAAAGAAAGAAAATGGTTAAATATTCACAATGAGTTTTTTCCTTTTTTTTTGCGTATCACAACTATCTGTTTTATTATTTCGCGTGTGTTTTATTTATAGTTTGAAATAATGTTATTTCGAGTCTATTGGTGTTTTCTTTCGAGACAACTGAAGACGCGTTCATTAAGCATATTTATGACATGAATCTAGTGAATGTTGTCATGCCGACCTCATCTATCTTTTTTTTTTTTTTTTGTGAAAGGTAGAGAGACAATAAAGACGAACCAGTTCTTTGGGAATTATGTCTGCTTTGTTTCACAAGCAAGCCTTGCTAAAATGAATCGTTTGATGTTGAAACTGATAGAAAAAGGAAAGAAAAAGGAAAGAAAGAGAGAAGATCACCTGCTTTTTTTTTCCTGGCTTTAAGGAGAACATACACATTATTTCCTATGCTTAAAAAAAAAGCCTAAATTGGTCTTGATTGACAGTGTATCCTTTCTTTTCCCCCTTTTTGTTGTTAACTACTGTTTATCAACTGTCCTTCAGGTAAAAGATGAATGTGTCAATGATTGTGTCATTTATTTGTTGTCAATGTTTTCATCTTGAGAGAATTGCATCATTCTCTCTTTTCTTGTCAACTATAAAAGAACACATTTGACTGTGTTCGGTTTAGACTATTTTAATCATCACGGATTTCGTTCCGAACTTCAAAAAAAAATTCATTGCTTGGATTGTTTCTTTTTTCCATTAGATGAAAACAACGATTGATAAGAAACATGTGCCCTTAACAAATATGTTGTGACACAAGCAAGTAGCATTTTACACATCGATCAAATCTTTATAAGCTTATTGTCCTCTTTCTCTCTCCTTTTTAAGAATAATAATAATAAAATAAAAAGAGCGCGGATTTAACGAATTTCTTGTGTTTTTTAAATAAGCATGTTCAAGTGTAGAAAATTGAATGAATTTCACTTGATTGGAAGAAGAAAGGGCTTGTCACAAGTAAATAACAGTACAATTTAGACTCCACACTGACCCCAAAAAAGAGTTTCATAATTTATGATGCATGAATAAGAGACACATTGGCCTATAACACAAAGTCATCAATAGAGTAATAGCGTGTTGTCTTATGTTTTCTTAAACAAATAAGGTTTTGATTTACATTGAGATGATTTTAAATAAATAAAAAAAAAGGTGTCTTACTTTTATCATCTTAATATGCCCCTGAATTACTATTTTATTTCTAAATCAGGTGACATCCACTCAAACACTCATCTAGACTATCGTTTGAGTGATATTTAAAGATAATTCCTGGGTTGTCATTTATTAAATCTTATATTGTAATAATAATCATACTAATGAAATAAAAAGCTTATTTTGATTACACACACATTTACAGACATCTATTTTCTTGTCCTACCTTTTTCATACAGCCAAAATAAGAAATTACGCTAAACCTGTTTAAGAAAGTTGTATTTTGCAGTGTTTCCCAGTCTCCATTGGTCATTTTACGACCAGATTTTTAAACTCGATTCATCAAGCTCTTGAAAAGCCAATTCAGTCGTCTTTTTGAAACTCAATTGGTTAAGCCTTTTGATTAACAGTCAAGCCTATTGAAATTGGCATTTTGAAAAATGATTGGCCAAAGTTGAGAAATGATTTGTCCTGTAGGCTGTAGACATTTGTCTACAAGTGCTAAATTGACTTGACGTAAAATTTCATAGCATAATTGGCGTATAACAATACAAATCTATTGAAAGAAACTGACAGAGCCTAAAAGGGTGTTTTATTGAAACAATTGATGATCTGGCGCTCAGAATGACCACAGAAACCATAAAGATCGCTAATAAGCACATCATTTTTTACGCCAAGTCAATTTAGCACTTGTAGACAAATGTCTACAGCCTACAGGACAAATCATTTTTCAATTTTCGCTTGACTGTACGCGATACAAAACTAAGAATCAACGCAAAAATTTGTTACGCAAAAGGTAGCATCTGAAATATAATTTTTAGCTTTGCTGTATATATCTGTATTGTAATGCTCCTCAAAAGGGCACTACATTGCTATATTCTAAAGGTGGCAGTAATGAAAGACGATAGATCAAACGGAGAGCAAATTGAGTTTATTCATAAAATTAAGCTAGACATAAAAGTTATTTGAAGAATTTTGCCCAAGGCTAAACCTCCTATTGCTTTCTTTATCGAAAATAATAAAGTCTAGTTTCATATTTCAATTTGATCACTCAATCAGCCCGAAGCAAATATTGACGAATCTTTCTTTTCGTTTTTTTTTTTTTTGAAATTTAAGCGAACCGAGAAAACCAAAAGAACCACAGGGTTGATTAGAAGATGAAGGAAAGAGACATCGGTCTTCTGCTGATTGACTTTTCTTTTCAAATCGACTGACATGGGCATAAGGAACCAAGTTTCAGTTGTTCAGATACAGCACGCTGATGATAAAAGGTGCATTAGTATACCAATCAGCCACTACCCTATTTGATTTCTAAAGCTAGATATCTATGTTAGCCTCTTTGTTGGCCGACTCCACTCATTGAAGATCGTCAGTTGGGTCTAGAAAAAGCAAAGACTTAAAACCAAGTTTACTGCATAAGGCAAATGTTAAATGCAGTCACCATTCGCTTTATATCAGCATCCATGCCTAACAAGTAAGGAAATAGAATCATTGTCAGTCGAAGCTCTACTGGACGTGTTAATAGCAATACTGTCATATGGTGATAATTGCCCAATCATGAGATTGTAGATAAAAAGATATCGCCATTGAACGAACTTCCTAGGGATCAGTAAGGCTTTTGGGCCCTCTTGACTGCCAGGAACATACAACCAGGACCACACGGCGCGGGCAGAAGGTTCAACTTTGATGAGAAGCAAGAACAAATGAGAAAAAGCAGTGAAACAAAGATAAGCGAACTTCCTAGGGATCAGTAAGGCTTTTGGGCCCTCTTGACTGCCAGGAACATACAACCAGGACCACACGGCGCGGGCAGAAGGCTCAGAGCTTTGTCGAGAAAAAATGGTAAACGAATGTAACAAAAGTTCAAACTACAAGGGCTACAGTGTCTTGAATTAATTTCATCAAAAATCAGCATGTGACGTTATTTATGATTATCTATGTTGGCTATAGCTGAGTCGCTGACTTGGGTCGTCGGCCTTAAGCGGACTTGAAACAAATAATTCAGTATGCGGAGTTAACAAATTATGGATCAATCATTAGATGTCTCGGTAGAACGTTTGTCAGTTGAGCGCCATTTGTTTCAAAAATTCATTGTCCTTCGCTATTTAAACTTCTTGAGCAATCAGATTTCAGCCCTGATGCAGTTTACATTTACGTTGGGATATTTGGCTATAAAAGCAATAAAAACCAATACAGAAACGCAATATTCTCATTTAATAATTATTAGAATACTTATAGGCAGAATTGGTGACAATTTGAGCTTAGTTCGCTGTGTATTTTGGCTCACTTCTTGATATTTAAAGAAGAATGTTTTTATTGAGTATATGATCTTAATGCAAGAAGCTTTGTTCATGACTATGTTCTGCAATACTGCATTGCATCAAGGCTATAATCTGTATATTATTTCATGCAATTCACTAGATTATACATTACTTGAGAGCAGCAGTTCGATTGTAGATGTTGTAAGGTGTTCAATCAGTCCATTAATAAAGACATTAAAACAATCAAATGCTCTGCAATAAACACGCTTATTCCGTAACGCAAATGCACTTTTCTCTTTTGCTTCATTTCTATTCTCTTTCTTTATTTTCTTTTAAAGAATATGCGATACACCATTAAAGAAATTGAATAGTCAATTGCTTGATTTATCATACAAAATATCAAGATTTGGGTTGGCAGCAATCTAGGCGTTAGTCATTTAGGCCTATCCTCAAATTATCATGTCACTGCTAATTAAATTAAGATGTTGCAACGACCATACTCTTCCTTCTTCAATACTGATTTCTATTCATTTTTTGCTCATTTTTGCTCGTCGGAATCGAATTTTGGCCAATAGAACTGCTTAGATTCATAAACCGACGAAAGGGTGAGCCTTATTCAGCACTCTTAGGAAGTTGTCCTGAATAAGGTTCGCTCTTAGATAACGTAACCTTTTGCGGAGTTATTTCTTTATAGGGTAACCTAAGAGCGTTGAATTTTTCTCCCAAAAGTCTCTATTTGATTTATGGGGAACGATGTTTTAACTGTCACCCAATGGATTCTGAGGGTTTTTATGATTATATTTGACAGCTTTATTTATAAATTAATATTATGAATTATAACTTGACTTGATTATACATACTTTTTCTAGTTCCTTTGTTAGGCTTTTTAGACCTGAATCCAAAGAAGAAAGACAAAAGTAGTGATATGGGTGGGATTTTATAGATTTACGAAAGTAATTCTCAGTTACACGAAATTGATGAATAATTATATGGGAGGGAATTCAAAGTTAGAAATTTTGTTATTCTACCCTATTTCACATTGTTGCCCCCAAGGAACGCCAAAAGGGCCAAAAAATTATCAAAACACTCGCCGTACACCCTCATGCAAACTCAATGAATCTTTGTCCTGTTCGTGCTTTCACTGCGCTTCGCGACCACCCTCGAGCTAAGTCGTTGAAGTCTCCTAAATCCTTGTTCGTCCATTCTATTCGGCCAGATCAGCCTGTCCTTGTGACTACGATTTCTTCCTGGATCCGTCGCCTCATCCGCCTGTCCACCACTGAATCAAAGGTGTCTCTTCGGTCTGTGGCTGCCACTCTGGCACTGGAAAACAACGTTCCCCTTCAGGACATTGTCACCTTAGGAAATTGGTTCTCTTCGACGACTTTTGAGCAGCACTACCGCTGTCTTACCATGCTCCGTACCAACTTTACTTCTGTGGTCCTTTCTCCTGACCCCTTACCCTCTCATGACGAAGACACTGACGAGGATATTTTCGCGGACGCTCCTTCTGATTTTCCTTCTGACTCTTAATACTCTAGATAAGCAATGTAATTCGTTCTTGTCAATTTCGACGGTCTCACTCAATTCTGGGAGAATTTCATTCGACCTTGAATGGGACAGGACAAAAGGAATAAAATCAAAACATTAGTAAAAATCCACTCTAAAACCCGTTTTAGTGACTGCTTTTTAGGCCTTTTACATGAAAAGTCCAGCTTTGCAAGCGAGCAATAGCTAAATACTGTAAGCGAGCAGAAGCTGAACACAGCAAGCGAGCGATAGCTGAAGACAGCAAAAAGTATGAAACAAACAAGCTTCCAAGTTGATAGTCACATCAGCAGGAAAACGCCCCCATAGGACTTAATAAAGTTCCTTGGCGTCTTTTTTTGTTTCTACCTGGTTATCAGAAATAAATTGATGCCTATGCTCGTCATTGTTCTCTCATAGCTGTACGGTTTTAAACTGAATAGAATCGAGTTTGAGGCAGTATATACTTTTCACATTAATCATTAGTGTAGATGGTTTTTTCTCAAACATTCGATAAAGCAAGAGATGTAAGAGCTTTATCAAACTAAGTTTGATTGAATTGCTGAGTATGAGCAAATGAGATGGGGAAAAAACAGCTGATAGACTATACTATCTACATGTGTAATACGCACCTGAAATAAGAGTTTTTACAATACATGGCTTTTCTTTTTATTAAACCAAGGTAGAATATTGCATTGCTTTTCTTTTGTAGTCTCTTCTATAGCAACCAGTCATCTTACAGGTAGCCAAGAAATAAAAAAGGAGTAAGGGGTAGTGTCTTACACCAAGCGATGTAAATGTCTGTGATGAATGATAGATGACAACTATATATTTCCTTTTATGAAAACATCAGAAAAAAATAGGTATAGCAGTATCGTATGCGTCACATGCTGTACAACACTATTTGCTACTCTTTTTTATTTCCTGGCTACATGCAAAATGACTGGTTACTGCGAAAAAGACTAAACAAAAAAAAGGGAATGCAATACTCTATCTTGCTTTAATCAAGAAGCCATCCTGCTTCAATCAAGGCAGATGCATTGCTCGTGATAAGTTGGAAAGAGAATATTTAAGAAACTGCTTCGCGTTCTCTCTCTCTCTCTCTCTCTCTCTACATTCTTCATTGCTTACAGCACACAGAGTGTTTGAAGCGCCCATAAAAACATAGTTGGCAAATTATAGCAGCCATCTGTGTAGCACAAACATCAAACGTATGATGATTATATAAGTAAGCATGAATGTATTACATGGCCTGGTCTAGGCGGGAGAGACAAAAAGAAGGAAAACAAAAGATTAAGCAAAGAAGGCGATGATAGCAAGAGGCACTCAAATACAAAGGTGTTGGTATGGTGCTCATCTTCGAAATCCTCAAATGGACAAGGCCTCCAAGCATTTATATGGAAGTCTATACTTTCCTTCACATTGCCCACAATGAAACGTCTAGATAACAGAATTTTGCCTATGTCAAGAAATTGCTACTACGCGAAATGTGTACATGCATTTTGCATTACTTGTTGGTCCGCCTGTATGATAGTTTGCATTACTTGTGGCTTAAGAAATTAAAAGATAAAGTCAGAGAATATACTTTTACTCTTGTTCTTCCTTTTGTCCTGCTCTTATTTTATTCGCTATCTGCTCTCACTGTTACTCTGCTCTCTTATTTCATTGGTATATCTGCTTATATTTCATCCTGGATTTTGTTGAATTATCATGTATTGTGCTGAAGAAGGTAATGATTTGCAAAATGAGATTAAAAAGTGGGGACTTTAGATACTTAAATATCTTTAGAGTTCAAACGCTTTTTTAACGAGAACAGAAGGACAGATTTTTCGCTTCTGGAGTTTCTCTCCACCAATCAAGAAATGATTGTAAAGACAAACTCATTCAATACTTGGCAGAGCCTAAAGGGCTATTGGGCGCGTCTTTTCAAAGAAAACATCACCAAGTACAAGCCTGAGTTGATTCCAAGAGCCAAATTTCTTAGCCAAGTCAATAGCGATAGGTGGCAGCAAGTCTTTGGCACCATGGTAAGCTAATATGCCTATGTAATCCTTTTCGTTTCTAATCAGATTTTCAGTCACTTGAGCTAGATAATCTGACAAAAGAAATGCAAGAATGGCTCACAAGCAAGGTAAAATATAAATTAGACCATTAAAGTATTGGCAATTGACTTTCCAAACAGATAAGCCACAGCGATGTGATGGTTGACATCGAGGCCATCAGAAGGTCAATTGTTTCTTTGGAAACAAAGCCTGTAATCACGTTGAGCGAAAGGCTCAAAATCATGTCTTTCAGATTTTTGACAACATTTGAAACACTGTCAGTCACACAGAAATGCGTGCTGAAGCTTTCTTTGTCGAACATAATCTGTATTAGCTCTAGAGACTTTGCCGATGAATATTACCGCCACCTTCCAACACAAGTCTCTGCTGATCTCAGCATGCTCTCTGCTCCCACAAACATCACAGAAGAAGAAGCCGCAGAGATCAGAACGATCTACCAGGACTGCAGAAGAAAAGTGTTTGTTGAAAGCGCTTTTGTTGAAAGCAATGTAAGAAGAGGACTTGAAGGTCAAATTGGTTACTTGTGCATCTTTTTGTAAGTATTTAGCTCTCTATGTCTATACAAAATCCTCTAATAACAATAAAATCTTAGGCGCAACAAGTTCAACGACTTGTCCTCAAGCGAAGAAAGCGAAGGCTCTGCTGACGATGAAGAAGAAAGAACAACAACAACAGCAACAACAAGAAAGAGGAAGCTCCCTTCTGAGTGTGATTTGTTGCTTGTTATAAAAGAAGTTCTATCAACTGTGTTTGCCAACACGAAGCTCAAGTGGAAGACAGGCGAAAAAACAACAGAAGCAACCAAGAAAATGAAGCTGACAAGTAAGAAGACCAGCAACACCACTTGCAAAAGCACCATGGGCCGCAGAAGCGACATGGTGCTTTACAACAAGCAAAAGCTGGCTATTTGTGTTTCAGAGCTCAAGGATGGTTCCTGCTCCTCCTCCTCCTCAAAACAGCAATCAAAGAGCATCAGATGTTCAAAGGCCATACAAGCATATAACAGCATGTTTGGTGGTGCCAAGAACACTTGGTCATTAGATTGGAATGGTAAAGTAAAAAAAAAAAAAAAACAAACAATAATTGACATATAAACACTAGGACCATCCGGTTACATTTACTTTTTGACAGAGCATGAAGGCACAAATGTTGTTTTGCCAGGCAAAAGCCTAATAATGCCTAACGATGAATCCGATTTGGATCAGTTTGAAGAAACACTTGTGGCTTTATTTGAACTAAAGGTAAATTAGTAATTACAACGAAAGTGAAACGATAGAACACCCTAAAAGACTTACGCATATTTATGATAGAATGCATTGGTCATTTACAACAACCAGCTGCAAAAAGAGCCAGTTGAAGAAGAAGAAAATGATCAGATATATAACAGTTCATAATAAATTGTTGTATCTTTTTTTGTTATGTTTTGAACATACTGAAATGGTTGTATGCTTTTTGAACCAAGTAATGTATTTAAAGCTGATTCTTTAGCTGCTATGAGAGACTCTAACAAGTGAAGTGTATTATAGCAGAAATCTCAAAATTTGGCCAAGCATACTTGTTTCAGTACAAATGTTGATGTTGCAAGCGACCCAAATTGTCATTCATGTTGCTAGTTTGATTACTTTTCTTTACTTCTAATTATCCAGGATGATACTAGCTCGACAAGACAGTCAATTAGGTACACTCTTTTCATTTCTTTTAGGTCTGCGTGAAGATCAAGATGTCAGTTATAGAAATAGTCTGCACCATACCTCTTTGACACTTCGGGTAAGTACCAACCTTCACTCACTATTGCTTATTTACTAATTTCTCTCTTTTGTTATCCTATTCGTTAATATATGTGACTCTACAAGATATCTTATTTGATCATATAACTCATGACTATTTTTGAACCAATTTCTTCTAGTACTTTGATTGTTTTATTTTTCGATTTATGAACTATTCTATACTTTATTTTTGTATTTTTTTTTAAACGATTCAGCAAAGTGTAATGTGGTTTATCAAAATAAAAACTATATTTTAGATGCTACCTTTTGTGTAACAAATTTCTGCTGCATCTTCATTTTTTATCTGCGTTGATTCTTAGTTTTATATCGCGTACTGTACTTGAAGATCGGTTATCTTGACGGAATGCTCAATAAAGTCTTGAAGATGTTCTGTCATAGCAGCTTTAAGAGTCCTGGATGCCAAAGTTTCAATGTCTTATAAGGTGATGGCGCTTTACCTTTAATTTGACAACAGTCCAGAACTGCTTGATGGAATTCAATTCAGGCAAGAGACAAATCGGAATTATTACCCCGCTTAACAGTTAAAGAATCAACGATTCAACAAACATGTATGGGAGCATAGTTCATCACAATATAGAATCCCTTCATCTCTGGAAAGCCATCTGTTATACCCCTTGCACTTCTAATGAATCACAAGTGATGAGGACAAGTGGCCCCCTTCAAAAGTATGTAAGAAATGATCTAGTAACTGCAAGCGAGCTTGTTTGGCACTTTGTCTGGAACCAACATGCAGGATGTGTCAAGAGAAATTAAAAGTGTGTTTATACTTACTTTTATTGGTTCTCAAGCAACATGTCGCCTTTCTTACAGTTTCTCTCCTGTCTACTTCTACACTATGGATTTGATATGTGCTTTAAGAAAGAAGAGGAGACGAATGCCCGACGTCTTACATTTCATTGATAGCAATTATCCTACAATGAAACAGTGCTTCGGCTCAAGAAGATGAAGAATGAAGAAATCAAGAAGCACAAAATAAACATAATCGAGATATAACTTGAAGGAGCGTATCGTGAAGAGCTGCTGTATAAAACAATCAAAGTGCCCGAGTGGAGCAGTTGTGGCAAGTGGTGCAATCTTGTATGAGAGTAGGCTATCACTAAGTTCCTGTTGATCATGGATCCAAAGTTTGTTGACAATTTGAGTAGATTGAAAGAAGACGGCTGCCAAGTCTACTTTCCCGAAACCTTTGCTTTAAATATTCCTGCCAGTGGAAGGAATGCCATAGTAAAATTTGCAGATTCGTTCTCCACAAAATAGGCAACTTGAGCTGTCCAGTCAGCTATTGTCTACAGAAGCTAAAATTTGAATTGTTGTCAACCCGCTTGTCCACAAATCCCCTTGACACAATGCCCCTGAGCATACTCAGACTGGTCCGTGCACTTTTGGTATACCAGATTGCTGTGTATAGTGCTAATAATGTCTGTACATTCTTTCCTATCTTCTGGATACAATGATACATTGCTCAGAATAACTAACCAGCCTTTTCTTTTGATTACTTCAACATCTAACAACAATTATTGTGTTACCCTAAGTATGAAAAGATCAATTGAGCCTATTTAGCCCCATAGTCAATACATCGAAGGCCTCCTGGAACTATCACTTGAGCTTCAAATAAGCAAGTCTTTCAAGCAAACAAAGCTATTGATTACCAATTGACAGACATCGGATATAATCCTTAAAGTTAGTAGATTTTCCTATGTCCTTTTCTTCATTGCTCTCATTTGAAACATAAGCGTATGCTTTGCATTGTAAACAAGTAATTGCAATTCCTGGCAAACTAACTTGAATCTACATTTATTGTTTTGAAGCTATTCTCTTTTATGAATATTTGCATAGCAGTGAGGTATAGGAAACTGCATCAAGAAAGACAAGTACTGCGAACTAGAAGCTCTGGTTTATGACATGCAAACTGTGAATTTCAAGGCCTGTAGCTCAATAGCAAAATATTTGGGGTTCATTCTCTTTTTAAAGGCGACTACGAGAGACGATACGCCAGAGTGGCAGTCCCTTTCTTTTAGACTATTTCATGCATAAAGAAACATCATTAAAAAAAATCGTACAACATATTTTCGGACAAATAAAAACACCGTGCTTTTACACGAAAAAAAAAACCAAAGTTTTAAGATATATGACGTTTGATATCTTGCACTGCTTTTCTTTCACCTTTAAAACTATAGTGTTCTCTTTTCCCTTATTTTACCTTTCTATTGTTAGTTAATGTATCCTTTGTGCTTGACATACATGTGTGTAAAGATGAATATTTCTCTTCAAAAAAAAAAAGTTTATGTCATACTTTATTACAAACAGGGCGAAAAATATTCCAAAATCCGAAAATTAAAATGCTGCTTTTGTGTTATTCAACTCTTTTTTCTTTCTTTCTTTTTCTGTATCTATTTGTTCAATTATCATGTTAAGGTGTCTCTCTTCTCAACTGAGAGTCTCGCCTGTTATCAAGAGGCAAGGCAATCTATTGCTCAGACCTACCCTAAAGTCCTTTTCGACCAGTCCTTTATGTCGTCAACAATCCATCACGAAAAAGACAGACTCAAGTGATATTCGAAAACTATTTCGATTAGCTAAACCTGAGGCCAAGAGTTTGACAGGTAGACAAACAAGACAACTCTAATCGAGTTGAAATTATGACTTATCCTATCTTTCTCTGATAGCGGCCACGGGTCTCTTGGTAATCTCTTCGGCTATTACCATGGTAATTTCTTTTTTTCTTTCTCTCTTTCTGGTCTAGTCGAAATAACTTCATTCTATATAGTCTGTCCCTTTCTCAATGGGTAAAATCATTGATATTGTGACCAATCCATCCATGGATAACTATCTGGGCTTGACAATGCCCGAATTTGTAGGTGCTTTATCCACAGTATTTGTGATTGGTGCAGCAGCCAATACAGGTCGTGTCTTGTTATTTCGAATTGCTGGAGAACGCATCATTCAAAACTTGAGAATGGATCTTTACAAGACAATCTTAAAACAAGAAATGGCCTTTTTTGATAAGAATCGAACAGGTGAATTGATTTCCAGATTATCCACCGATACAGCTATTGTAGGTAAAAGTCTAACCAACAATGTCAGTGATGGCCTCAGGTAAAGGGAGAGAGAGAGAAAAAAAAAAGAGGGAGAAATGTGTTGAATAGAATGATCAATTAACCTTCCTTTTGTGTGTGTGTGTATACTATCATGTACAGAGCATTAGCAACAGCCTCAGTTGGATCTGCCATGATGTTATTTGTGAGCCCTAAATTGACAGGGATTATGATGTTGATTGTACCACCTGTAGCAGGATTTGCCATTGTTTATGGTCGATATGTCAAATCACTTTCGAAACAGACACAATCAGCCATCAGTGATATCACAAAAGTAGCAGAAGAAAGGATCGGTAATATTCGTACAGTACAGGCATTTGCCAAGGAATCACAAGAGGAAGGACGATACCGAAAGAGAGTACAACATGTGTTTGACCTGGCTCGAAAAGAAGCAATGGCCAGTGGTGCCTTTTTCGGTGGAGCAGGTCTTTCCGGTAATTTAGCCGTCTTGGCCGTCCTCTGGTATGGTGGTCAGATGGTGATGGAGAACGTGATTACAATTGGTGAATTGACTTCGTTTATGCTCTATACAGCCTATGTGGGCACAGCCCTGGGTGGTATGACCTCATTCTATTCCGAGATCATGAAGGGAGTAGGTGCCTCCGATCGCATCTTTGAACTGATGCATCGTCAAAGTCCCATTGCCTTGGAATCAGGCAAGATCCTAAAAGAAGGTGTGAAGGGTAAGATCAGCTTTGAGCACATTCAGTTCAGTTACCCTACACGACCTCAATCGACCATCTTTAAGGATCTTTCGTTGACAGTTCAACCTGGTACTGTCATTGCTGTCGTCGGTTCCTCTGGTTCAGGTAAATCGACACTAGGATCACTTCTCTTGCGCTTTTATGATCCCAATCAAGGCCGTATCACGATTGATGATACAGACATCAAAGACATTCGACTTGGTTGGTGGCGTGAGCAGGTTGGCGTGGTTTCTCAGGAGCCCACCTTGTTTGTAGGCACCATTGCTGAGAACATTGCCTATGGTCGTGAAGATGCTTCTTTGGAAGAAATCGAAGAGGCTGCCACCAAGGCTAATTGTGCTTCCTTTATCCGTTCCTTCCCTGACCAATACAATACCCTGGTAGGTGAGCGTGGTATCAGTCTTAGTGGCGGTCAGAAGCAACGGATTGCCATTGCTCGTGCCTTACTCAAAGACCCCAAGGTATTGGTGCTGGATGAAGCCACTAGCGCATTAGATTCTGAGTCTGAAATCTTGGTGCAAGATGCCCTAAACCATCTGATGCAAGGACGTACTGTCTTTACCATTGCTCATCGTCTCTCTACTATTCGTTCTGCTGATCTGGTGGCCTGTCTTGATCAAGGACGTATTGCTGAAATTGGTACCTATGATGATTTACTCAGTCGCCCTCATGGTGTATTCCGTAAACTGGTTGAATTACAATCTTTTGGTGGCAGTTCAACCAAATTAGAGACTTCTTAGATTAACATACTATTATTCTTATTATCATTATTATTCTTATTGTAGCATTCTATTTTATGTATATCATACAAAGTATTGTTTTTATTACTATAAACATCTATCCCCCCCCCCCTTTCCTCATTTCTCTACTCTACTCTGATAAAGAACGATAATATACAGTCTCTAAATCATATACTGTGTCTGCTAATTCTCTTTTGATAGTCAAGACACGTTCTTTTATCATCGATGTGTTAGTTGTCAATTTCTCTGTGTGTGTTTGCCGTAATCGAGAGAGTGTTTTGGTATCATTCAGTAATAAGTTTTGCTTCAACTCGCCAATCAGAGATAATAGAGATTCACAAGAACGGACCTAAGCAGGCAATCAGTTTTTTTTTTTTTTTTTTTGCGTGTTATTATGTTGATCTACTTTACGATCTGTGCTGCTTGACTTTCTATCTGATACCCTTCTTGTGCCACTTTGAATTTATCTTTGTCTTTATTCTATCTCGAAAAGTCAATAGACTATTGTTTATCAAGATGAGTAGCGTAAGTTACCTCGCTCACTTTAACGACATCTGTAAAGCAATCAACTAGTTTAGCTACATCATCGTCAATGCGCTTATTGTATTGATCTTCAATCTGAAGCAAGACAGGTCTTGGTCCTGTAGCTGAAGTATTGCCGAAAGGTGGTAACGTAGCCATTGAATTAACTGTGGTTTTTTTTTTTCTTTTATAATAAAACCAAAAACCAAAAAAAAAATCATAGTATTATTTTTATTGTCTAGTATCATGGTTTAGGTGTCACAGCACCAAGTAATCGAGGAAAATAACGAGTCCAGCCCAATTGATGTAATTTACGAACCACAGCAGGTGTAATGGCAGCTGTAATGGTCAATCGAACAGGCAACAACAATGTCTTGTGAATACCATAAGCCAATAGAAAGACAGAGGCAATAGAAGGAGGGGTATCGGTGGGTTGATCCACAATCTCTGTTTCTTCTCTTCCTTTTGGCTTATAACCAATCTTTTCTCCTGTACTGTAAACGACATCCATCACACCTTTCTCTATGGCCTTAACTTTATCAAGACCTGCCAATTGAATGACACCAAAGGTGATACCAAGATCAACACAGCCTACACCTAAATAGACAAGGACGCCTACAGCACCATACTTCTTGGTCAGTTCCTTCAGTTTAGATGTCTTGGGCTCTGTATGTTTGGCTGCTTCTATCAGGCTAGGTGAAGATGTCAATTGGTTGAGTTTTATGGCTTCTTGTTTTCTAACAGGTGTGGAATAGAATCGAGATGTTAATGGTCTAAAGGCAGGTTGAATTGATCGATAAGCCATTCTGTGCGATTGCGCTGTGATGTTCGAAAGAGGCTTTAAAGCACTCCTTGTTATGAAGCGAAACGACATATAATAAAGAGAAATAGAGTAGTGGAAAAAAAAACTTTCATTTCTTTTTCCTTTTGATTTCAATATCCGGCCAGGGTCGGAAGTAGGTTTGACACATAAAAATCATTGTGTCTAATCCAAATAATCAGGTGACCTGAATTTTCATCTGATTGAGACAACATTAATTTATCCGAGAATCCATTTCTTCCGTAGTAATGAATTGTCATCACTGAGCACTTGTCTAAAAAAAAACATACTTACAATAGTGGCTTTTTTTTTTTCAAAAGAAAAATGTTCACATTCTCTAGAAATGCTGCTACTATACTATATACTCTTAAATCAAATGACATGTTAGCGCTTGAAGCGATACAAGTCAACGGTTTGCTACTCTTAAATCGAGAATACTCTTATATCAAATAACTCTTAAATCAAGCGACTATTGTATCTTGTTGATAAGAATCGCTTTCAACAAGACTAAAGCTCTCTACTTTCTTTTATAGAACTGAAATTATTAGGTTCCTTCTTTGTAACAATTACATTTGAAGGGATTAATCGCAAGTTACCACAAAGAAACTATTGACTAAAATCGACAGTCTTTAAAAATGAGTCGGTTAAATTCATAGTTTTCTTCTTCTCTAAAGCATGTACCAAACACAAATGTTTGGTACTTTTGTTGCCAAAGAATAGAGGATCCAAGAACTCATCTATCAATGTTTTCAGTGTAAACCAAATTTATCAAAAGCAACCAATCACTCGACGTATTGAGATAAAATAGACAGTTTCCATGTTCTTGTTGGCGTGCATTTATACCTGAAGTTTGATTCGATAACAACTGATAGGTTGATAGCATTAGTAAGACTTTTGTGTTATTCAGTAGCATTGCTCTAGATATTGAGCCTATCTGGGCTTGTCTTGTTGTATTTGATTCTTCTGAGATACATCAATAAAAGTTACTATACTACCTACTACTATTGCTTCAGCTAGCCACTATATACTCTTCTTGATTGTTAGCTTCCAAAAAGTCAAAAAAAAAAGAAAAGAAAAAGAGTCTATAAATGACATTTTCAATAATATAGCACAACAGCTCATTTTTGTTTTCATATGAAATTCTATTCACTATTCTAGGTCCCATAGTAATTAAATTCCATTTGTATTAGTCATACTATTAAAAGTATACAAACCATGATTCGAACCGTAAAAGAGCTGTTGATGTATAATCGTTGAATCGTATATATCCTTGCCAACAGTGTTATAAATTAACATAGAGATGCAAAGAAGCAACTAGATGAAATGGTACAAGCAAACCAAGTGGTCAATGAGACAGGCCAGTAAGACATATGTAGACAGAGCATGACATTGACAGAAGGCCTTGTGAATGACGCTGTTGATTTGCTCATGCTGTTTTCACCTTTTTTTTTTATTTTTGTTTTATTTTTATCTGGAGTGAGTCTCTTTTCGATAATTTGCTGAATCAATGGAAAATGTCGAATTGAATAGCGCAGAATGTATTGTTTTTAAGTGAAGTTACTTTTTATACTTTGAAATGATATTGACTTTTGAGTCTTGTTAAACGCAGTGCTTGTAACGTGCTTACCTTTGTGTGTTATTTTTATCAAGTCTTGGGGATATTGCAATTTGGTGGGTTGTATCAAATCAATACTGTCTTAAATCAGTGCGATTGTTGATATTGTTATTTAATTCAAGTATATATATATATATAGTGTTACTTGCTTTTGTAAGTCTCAATGTGAGGTGATGTGACACTGAAGAGAGAGAGCCAGGAATATTTACCAAAGATGCATACTCCAAGGTGCAGTTGTAAAGTGATGAGCATACCTCACCAAGCACTCAGCTGAGCCGCACATATGCCGCACACGCACCGGACTTTTGCCGGACTGGTTTATTTTTTTGGGTTTGTATTTTACACGCTGTTTTAATAAAATAAGTAATCCTCAATGGTCCAGTGGCTAGGATTTGTCGCTTTCACCGACACGGCCGGGGTTCGATTCCCCGTTGGGGAATATTCTTTTCTTTTCTTGGTTCTCATGTTACATGTCAACTGTTCGTGTATTTTCTATCCTTATTATTTTTTTATTTTTCAAAGAAAAGAAGAACTATTATACTGCTTTGTAGTAAGCTAGCAATCAAATACTGCAATGTTATATGTTTTGTACACCAGATTTTAAGTCGGCTGACTACAACAACAATGAAATCTATTTGTATGTATGTATTTATATAAAGAAAGTAAATAGAGAAAACTTAATAAAGTGTAATAAACAAAGTAATTCAAAAAAATTATGCTTCTAACTGAACAGAGATTATGATATAAAGTGTATCTTGATATGATATTATAATGATAATACTAATAACAAAGACAAGAATACAAAGTAGTCGAGAGATCAGTATAAGTCAAATTTTATTAGAAAAGAAAACAAACGTCTATGTATCCTATTCTAAAGTACGCATTGATTGCAAATCTCATATGGGTATCAATAAGTCAAAATGAAAACAACAAGATACCGATCGTTGATGATGAAGAAATCAGAAACATGTACTAAACAAGGTAAGACGTATCTAGCTAGGATAGTTAAGTTAAAGTAAAAGAACTGCTGTAATACAATAGAGTGTAAACGACAAGGTAGAGGAGAATACACGTAAGATTTGACAACAGACAAAATAAGGTAATAGCTAAGTAAACAATGCCTTTGAGATACTGAACATAGCAGAGTAGTAGTAGGCTTTACTTTGCCTGGATAACAGATTATAAGGCAGCAATACAATCGAAAAAAAAAGGATGCAGAGTATAAAACTACACTTAATCTCTTATGAGATCAGCGGAGCTTTGAGCAATAAAACATACGCTACGGAGACAAAGTACTATTTCGTAGTAACTTGGAGAGTGAAAGAGTGAGAGTGGAACAGAGCAAAAACAGCAAGGTCATTTATAATGAATATTGGACGCAAAACTGTCCGACTGTAATACCAGTAGAATATAAGTGAAAGCGAAAGCGAAAACGATAGAATAAGACAGTTTCTACAACATACAATCAATGCAATGCCTTAAAGGAACATGTGTTGCAAGTAAACTGTAATACTAAGCTAAGGTACGTCTTGACGCAAGATGTGAATGATGGCAGAGGCACATATGTAAGATAAGCTAGAAGTTAGGCACAAGTTGTGCGTTATCAAAAGGAAAACAAACGTCTTTGTTCAATGTTCCAAACTAAATATTGATGATAGATTCTGTATGAATAGCTATCAGTCAAGTCAAAGACAATAAGTTATCACCAATTGACCTGTAGATAGGGGGTATTAATAATCATGAAGACAAGAGTCCGACGAGTCAAGATGGCATCCAACTATGTTGATTGTATTCGGACTAGAAAGATAACTGATAAAACAAGACTTCAATAGTAAGAGAGAAGACGTTGAGAGGGAGACTTGACAGCATCCAATATATACTTTCATAACAGGAGATAAAGCATCACAAAAATTCAAGACAATCTATCAACTAACACAAACACTAAACAGAAAGCACAGAATACAACTTGGGCAGGTGAACAGATGTAGTAAATTCTCATCTTGCTTGTTTCAAATGGACAAAAACTTGGTTTGCTATTTGCGTCACATATCAACAAAAGATACAGTTGCTATAGTATCATAATATAGATCGTTCTAGTGAGATGAACAATATGTATCTATTTTTCTCTTTCCAGCGTATTGTTGGAAGTGTAGCATGTATTGTTTTCTTTAAATATGTCTTTGGTATTACCAGGAAAAATAATTAGTGCGTCAGATATAGGTATTTAGGTAGCAGAGATATAATTGTTTTCCTTTTCATGACACCGAATATGAAACAAATGGTTATTCATAAGAAGGATGACCGACTGCTAATGAGCATAGTGTGAAACACTGTGGGCTCGTGCAGTTTCGATTGTTTCATGTAAACTATGTTTCAAGAAAGTCTGATCTCGACTTGTCGTGATTTCTATATATATTGCAGCGCTTTTAGATAAAGAAGCGACAAGAAAAGATTAGCTTTCGTGGAGTAATTCTCCCGTTTCTCTTCTATAATTTGAGCTAATGTATTACTGAAACAATCAGAGTGCTATCCTCAAATGAAGCAATAATCTTAAGAAACTAATGCAGACTTGTTACTCTTGAATACATAGACTGTTATAGCTATATCTGTGGACTATATAAAGTTAGTAAAAACTTGAACAATGTTAGCCAATCAAAATGCAGAGCATTCAATAAGATAATGAGGCTGCCCGTTTTATTTCAACTAATGAAGTAAGCTGCTTAAAGAGAGGTGACAGTAAAGACTCTTCAAACAATGTTTGCTGGGTTGTTTAAAGTTTAATTAAGACCTGTCTAATCTAAACTTCTAGAGATGACAATTCCCGGTTTTAAAAAACATATTAAATGTCTACCATTACATTTCATTATTTGTCGTTATTATACATGAAAGAGTCAATAATGCGTACATCATCCACTTTTGTTTTTGTTAAATTCTAGTGCTTTTACAGCAAAATAAAGACAATGAAACACTGAAGTTGGTTATCGGTATAGTGTGCACTTAAGAAATAGTGCAGTTTCTTCTTTTTTTTATCTTGTTGAAGTTAGGCCTAGAGTTAGTCGTAAATTGTTATATAACCAAATGTAAATCGATATCGTTTCTAAAGCAAAATACTGGCCATAGTGATGCAAGCTCAAATGTAGTGATAGAGACCCTTATAGATCAGCTTTAACTTCTTCTAACGCTTACCCAGGAGCGAGCAGATTTAGTCTTCAAGTTTCTACTTGACTAGTACCGCTAACTTATCAGCACCTTTGAATAACTTCACCAAACCGAAGGGAGATAAGAAAATAACTCAACCATCAGATGTCAACAATGCCAGTGTCCAAAAAATTTAATCGAAACAAAAAGAGAATGATAGCTTCTGTTCAATAAAGTACAAAACAATGAAATAAAAAATACAATAGAGCGCTTATTGTAGAGTTTAGGTACATGCAGTGTAGTTGTGATAAAATCGTGAGAAGTTTCAAAAGTATCTCAAGGTTTTCATTCTAAAGTAAACCCAGAAAACCCCATGTTTGATTTTGCTTTTACAGCAATGGTTATAGGAACGAATAGGACAACATTGTATCCCTTGATCTAATTTAAAAACGATAAGTCGCTCAAATGGCTCTAAGATGTTATTGTTTGCCACAGTATGTTGAAAAATATGTCATCTTGTTAAACATTTCGATTGGTGGTAGCCAAAAACTATTTCATCCTCGTCAATCAGTGCGCTGTTACAACATGTAAAGCCCAAACAAGAGCGTCACCGTATTTTAGCTTGAATAAAGGAAAATATGGTCCTTTTTGGAAAGCTATAATTAGAGTGCCATTTAGTAATGTTGGAAAGTCACAAATTGTATAATTTCTTACAATGTGATTTGGTAACTATAAATTGGCTTTCTAGTTGACATTTCAAGACATAGGTATCTTTAATCATGGTTTTTAGTCTCTTTTCGAAAGGTTGTGCTAAAAGAATGCTTTGTATACAAAGTATTTGTGATCGACAATAAAAAGAACTTGCTCTAGACAAGCTATCACAATTTTTTTTATTTATGATCCCGCTCTTATAAGATGTGCATGAAGCGCATTACCTATCATATCGAATGACTGTCTTGGTAAGTTTGTCTTCATAAGAAAACGAAAGATCACTTCTGCGAAACGTTCTAAAAGCGTCATAGTTAGACCAAACGTGAGTTTCTTTCTAAAATGCTTTTTCTCAAGAACTGTTTTATCCCATAAGATAATCACTTATAAAAGTGCTAAGAGTTTGATTTCTTCTTGCTTAATGATAGATAGTGGTAAGTTTAGACCATTGCATCCATAAGCGAACTACAGTTCCAAGTCTTGATACGAGCACAGCTAAGACAATTATGCTGAAAGTAGAAGTGGTAGTGAAAACAGTTAAAAAAATGCAAAGAGATTGAACTGGTGTATTCATTGTGAATCAAATAATAAATTAGAAATTAATTGAGCAAGCATAATAAAACTATACTAAAGTTGATGAGGCGAAGACTGGAAATATGGAGCGTGTCCGCCCCTCTTTATTATCTCTCTAATTTAGTCATTTCTTGTTTTGTTGTACTTAGTTTATATTTCTTCTCATCCTTGAAAATAAAAAGAAATGAATTTATTACATCCGGTGCTTAGTACAAAGAATATAAGACAAATAGGATCCTGTTATTTTTTGATACATGTAGAGGGAGATGAAGCGTGGCTCATAGAGCGCGTGTCAAGCTGGAAGTTGGAATCAAGTCAATGAAGATCTCTCTAAGAACAAAGAATATGTATCCTTTTGCACATTCTAAAAATCACCCGTCATCTTGCTGCTATTTCATTAAATTTTTTCGCTATATCACACGACATTATTTCATTGCATCTCTGGATTAATAGTTCATTTTTTTTTACATTTCCTTTTATAATCTGATTGTGATTAGGTATCTGATCAAGTGTCTATGCTCTACTGAGAACAGAAAAGCCTGAATACTTCAGTTGCCAAAATTTCATATTGAAAAGCCATCTTAAAGATATAAGTAAAAAGAGCAATTCCTACATTACCTTCATTATGCATTGTTGGCAGATCTTGATGCATAGATAGAAACAGCTTCATCTTGGAATCAAGCATTCGACTTTCTTAGTATCAATAGGAAGAGCAAAACATGTCTTGGCTTACTTATGTTTCTATTGTCCCTTCTTAGCATAATTTCATCTGGTGGTGGTATTACTCATAGCTTTACAATCTGGTTTATTTTTTACAACACTGATACGTTAATAGCAAGACAAAACATTTATGCTATGACTACGTGCCTCTGCCATCATTCACATCTTGCGTCAAGACGTACCTTAGCTTAGTATTACAGTTTACTTGCAACACATGTTCCTTTAAGGCATTGCATTGATTGTATGTTGTAGAAACTGTCTTATTCTATCGTTTTCGCTTTCGCTTTCACTTATATTCTACTGGTATTACAGTCGGACAGTTTTGCGTCCAATATTCATTATAAATGACCTTGCTGTTTTTGCTCTGTTCCACTCTCACTCTTTCACTCTCCAAGTTACTACGAAATAGTACTTTGTCTCCGTAGCGTATGTTTTATTGCTCAAAGCTCCGCTGATCTCATAAGAGATTAAGTGTAGTTTTATACTCTGCATCCTTTTTTTTTCGATTGTATTGCTGCCTTATAATCTGTTATCCAGGCAAAGTAAAGCCTACTACTACTCTGCTATGTTCAGTATCTCAAAGGCATTGTTTACTTAGCTATTACCTTATTTTGTCTGTTGTCAAATCTTACGTGTATTCTCCTCTACCTTGTCGTTTACACTCTATTGTATTACAGCAGTTCTTTTACTTTAACTTAACTATCCTAGCTAGATACGTCTTACCTTGTTTAGTACATGTTTCTGATTTCTTCATCATCAACGATCGGTATCTTGTTGTTTTCATTTTGACTTATTGATACCCATATGAGATTTGCAATCAATGCGTACTTTAGAATAGGATACATAGACGTTTGTTTTCTTTTCTAATAAAATTTGACTTATACTGATCTCTCGACTACTTTGTATTCTTGTCTTTGTTATTAGTATTATCATTATAATATCATATCAAGATACACTTTATATCATAATCTCTGTTCAGTTAGAAGCATAATTTTTTTGAATTACTTTGTTTATTACACTTTATTAAGTTTTCTCTATTTACTTTCTTTATATAAATACATACATACAAATAGATTTCATTGTTGTTGTAGTCAGCCGACTTAAAATCTGGTGTACAAAACATATAACATTGCAGTATTTGATTGCTAGCTTACTACAAAGCAGTATAATAGTTCTTCTTTTCTTTGAAAAATAAAAAAATAATAAGGATAGAAAATACACGAACAGTTGACATGTAACATGAGAACCAAGAAAAGAAAAGAATATTCCCCAACGGGGAATCGAACCCCGGCCGTGTCGGTGAAAGCGACAAATCCTAGCCACTGGACCATTGAGGATTACTTATTTTATTAAAACAGCGTGTAAAATACAAACCCAAAAAAATAAACCAGTCCGGCAAAAGTCCGGTGCGTGTGCGGCATATGTGCGGCTCAGCTGAGTGCTTGGTGAGGTATGCTCATCACTTTACAACTGCACCTTGGAGTATGCATCTTTGGTAAATATTCCTGGCTCTCTCTCTTCAGTGTCACATCACCTCACATTGAGACTTACAAAAGCAAGTAACACTATATATATATATATACTTGAATTAAATAACAATATCAACAATCGCACTGATTTAAGACAGTATTGATTTGATACAACCCACCAAATTGCAATATCCCCAAGACTTGATAAAAATAACACACAAAGGTAAGCACGTTACAAGCACTGCGTTTAACAAGACTCAAAAGTCAATATCATTTCAAAGTATAAAAAGTAACTTCACTTAAAAACAATACATTCTGCGCTATTCAATTCGACATTTTCCATTGATTCAGCAAATTATCGAAAAGAGACTCACTCCAGATAAAAATAAAACAAAAATAAAAAAAAAAGGTGAAAACAGCATGAGCAAATCAACAGCGTCATTCACAAGGCCTTCTGTCAATGTCATGCTCTGTCTACATATGTCTTACTGGCCTGTCTCATTGACCACTTGGTTTGCTTGTACCATTTCATCTAGTTGCTTCTTTGCATCTCTATGTTAATTTTCCTTTCATTTATTTATTTACACTTTCTATCTATTAGTTAACAGATAAACCAAAAGTTGATTCTGTAGTATCTCAGGTTATGAAAAAATTAGTGTCCTAAACTTATGTCTGTTCCATCTTGTAATGGTTCCTTGTCATCACGATGAATATAGAGCGTAAGGAGTGTTTATATTGTTTTCCCTACCTTTAGAAACAGATAGTTAAATTCCTTCTTATCTGCTCATCGGCATCAACTATTTTGTTTTTGCTGCTCATTTATTGCAATTCAGAATCCTAATCCCTTTTTTGTTAAAAGAAAACACCGAAACAGAGAACGATCTTCAAAGAAATCTTCATTTCTATTTTTCTTCAACTTCTTTAAGGTCTGGAGGGTTTTCTTTTTTTAGAAAACCCTGTTATTGCAGGGCGAAACAATGTTACTGATTCTTTATACCTAACTGACGAAATCTTTGCGTTTTAATCACTTTTATTAATGACAATGAAAAAGAGAGGAGAAGAAGACAAAGGAATAAAAGTAATAAATTTTACTCTAATGAGAAACAATAAAGCCAAGAGATCACAACTGTTACATTAATGTGTCTTTGATAAGTTTATCCCCTCATAGAGAAACAGCGATTATCATCGTTTCAGGTGCATGAATAATAGGTTCTCTACTATTTTCAATTCAGCTTTATCGGCGTTGACTCTCTTGACTTTTTATCTGAAATCGAAAAACTCTTATATGTTCACTTTTTCTTCAGACAACACTAAATGAGGAAACCTCATGGTATCCTTTTCGTGACATGGAAGAAAACTGAATGAGATGCTGATAATTAAATCAATTTTTTTAAAGAAACATATGGAAGAGAGTTGGTCTACTCTAACTGCCTTCTTATGCGTACTGCCAAGCGAGCTATCTAGAGATGTTAATTTCTGAAAGTAACAAAAAAGTAGCAGTTATAGAAGGAAGGAAAAATAAATCAAGACAGGGAATGGCATTGAAGAAAAAGAAAAATCAAGGAACAGAGCAAACAATGTATTTTGGTATCAGCGATAATAATATTGAGCCTTACAGGCTTAGTCAATCGGCACAAAGTTTCCTCACTTATTCTTAAAACATAGTGTTAAATTGAGCTTTTCTATATCGTAGGTATGAGAAAGGTAAAATTTAAAAATAAAAGGTTATCCAGTGTTGATTTTGCATGTACGGCGAATCTATTATGATGCATTAGAGAGATGGATTATCAGTATGGCAAAAGCATCCTTTGTTTAAGCCCATTACAAAGAAGAAAAATTAAATCAAACTTTATTTAAGTGAAGAAATCAAAGATGATAGACATATTGTTTCGCATGTTATATTAAGTCAGCCACAAATGAACATCACCTTCATTATTTAGGTCCCTTGGATGCAATACGTAAGCTTTTGCGTGTGGCCTGAATTGTACCTTTCTTCTTTATCCTTGAAATAGAACTTTTCTTTGTTGAGTCTTCTGAACGCCTTTTAGTGACTTGTGTTCGATTATTTGATTGTGACGAAACTGACTCAATTGTTGAAAACGAGGTTTCATTCAAATGGACTGACATCTCTTGAGACTTGGACTTTTCTTCTTTTTCTTCAGCTACTGGATTATCTGATGCGGATGATGCGGATGATGATACAGTTGTTTGCTTTTTTTCTTTTCGATATTGTGCAGAAGGCGGTTGATCCTGTACTTCCTCTGGCGTAACATTTAGTGGTGATAGTTGTTCTGTTGCGCTTCTTTGAGCCACTGAGTCATCTACTGTTTGTTCTTTTTCTTTGTCTTTGTCAACATCTGGCATAAGTTCTTCTAGAGACTCATCTTGTTCATGAGAATTCGATTGTATTTCATGTAGTTTATCATTTTGTGCAGGAGACATTTCTGAGCCGAGAAAAGATTTAGTACTGGTAGATAAATTGGTGTAGATGACCGTGTTAATCGGCTCATTTGGTAAGATAACGTTAGGGTTGGGTGTGATATCAGTCAGAGCTAAAACAGCAGGTGATGGCTTCTCAATCACTTGAGCATGACTAATTTCTCGTACTCTCATGACAATTCTAGGTGATCGTACAGGTGGCGACATTGGATCACACGAGTTGCAGCTATTTAGGGTACCAGAAGCACTAATATCGAGTACTTTTTCTTTCATGTCTGACACATGCTTAATTTTTAAGGCGTCCAAAAACATTTGCTGATGCATAATAAGGTAGGCAGCTTGCAGCAGTGTCTCAAGATAGCCAATAGCAATCAATTCGTCTGGGTTTTCACTTGAGACAAGAATACGATCCACAGACAAAGAAGCATGCTGTATAATACCAGTAAAGCTTTGTTTAGGCTCGTCAAAATGAGTTTCGCAAGGTTGAGTCATACTTGAAGAATCAAGGGAAAGAAACACTTTTCTCTAAATCTCTTGTATTTATACTGTTCATATTAATATAATCACATAAATACAGATAAAACAAGTTTGCACCAAAACAGTCTGATTTAAGAATATAGTGTAAATCTTGAGTTCTTTTTCAAACAACTTAAAGTTGTAACATAAGAAAAGTATAACAGATAGACACATAATCTTTAAAATATACCAATTTCTCTGAGAAAGAGCAAAAACTCTTCTAACCCAACCTGATTGATAACCAAATGTATTCAGAATATTATATGTATATGTTTTTCTAGAGTATTTTGCTATGATAATATGGCTCCTGTGATTGTGTTGCTTTTACTGTAATGTCTACCTTAAATTTGTTTTCAATGTTTCATGCACGAACTCGAGACATAGGCTTGCTGGAATTGATTGTAACGCAGAGACTGGTCTAAAAGCGTACATCTGTAGGCTCGATAAGCGTTAAAGAAAGTAATGATCAGTAAATTGTTGCTCATTGTCTTTGTGTCCAATAAATATAGCGGTAGTTTGCTTTTGTAGCAAATTGGTTTAAAGCTTCGGGTTTTGCTTAATCTTCTATCCATCGTCTATGTAATACAGTCCCTCACAAAAAAGTTGCGTTCAATTTCAATTTCTTTTTGAAATACCGAGAAGTATACTATATCATGCAATTAAACATCATAAGCCCAAGAAGGGCTCTTGTTTTCGCAAATTCAACAGAAATGTAGCTCAGAACATAGTCTTAACGAAATAAAAGAAGCAAAATAACTTTTAATATTTAAATTGACCGCCATTGGTATCAATAATTGCCTGACATATGTGAGTAATTTAATCAAAATTTCTGTTGAACGCAGCTTATTTATTCATGACTTTAATACGCACAATTACTTTTGCCAAGTTAATCTTGGCGGCAAATGCTAAAGGAAAGAAAGAAATCCTTTTACTTTGTGAAGTTTAGCGAGATAGCAGTTTCTTTTTTAGATCAAGATAGGGACTCTGTTACAATAAGAAATACTCTTTCATTTTATTTTTATGCTTGCTTTACGTAAATATTCTGCATACCTTAAAGGCAAACAAACAACATCTAGGCTTGTTTTTCAATCTTTTTAGTGTCATAAAGCACATTAAGTAAGATTGTCAATTCGAAAAAAGCGATTGTTGTAATCTGACACTTTTTTTTTTTGCATGTTCAAAAGACATTACAAAGGGTTATTGGTTATACAGATTTAAATTTGAAAGTTTTATAAATATTACGACTTTTAAAATTAACGCAAAAATTAAAAGTACTGGTGGGTTTGTTGGTTGTAGAAGGAGAAGAATTTGTCTTTGGCTGGATGAAGATGATGATATATATCCCAAGGCGGTTGTTCAATAAAGTTAATGAGGTTGCATTGATGCTTATTATGCATGTTAGAAAATGGATAAAAATAAAAAGGGTATTTGAATGAAGTTGATTTTTCTTAACCCCCCTATTAGTGCTGTTTGCAAGTCATGGACCAGAACTTTTAGTTTGCAGTACTTCTTTTGTTTTTATTGACTCAACTTCCTATACCTCACTGCTATTCAAATATTCATGAAGGAGAATAGCTTCAACACAATATGTAGATTCAAATTAATTTGCCAGGAATTGGATTTGTTTGTTTAAGAAACAAAAACCACGTTTAAGTTTCGGATGAGAGCAATAATAAAAAAGAGCGTAGAGAAATCAAACAACTTTAAAGACAATAGCTGATGAATGTTGATTTACAATCAATAGCTTTATTTGCTTGATATAATTACCTATTTGAATGACAAGTGATGTTGCCAGAAGGCTCTTAATGTATCGATTCTATTTAAACATTTTGTAGCCTTAGCATGGACCGCATTGACTATGAGCTAAATAGGCTCAATTGGTCTTCTCATGCTTGGTGTAACTCAATGGTTATTGTTAGATGATGAAGTATAAAAGGCAAAGGCTTATCATCCATTCTGAACAGTGTATCATTGTATCGAAAAGTAGGAAGGACGATATAGACATCATTAGCACTATACACTGCAATTTGGCACACCAAAAAGTGCATAAAGCAATCTGGGCACGCCTAGGGACACTGTGCCAATGAAATTCACTTACAAGAGTGTCGACTACAACTCAAGTCTTAGTACTGTCTACTTTTTCTGTACTGCCAAAACGAATGCTTTCTCTACAACTGTCTAAATTATAAGCACGACCGACACTATAAGTTGAAAGAAAGGACCAACTATTGAAACAAACACAAAAATACATAAATTGTTAATTATGTGCTTGTATGACATGATTAACTTGCATGCTTATCCTTTTTTTTTTAAGGAGAAGGATCTCTTTATTGGGTGATGAGGAAACTCGAGTCACAAAAATTACTTATTAGACAAGAGATACACTCATACACATAATTACAAAGGTCCCACCCTTTTCCTTTCCCTCCCTTTTGGACATTCACTGACAAAGATCAAAGAAAACAAAAAAAAATCACTTTATTTAGAATAGAATTTTAAAATTTCGTTATCTGAACAATAAAAAGAATGCTGCAGCATCTGTAATTATGTGTATGAGTGTATCGATAGGTCTCATGTAATTCTTGAGAGAATTCATTCGACCTTGAATGAGCGCTGCAACAAGGTTTTGTCAAATGCCTACGTAGGTATTTGAACAGCCAATAATATTCGAGCATTTTGGTGCATGAATTCAAAATAAATTTTTAAAAAAAAAGGAAAGTAAAGGTGGCATATTTTATTCATATCATTTTTTTTTTGTTAATAAATGAGCGAAAAGTCTTCTAAAGAGTGTCTTTTGCAGTTAAAGGGGTGTCCTGGGTAAGTTCTTGGCCATCTTGGCTTTGAGTTGGGCTTGAGCTCTACAATGTAAAAATGACTATTGTAGAGTTGCAATGGAATAGGGCGAACAGGGAAGGGAGGGGAAAAGTAAGGAGCGAATGTGGTACTTTGATTGCCTGGCGTATAGCAAGCAATAGCTCTGCTAAAGGTATCTGCTGCTAATTGGACCATTTCGGGAAATTGGAACCAATTATCAGTGATACCTGCTGAAGCGTCGTTGCTAAGCTTGCTTTGGATACTTTCAAATGTACCAGAGAGAACTTCAGAGGCGGATGGAGGGCTACCAAAAACTTGGCGGTAGAATTGCTCATTCTTTCTCAAGCATAAAAGCATCTCATGCTTTACATTGCCAAAATTGGCTTCATCATCAAAAACGGCATGAGCAATTGCTCTATAGCCACAATTACCATCAGGCGAAGGATTGAAGTGGCCTGTCACTTGCTTGGCACTCAATCCTTTAGGGATTGGAATGGCTAAGCGGACTACTTCAACCATTTAGTGTCTATGTTAATTTCAGTTTTTGGTATCAATACCTTGGGCAACTTCTTTTTGACTTGCTTTTTCTTGTTTGGCAAGTTGAGCGATTTTGTCCATCTCTCTCTCCAAAGCAATTTTTTCTCGGGTAGTGTTTTTAGGACCTTTGATGTCATATACTATTGGAGGAGAAAGGATGCGCTCAACTTGCTTGTCATCAGAATACTTGCTTATGATTGCTCTAAGCTCATCCTCTAAGCTGATTCTTTCTCCTTGAGTTTTTAAGTCTGCATTGATATATTGCAGCTTCTGCAACTGAACCTCTACAGGCTTTCTGACTTCATGCTCTTCAGGATTATGCTCCTTGCTGGCATTTGTCATTTCAGCAATAGTAGCAACTTTAAAATAAGGATATTAGACATTTGTTTGATACTCTGTACTCTAATCTACTAACCTCTGCCATTCTGATACATAATGTGCCATCTTCTGTGGACGGCAGCTAATGGAATAGGACCATTATATTTTGCAATTCGATGTCTGCAAGGAAGACGGTATGCTCTACTCAATTCGCAAAGGCATTTACCCGTAGTAGATTCCACATGAGAGACATGATCAGGATCAGCTTTGTTGTCCATCAAATTGATGTATTCGAAACGAATACGATCAAAGGCAAAGCTGGTGATCCTGCCTCTCAGTTGGCTCATCTTGTCATCAATTTCATGGCCAGTCTTATCCTTCAATATCGTTTCAAACAAAGACTCACGCACAGTTTGTCTGTTTCTGTAGCTTTCCTGTATTCGAAAATAAAGCGAATTAACCAAACTTGATCCAGACACAATTGTAACAATTAACTTACTCTTCCTTCAACCCATTCGCGAATTTTTTTTGGTCACCAAGCCAAGCAAACCAGAAGATGTCTTGTTGTGGCGTTTAATGCCACTGTGAGTACTTTCGACTCTGTTAGACGTGCGATTGCCCATGTGCACATAGGTGTTGACATAATAGCCAACCCAATGGCGACGAAAGGCCATCATGCTACACAGGTTTGAACGTTAGAAAAATTCATGCTAAATGCTCTAAAACTTATTTTCATTCACATTACCTGTCAAGATACGTTTTCATTTCTTTGCCTTTATCAACGCAAAGATTATCTTGAGAGACAAACGCATCATACTCATTCTTGAAGCCTATCAATGCTTCCTTGGTGTTTGATTGAAAAGCTATCTTGTGAACAATAGCTATAAATCGCTTCTCCAGCAAAGGGCGGCTTTCTTTGTCTACAAAGAAGAGCAATGCAAAAATAAGTAGTCTTTACTCATAAGAAAGTTCAATACTAAATTACCAAGCTGGACTTTCTTGCTCATGCTTTTGATGAATCTTTCCATAAAGTTGTGCACAATGTGCACATAACACAAAATGTGTCTTGACTCAAGAAACACAACCTTAATAGCATTCATCAAGGCTTGATCCTTATCAGTGACAAAGTTGTCAGGAAGAAGACTGGGATCAGTTCCACTGGGCCAAGCAATGCTTCTCAGTTACTTCATGGCCCACTCATAAGACTTGGTAGTCTCCTTTCTCATCCAACATCCAGCAACATGGATGGTTGCAAGTTGGCTTCGGCGATACTCCGAAGCTACTGTGCCTGCAACAACAATGTTGAGCAACACCATGCGGTGGCTGTTGGTCTTGTATGTTGCATCAATGATGACACTTTCAGGGAGTCGTCTGAGCTCATCCCTTCCATGCTCATGCATGAAGAAGACAGCATTCACCTTACCATCACTGTCTACTCTGGTACGTACTTGATGCCCAGTTTGCTCCAAATCTGAGATGAACTCAGGCATACCAGAAAACTGGTCATTGCAGAAGCGTTGCTGAATGTTATGCAAATCGCTTAATGTGATGCCATTATCAACTTGCTTTTCTACCAACAACTAGTAAGATGTACGTATATTAGTATTGTCAAATGAAAGAATAAAATGGAATTCTGTCGAATTCAAAAGTAAAAGGATCTGATCTGAAGCAGCAAAAATGATACAAGACGAGAAAAGGATATGAAATCAAATCACTCATTCTTTATTTCCTCTCTTTATTTTGTGTTAAAAGACATTCCATCAACTAAATATTCATCTCTCAAATTCAACACCGTCCAAATGAACATAGCTGTATAAAAAATATATAGCATAAAGAAGCTCATCTTACCTTCAAAACACTTCTAGGAGTTTCTCCCTTCTTCATCATGCTACAAGCCGCTTCGAAATCTTCGGGGAGAAGCTTCCTGAAGACCGAATAGGTTAAGTCACTGCTAAGAGCATGGTTATGCTCAAGAGTGACTTGGCGAACCTTCCAGGGCCTCTCAGTATCGCGTCCTACAGAAGCATAGATGCGCAAAGGGCATCGCTTTCTGCCAGATTGATAGCGTCGTCCACTCTTGTTCGTATCTTTGAAAAGGGAGTTCAGTCAATCGCTTGATTCAGCTAATCCATTTCGTTTATAATTCTCTATGCAGCACATACCCTCGGAGCTTTCTTCTCGCTCAGCGTCGGCTTCAACTTTCTTGGCCTTTCTATAAGCACCGCCATGTCTGCATTGCAAAACAATGTAGCTGTTCTTGTTACTTCTAGCAGTGGTGATTGGGCAATTGAACTCTTTGCCGAAAGCCTGTGCTTTGTCACGAAGCTCGTCTAAGCTTCTGAAATTGGCACTTACAAAGAAGATTTTTCCAAGTTCTTCCTTCATATCGTTGGAGGATTCGGCAACGACGGTTGATACAACTTCGTGTTCGCTTTCCTCTCTAGTTTCGTCAAAAACAAGCGATTCAGCATCACTGAAATCATTCCAGTCACAAGTGACAGTGGCACTAGTCGTCATTCGTCTCATTTGAGAATCGGTAACGGTAAGTTGAGAGTTGTCTAAAGATACTTGAGAGCTTATAATGGAAAAATAACAGAAAGAAAAAAAAGGTTTAATTCGAAAAAGCAAAAAAAAAAATCTTCAGGTACCAAAAGGCTCGAATATTATTGGCTGTTCAAGTGCCTACATAGGTATTTGACAAAACCTTGTTGCAAAACCTAGGTGCGCGGAACTTTAATATTAAAATTTATGGCTATTTGGCTCCAACCTTTACTTTTAGAGTGGACGTAGCATTATCCTTTATTTTTGATTTTGTTCTCTTAGACCAGAGAAATAGACAAGAACGAATTACATTGCTTTATCATCTTTATTCATTTAAAATAGCGAAAATAAAAAGAATTTTTTTTTCTATTATATTTGTACCTTGATCAATAAAATGAGCTCAGGTCAATTAAAAAGGGAGGGAGGGAGGGCTGTAATTCGTTCTTGTCTATTTCTCTGGTCTAAGAGAACAATTCAAGGTCGAATGAAATTCTCTCAGAATTGAGTGAGACCGTCGAAATTGACAAGAACGAATTACATTGCTTATCCAGAGTATTAAGAATCGGAAGGAAAATCCGAAGGAGCGTCCGCAAAAATATCATCATCAGTATCTTCGTCATGAGAGGGCAGAGTACCAGGGGAAAGAACCACAGAAGTAAAATCCGTACGGAGCATTGTATGGCGTCGGTAGTGCTGCTCAAAGGTCGATGAGGAAGACCAGTTTCCCAAAGTGATAATGTCCTGAAGAGGGACATCATTTTCTAAGGCCAGTGTGGCAGCAACAGACCGAAGAGACACCCTTGGTTCCGTGGTAGATAAGCGGACAAGGCGGCGAATCCAGGAGGAAATTGTAGTGACAAGGATGGGCTGACCTGATTTAGTCGAGTGAACGAATAAGGATTTGGGCGACCTTAACGATCTGGCACGAGGATGGTCACGAAGCGCAGTAAAAGCACGAACAGGACAGAGGTTCGACGAATTTGCGTGTGAATGAACAGTGAGCGTTTTGATGATTCGTTGGCCCTTGCGGCGCTCTTTTGGAGCAACAACGTCAAAGCAAAGCGAACCCGCAGTGTCAATTTTGCAGCTAGAGAGGTCAATGCGATGCAGATCTGACGGACGAAGAAAAGCAGCCATCCCAAGCAAAAATGCGACCTTTGGCTGAAGAGAGGCCAATGAGGTAGAGACAGTGGAAGGAACACTGGCTAAAAACTTCAGAGTTTTGGAAAGGTCGACTTTAGATTTATATTGGGGGCGAGGAGGTGCTTGATGAGCCAAAGAATCAAGTAGCGCTGTGATCGGATTGTTATCCGAGTTTCGCAGAGAATCGGGCGCTTCGTGAAGATGGGTAACAGCAGAGCGTATAAGTCGTAAGGTGCCAATCTGATAACCTCGTGAGTGAAACAGATGAGATAGGAAGTTAGTCAAATCAGATGTGCTGAACTTGGTGGGACTGACGTCCTGCTCTAAGGCCCACACAACAAACAGTTCTTGTCCCCTTTTGTATGAACGGTTGGTGGCTGAGTCAACTAAACGAGGATGGTGTATGAGAGCCAATGATTCTGCTGACAAGCCCGCGCTCAAAGAGGAGCCGCGGAGAGCATCCAAACGGAGAGACTGGATTTGGTTGCGGTCAATGGGCATGTTGTCAGCGGTGATGTTGGCTGTATGTCCGGCTGGTAAAGGAGGAGAGGCTGGCAGAGAGCCATTTGCTGAAGGAACGGAAACCAAGGTGCGCTCGTCCAATACGGGGTTACGAGGACAGAAGGTTGAGATATTCTCTCTCGACGTATTTTCTCGACACACCTCATTATCAAGTTCCAAGGTGGATTGATCCACGGCAATCGGAATTGTGACCACTTTAGGGAGAAGGCGTCTATCTGCCATGCGCCTGGGTCGCGCTTCCACGAGACGTATTTTGCGCACAGGTTCGTTGTTCGATCGGCGAATAGGTCCACATCTGGGCGAATTGACCACAGCCTGATGATGGAGCGAAATACGCTTGGTTTTACCTGCCATTGATTCTTGTAAAAGAGTCGTCGCGATTGCATGTCTGCCGTCTTGTTGTCGATCCCTGGTATATGCTGAGCTGAGAGCGTTAGTCCTCTCTTCAAACACCATTTCCAGAGCTTGGTCGCAAGATACATCAGGTCGTAGGATCGGGTACCTCCCTGTTTCTTGATGTATGCGAGCGAAGTCGTGTTGTCTGTACGAATCAAGACATGTTGTTGGTGAAGTTGAGGGAATGCTCTCAAGGCAAGGAATGCTGCCATCAGTTCCTTCCAATTGATGTGTTGCATACTTTCCTCGTGTGTCCAATGTCCAAAGGCTGTCTGGTTCTGGTAAGAGCATCCCCATCCGGTATTGGATGCGTCTACATAAAGGGTTGCTGACGCTGTTGAGGGAATCAGGGAACGGCCATTCCAACTCGCCAAGTTGTCTATCCACCATTTCAACTCTTCCATCGCTAGAGGACTCAGGGGTTGAGGCACATCCCATCGAGGATCGGATCGCATCCATTGGTTCTTCTGATATAGTAAGTGTCGTGTGTACAGGCGCGTTGGAAATACTGCGAAGGTTGCTGCCTGAAGTCGCATAATCAAGCTCTGTACTCTGCGAGGAGTTTGGCATGGTTGGCGGCAAACTTGACGAAGAGCCCTCAGAAGGTCTCGTAGCTTCTTGCCAGGTAATGAGGCCTGCATGGTTTCTGTGTTCAGAAGAAACCCCAGATGCTCGATGTGCTGTGATGGCTGCAGATTGGATTTCTTGAGGTTTACTAACCAACCTAGATTGCGAAGACAAGAGAGGATCATGGTTGTATGTTGGCGGACCAACTCTACTGATTCGCCCATAATGATCCAATCGTCTAGGTAAGCTGCTAGCCGGATACCCTGTTGCCGTGCCCATTCTACAATGGGGCGTGTTATTTTGGTGAACCAGTACGGGACTATGTTCAGGCCGAAAGGTGTGGTGCAGAACTGGTAAAGTTGGTTCTTCCAGCGGAAGCGAAGAAATCGGCGAGAACTGGGATGAAGAGGGAGATGAAGGAATGCATCCGAGAGATCTATGGAAACCATGTAGTCCTTTGGTTTGATCATTAGTGCTATGTCCTGTATGGTCTCCATTTTGAAGTGAGGACACTCCACATATTGATTGAGTGCTTTCAAGTTGAAAACTGGCCTTACCCCGCCTGTTTTCTTGGGAACGGTAAATATAGGACTTACGAAGCTGGAGTAGGCGTCCGACTGGTCGACTTGCTCGATGGCGTTCTTCTGCAGTAATTCCATAAGAGCATCGTCTAAATCGGATGGTAGGTTTCCGGGAGTGGCGGCGGAAATGTTGGAACAAGGGAGGGCGTTTTTGAGAGGAGGAGGTGTATGGAAAGGAATTTTGAAACCGTGTTGGACGGATGACAAGAGGTGATGGTTTGGGAAGAGTTGAATCCATTGTGTCGCGAACTGTTGAAGGCGACCTCCTACTAAACCTATCTCTGTTGAGAGAGATGGGTTGGGACGCAAGCTTACTGATGCTTGGTGTTGGTCTTTGAAACCGGTTTCTTGTTCGAAAACGGGTTGTTCTGTTTGGGAGTGTGATCCCGCCGAAAATACGACTGAGAGGTCCCAGGCGAGGCAGAGGAAGAGGAAGAGGAAGATTCACTGACATTCTGTTGGAATCTACGCTTTGTTTTGCCCTTGTTTCTACCAAGGCCCCTAGCTTCTCTCAATGTCTTACCTGCAGCAGTTTGCTGAGCAATAGAAGCGGCAAAATCGTTGGCAGACATTGTGTAGGTGGTATTCGAAGCAGGTGAAGGCAATGAAAAGGAAGGGTGTACTGCGCGGAGTGCAAGCTTATTGCGATGATGGTTGATTGTAGAGGCAACATTCAACACTAACGAGCGGACGTCTCGAATCATCAATAAGAAACGCTCAGCATCGTTGTCTGGAATATCAGCTGTATAGATCTCATAACCTAAGATGTCCAAAGGGCGGAGGACACCCGAAAGAAGGTATTGAGTATCCTTCAATACGGCATCCTCATGCTGTTGGCCTTTGTTCATCTGCTTGTAAGCCTCAGGAACAGTGTTGGGAGCTTTGTACTCCATGTGACGCATTGGAGGGTACGCTTCGATAAGCTCCTTGCGTTGATTGTCTCCTAAAGGAGGAGCGGTGAAAACAGGGGTCTTGTATCCAAGAATCTCGCTCAATTCCTCAGGGGGCGTCCAGTCGAACTGCTGGCGTACTGCAATAGAGTGTACAGGGGTACGGTCGACAACCTCTTCCATATCAGAAAGAGGGGTAGCGCTGATATTGGCATCTTCAGCGGGTCTGTTTTGGTTTGTTTGTAGTACAAGCTTCTCCAAGAGTTGCTGTGTAACCGACAATTGCTGTTGAATATCACTGATAGTCTCAGGTGTAACTTCTGACATTTTTATTGAAAAATCTTAATGACGGTAATTGACCTGAGCGAAAAAGATGATCAAGGTACAAATATAATAGAAAAAAAAAATCTTTTTATTTTCGCTATTTTAAATGAATAAAGATGATAAAGCAATGTAATTCGTTCTTGTCAATTTCGACGGTCTCACTCAATTCTGAGAGAATTTCATTCGACCTTGAATTCACCTTTTTCAATGCGAAACTCTGTACTTTGAAAACCGTCACAGAGGAGTAGTCACGAAAAGTAGAGGTGGGTATTTCACTCCGTCCAGACATATCATCCGAGCAAGAATTAGCCATGTTCTTTTGAACGTAAGAAACACCTTTTAGTTCTCAACACAAACATGTTCTCATGGGCGTGTGCGTATATACTCATCCTATCACCGGGACTTAGAGCCCGCGTTGATCTTGGCTCTTGCTCTGTATGCGCGCTTTTTCATGAGAAGAGACATCTTTCCACTAACTTCTTTTAGTTCTCAACACAAACATGTTTACATGGGCGTGTGCGTATATACTCATCCTATCACCGGGACTTAGAGCCCGCGTTGATCTTGGCTCTTGCTCTGTATGCGCGCTTTTTCATGAGAAGAGACATCTTTCCACTAACTTCTTTTAGTTCTCAACACAAACTATGTTACTACTAAGCTCATCTTCCTTTCAACGAAGCTCTTCGATCCAGAATATTCCAACATAACTCCGAAATGACCAGAACAAAACTCATAAGCATGGCTTTCGATATGGTAGACTTACTGCTTTGCTGAAAGGACAAAAACAAGTTTCTTGCTATCAGCACTCACTAGATATAGAGATGCATTGTGTACACAATACAATCAATGTACATGCTGTGTAAACAGGACAGCAGAATGTAGTTGTAGATGGGACATGTATCTCTGTTCAAGTACTTCAAGATGGTAAGCCACCTGAGACAACACTTCAGACAATAACTATCCGACATAAGGAAATAAAAAGGTTCTGGTTGCAGCGACTTGCTGAGCTAGTAGTATAAATCTAAGATAGCCTTTGAGTGATTGACTTTAGTACTCTGAGGACCTTTGATATGACGCATTTTCTGCCAAGTTTCAAGGGATGAAGATTAGGCAAACTTCAATCAAGAATTACTGTGTGTTAGATTATTGCACACAATAAAGTACTAACTTTTTGTCCTATAACTTCACGACCTGGCCAAACCCCTTCTTTTCCTGATATACCATTATTTTGCACTAGAGAAAGCAAACATAGAATAATGAATAAAGCGATGGATGAAACAAATGATAGACAATAGGATATATATATATTTAAAGAGTATGTACAGAATAATGAATAAATATTTACAAAAGAGAAAGAAAGAAAGAAAGAAAGAGAGAAAGAGAGAAAGAGAGAAAGAAAGAAAGAAAGAAAGAAAGAAAGAAAGAAAGAAAGAAAGAAAGAAAGAAAGAAAGAAAGAAAGAAAGAAAGAAAGAAAGAAAGAAAGAAAGAAAGAAAGAAAGAAAGAAAGAAAGAAAGAAAGAAAGAAAGAAAGAGAGAAAGAAAGAAAGAGAGAAGAAGATCAGTTGGTGGTGGTGGTGGACATATCAGCGCTTGTTGCTTTTGTGACAAGTGTGGTCTTCAAGTCATACATTTGGCTGATACTGTCATAACTGAGCAACTTCCATTCTTTGTCTTGGTCTTCTGATTCTAACTTCACCACGAATTCATCGTAGAGGCAAGCAAGGTTGTAGAGGACATTTAGCTGCGAACTAAAATTGATGAACTCATCAATGGTGGAGGGGAGGACAAGAGTTGAAACTTCAGTCATAAGACAAATGCCTGAGAAGCGAGAGCAGAGGAAAAAGGTCAGCTTCAGCCCTATTGACTTTCTGTTAGTTAAGGTTATCTATTGCAACATTGCTTGAATTATACCTTCGGCCTGGAAAACAAGTGAATTCTTCATTCTTGACTTCCACAGCATGTGGAGTCCGAAAACACCAAGACGATAAACGTCAAGAGCTAACCTCTCTGGACAACTTTTTTCACCCTTGATTTCTCCAGCAACATTCACAAAAGACTCTTCATTGTCTACTTCTACTACAAAGTCTGGTCGGCATCTTTTCAGGGCATCACAGTCAAACAATATACTGTTGCATCCATGTGGGTCGTGAGCCTTTGTGAGCCTAAAAATGTTGCATACAGCAGCAACAACACCAGACTGCAGTCTCATTTCACTACTTTGCTTTTTCTTTATGGTCATGTGATCCCATAGAAGTAGCAGAGTCTTCACAATCCTTGCATTGATGCCTGTGTTTTGCAGCTTGATGGCATTCAGCTGTTCTTCAACTTCATCGTAATCTTGACTTTCACGGCATTTGATTTGTCAGATGTCAAAAATACATTAAGAATTATAATCAGACAAAGAATTACTGTTTATTACTTCAAAATAGGTCTTCTATTTATACTAGCTTGTCTTGTGTCAGAACTTATATCATTGAGACAGCAATATGTCATTAAGTGAAGGGTTTTATAAGATGTCATTCTAATCATCATTGCAACATTGTAATATAGGTGTATTATAAAGTGAGTGTCTCATTTAATAACTGGTCACTTCAATTCATTGTTAGACCGCGGTAAGTCTTGATTCATTTGATCCGACTCCACTCAGATCAAAGACATACCCCAGTTAGGCATACATCGTCATTATCGCTAGACATTCATCATTAAAAGTCACTGAGCCCTTGAAACCTTTATCAGTTATGTCATGTTGTACGCCTGATACAACAGCATTGTTCAAGTACATCAGTGATAGCATCCTTCAATTTAGTTGGCAATCTTCTGCTGGGGCCGTACAACTCAAGCTTCATCTTTCTACCAAAAGACACAAAAGCAGGATCTGTCTGTCGATCAATCTTGATTATTCCTTGAACAATCAGCAGCTTGTTCAAGTCAGACACAAATGACCTCTTGATATTTGTTTCTTGAAAATGGTCAATTGCTGCGGAACGGAGAGAGTTGTATTTCTTCATGATATCATCATCATCATCATTTTCTTCAGCCAGCTTCTTCTTCAACCCTTGCAATTCTTCAACAACATTTGCTACCATGTAGCTTCTTTTGTTGCTTTTTGTGTCCTTCTTGTTAACCAGGTCACCCCATGCCTTTGCAGCATGTCCCTTGATGACAGCAACACCAGCTTTCTTTGCGACTTGAGAAAATAACGTAAACCAGTGCTCTCTCTCTGCTGGGTTATTCGTGTGAGCATATTGTTTGATATGTGCGGAATGGCTTTGGATAAAGCCTTCAAATGAAGGCACAACATCGTCTTTTTCGCAAGCTTTGAGATATCGTATTTTCACAACAAATTCAAGAATCTTCGCAAATCTGCAAAACCAAACTCGCGGATTTTGCAACTAAAATTCAAAATACGATATTTTTGAAAAATATCACCGCAGCACAAGAATCAGTTCTAAATTCCGAAAGGTTGGCCGTTGGCAAAACAATCTGGCCGCTGGCAGCTCAAAAAGATTGACAAGCTATACTATAGCATTTTGAACAAGAAAAAGGTTTAATTTTTTAGCTCATGTTACTTAGAGTGGGTGAAAGTACCTGTTTGCAAACTTTGATGCTGATCTGGGGACGTGAGATGTGTTGTGGTTTTTTCATGTTGATTGTTATAAAAAAGAAAAAGAAACAATAACATAATATTCTTTGTGGAACGATTTTTAAAAGAAAAAGTAAGTAGGGTATTTATAAGAATAGTAGAGATCACTATTCCATAAAGAGCATTCATGCAGATAGAGATGTATTCAAAAAGTTTCACCCTGAAATTTATCTGTGATTGACAACTATTCTGCAGGAAATAGACTTGAATGAACCAGGATCTCATAGTATGCGTAGGAAGAAAAAGAGCTTTCTAACAATGAGATCATGGTTCATTCAAGTCTATTTCTTGCAGAATAGTTGTCAATCACAGATAAATTTCAGGGTGAAACTTTTTGAATATATTTCTAAAATACATTTTTTCTTTTGTGGCTCAATTTCAGTCTGATTTTATGCTGATCCCTTCTATTCTTAACACCCTTTATTGTCATTTGCATCATAAACAGAGTGTTTCTATCTCAAGCCCTCATCTCTCTCTTTCTCTAAATGCACAGTAGGAAGGTAGGCTTTCTTCAAAGGATCATGAAAAATCATGATTCTTATTGCTCTTCTTTTTTTATCTGATAGATTGAATTGTACGCCATTTTTCGTAATGCTTCGTCAATTTGCATTTCGTCATGGTTCATCCTACTTTGTCCATGATAAATATTCACTGCTACAATAAAGTACATCGGAAGCCACTTAAATATGATCACATTTTTCCCACCTTTGGCATTACGTCTTTTTAACGAACATAGCCTCAAGTAATTGTTTCTTTGGCTCTGTCAATTCATCACACTACCATTCATATCTGATTTGTTTTTTGCGCAGTATAGCTGTAAGATGTTGTCTGCCGTCATATCCCTATATTCTGTGCGCCTCTCTTCAAATTATATGCTGGGTTCTTTTTGGTGATGGTATTCTTTTATGGCTCTCACTGTTCCACTTTCTCTGCATGATTCTCTTTTTAATCCATCTGTGTGTTTGATGCTAAACAACTTACCAACTTGTTTGTACTAGAGGTATTCTCTTGTCTCCCCTATACTGGCCTCTCTTATGATATGCTCTCTAAACCACCGTTTTAACCCGGACCTATTGGCGCTCTTCAAGTAGGCTATTATCTTGTTCCTATCTAGAAAGTCTTTGGTAATTATTTGAAGATGAGATGCTTTTATTCCGCACTGCATGCTTCTGAACTTATTCTTTTGTAGTGTTCTTTCAAGTAATGTGCTGCTTTTAATCCAAACGCTTGTTTCTAAATCACTTTTCTATCCTTGCTGCAGAGGTGTTTTACCAAAGACTGTATCCATGTAGAAAATAGCCGTTTATTCATCTAAAAATGCTTCTGAAGGTACCCAAAGCCTCCTTATAAATGATCAAGCTTTCTGTCCTACCAAGATACGTCTGAGACATCATTTCTGCCACTCAAATTAACACTGGGCTCAATGCAATGCTAAAGGAGTACCCATATATAGTACATTTTGGTCTTAAAGCAATAATAAATGAAGAAAGCCATTTGCCTATATCTTAAACAAGCCCAATTGCATACTAAATATAAAGAAGCCTTATTTGCCATTTTCATTCCGTAAATGGATAGAGCTTGCCTAGTTAAAAGCATCGCTATATATGCATTACTATTCGTTACTGAAGCTCCCCTTCAAAAAGAAAAGGCTTAAACTCATTGTCCCTGCAACGCATTTATCCATTGTTTTAAGCAGGAGAAAGGTTGACCGTTGGCAGTACTTTTGCAGTGCCTCTCAGATAAACGGCATGACTTTTCACGCCAACGGCAATCCAAATGCGCCGTGGTGATATCTATGTATCATAATACTACTTTTATTCCTATCTTTTAAATAAAAAACTTCCAATATGACTAATTTGACACACAAACAAAAGATTATCATTGTTGACCGCTCTCAAAACCGCCAAAGTAACCGCAAGATCGCGATGAATCTGCAAATACCCACAAGCACAGTAAACCACCTCCTTCACAAATTCAAGGAAACTGGCTTGATTGAACGAAAACCGGGTTCTGGAAAAGCCAAGTTGCTCGATGAAAGAAGCAAACGTGTGCTTAAGAGACAAATAGTCAAAGACCGAACAGCTACAGTCCAAAAATTAAGCAGTGAGCTTCCAATCAAAGTAGGCACTCAGACTGTATCGAACGCCCTATATAAAATGGGCTTCCATAAGTGGATCGCAGCAAAGAAGCCATTCTTAACCGAGAAGCAACGTTTGGCAAAACTGGAGTTTGCCAAGGGGCACGAAAACTGGACTTTGGAGCAATGGAGAAAGGTGATCTGGACTGATGAGTCCAGTTTCCAAACTGGGGAAAACCCTCAGTATAAAAAGGTACAGCACTTACCTGGGGAGAAGTATAAAAAGGATTGTTTGAAGCCCTCGTTCAAAAGCGGTAGAACTACTACGATGGTATGGGGAGCCATTTGTGGCGATAAAAGTCTCAATTGGTGATCCTACCAAAAGACAAGATCAACAGCGCCAAGTTAATTGAGCTTGTGTATGAGCCAGTCCTACACAATTTCTACCGCAGCATTCCTGATGCTATGCTCATGGAGGATGGAGCACGCATCCATACTTCTAAAGAGTCAAGTAAGTAGCGTGAGGATCGTGGGATTGTGAAGTTGGACTGGCCTGCACAATCGCCAGATCTGAATTCTATCGAAAACATTTGGTTGGAGATGAAACGTTTGTTCCATCGGGAATGGGACAATTCCAAGGGTTCTAAGACCGTTGAGCAGTTGCTCTAGGAGGCGTGGGACGGTATCACTGCTGATAGCATTGAAAAGCTTATCAGCAGTGTGCCTAACCGTATGAAAAATGTGATTAGTGCTGATGGAGGTGCCACTAAGTACTGATCAGTTAATAAAGCTATTTTTTGCCTGCTTTCGTTCTGATTTTGATACAAATGTCACTTTATGCTTGTTTCGACTGTATGCAACCAAAATAGAGGGATTGCTTAAGTGAAGTGTTTACAATGATGATTTTTACTAAATCATATGGATCAAAAAAATTGGAGTTAAAAGTGAGCAAAATTCATTTAACGGTGATTGTTTAAGGAACCATTGGCGACAGAAGCAGTCTTCTTGGCGTCTGTGGGATCCATAGGGAGTTGCCAGTATCCTGATTTCAAGTCGATGGTTGAGAAATACTTCGCTCCATGCAACTTGTCCAGGAGATCATCAATTCTAGGAATGGGATACTTGTCTTTTACTGTAATCTGATTCAGTTGTCGGAAATTAAAACAAAACCGATAGCTATCATCTGGCTTCTTGACCAATACCGCATTCGAACACCAATCACTGTTGCTATGGACGATGACTTTTGCGGTTAGCATTTTGTCAACTTCTGCCTGGATTATTTCTTCTTCTTTAGGTGACCTGCGATAGCTTTTGGAGACAATAGGTAAGTGATCACCAGTATCTATCTTATAAAAGAAGGGAGCATTAGTAATAGTATGATGCTCTGTAGTTTCAATAAGTTTAGGATAATGGGTCTTTGTCAGATCAGTTGTCCGGAATATGCTGTCCTGAGCGTTGATGGTTTGTTCCCTCTTCAAGACTGATAGTGTTTTTGGGTGCAAATATATGTCTTCATCTGTCATCCAATCCATGCCGAGGATGATGTCTTCGTTTTGTTGTTGTACTACAAAGGCGTACATGTTTTTGTTGCCCATTCGTTGTTGAATTTCAGGTTAAGTATGGCCTTTTCTTTAGTGGGCTGTGTTGTTCCATTTACGTATCGGATGATGTTGGGTTGACAGGCGAGTTTTTCCAATTCCAACTGTTGAGCTAGTCCTTCTGTAATACTGCATATCGTGGATCCAGTGTCTACCAGTATTCTAAGCGGCTTTTCCTGTTGTAATTCCTCGGCGGAAACGGTAAACCTGATGCGGCTGGCAGTCTTACTGTTTTCTTGGTTGTTGATTTCTTGGCTGTTCTGAATAAACTGAGTAAAGTTGTTGTCGTTGTCGTCGCTGGTTTCTTCGGCATCGAGTGCTTGTGTATTCTGTCTTGTGTTTGGAGCCCGGCAATCTTTCTTCAAATGTCCTATTCAATTGCATTTAGAGCATCTTTGAGTCTCTCTCTTGTTACCTCTACTGTTTCAATCCTGGTCTCTGTCTTTGTTTCGGTGATCCTGGTAACGGTTGGTTTGTCTTTGCTGATAATTCTGTTCTTGATATATGTTGGTCGGTTCTGTTGATCGGTGCCCAGAGGATGCAGCCTTGAGTTCTTCAATCTGCTTCAATCGGTTTTCTAACCATGTACAAAGGCTAAGTGCATCTTCCAAATTTTTCGGGTCTTAGTATACTAATGCTTCAGCAATCTTAGGTGGTGGCTTTGCAATAAAGTATTCAACCTGCAAATCGAACTGAAAGATGTTTGCCCGGTGTAATAGGGATGTTAATTCAGTGCCAAAATCATGCATCGATCTGTGCTCTTTCTGAAACACTTTGAGAGCCTTCAAAGCAGACTCAATCGGCGTCAATCCTACAGCGTACTTCGCCAAGAATGCAGCAGAAAAGTCCTTCCAGAATTCTTGAGTCGGATTGGGTAAACTTGTAAACCATGTAAAAGCGGTCCCTTCTAATCGCATAGCTACATCCCGTAATTTTATTTCTTCAGAACACCTGAGAGATTTGCAATACCAATCATATTTTGCTAGCCAATTACTAGCGTATTCGCTGTCTCCATCTGCCTTGGGCTCAAACTGGGCTATACTAGGACCTAAACCTAGCTTCATCCATGCCTCATTATTATTCATGTTATTTGCATTACCCATATTTGCAGATTTTGTTTGTATCTTTATCAACTGCTTTATCTCTTCCAACACCAAAGTATTCTTGTCATTTAGGTACGTGGCTGTTCCCGATTGTCCTGGTAGTATCTTGATAACTCGTCCCGAGAGCCCCAGTCTTTGGCAATCTTCCATGTTAGGCCAGTCATAGTCATCAATAAGAGTCTTGACATCATTTTCATATTGTTGGGCCAGCTTCTCTGCTTCCTCTCGGATCTACGCTATTTATATTTGAGAAAAATATGATAAGGCAAAAACTTAATAAAAAGGAAAACTGTAGAAAGAACCTATGGAAGTTCTTTTGTTGACATGAAGGCGTTGGCTAGAATACTTTGAAAACCGTTACACGCCATTTATTTTTGATTTTCACCTTTTTGAATGCGAAACTCTGTACTTTCAAAACCGTCACAAAGGAATAGTTACGAAAAATAGAGGTGGTAATTTGTTTGTACTAAGCTTTATTTAAAAATTGAAACCAACTGTAATATTTAAGGCTTATCCAACAGTTATAATAAACTCAGCTGTGAATTGAGAATAAGTTAAGGTAAAGAGTTATACTTATTCTCTAATTCACAGTCTTATTTTGTATTCTAATTGTCTAAAAGGCAATAGCGTAGCGAAGGTGCTAATTTTGTTACCGAACGTAGGTTCAGTTTGTAATATGCTCGTCATATATGTACTGAAATTTCCAATTAATTATTTTCAGATCACGTGATATGAGAATTTAGTTCCCCGACGCGGATGAGCAATGATTACATTACATAGATTAAGCCTAAACCAGGCTGGGAGGGGGTTCAAGGGGGAGGGTCGTCCCTCCCCCTCAAGCGAAGCCAGCATTAGTCAGGAACGGCGGATTGAGATTAAGCCAGCTGGGAGGGGGTTCAAGGGGGAGGGTTGTCCCTCCCCCTCACGCGAAGCAAGGTTGAATCAATTCATTGCAAAGGTCCATCTTAAAAATCATTTCATCCAAGTATTTGACGATGGAAGCCTTTTGTATGTATTTGTAAGTTTTACATTTAGGTATGTCATTGTAGACTTTATAAACGAAAAATTGCTTCATTTGTTGCTTCATTTGGTACAAGATAGCCTGTAAATTCAATCTCTTCTGATAAAGCTGATTATTTTGATGAAAACATCAATAACATTGAGGTCTATAGAGTTTCAAATGAATATCTACAAACAACAAGCACAGGCAATTTTCTACCTGTCAGGTCAACTTTAAAATTAGGGTGTATTACAACGCTACTTAAAAATTTTGGTCCTCAAAGAGGTCTATGCAATGGTTGTTTATTAATTTTAAAAAGCATTCGTTCAGTAAGTCCTTGAAGTTGCAATGATGAATGATCCGAGCAATGATTATAAGCAAACCGAGAGTACTCATGAAATAACCATTACTACTTTGGGAGGTAATCATCCGTTTACTTTGTCAAAAAAGCAATTTCCTATCAAGCTAAGCTTTAACATGACTATTAAAAAGATTTGATTTTCGTTTTTCTTTATTCAGACATGGTCAGTTATATATTATATTCTCTCAATGCGCTGACGCTCAAGAAAGCAGTGCTCTACTTCAATAAAAACAACTTAAAATCATTTATCCTGAACTTTTTTGTAAAAAGAAATATCGTTATTTTCTAAACAGTACTTTATCATCAAAATATCATGCAAGTTTGAGTGTGGGTAATAAAAGTGAGAACCAGGATCCAAACCGAAGGCGACGACGACCGTAAAACGAGCGTAGCGAGTAGGGCGGCTAGTCATCTAGTACTGCAATTACCAATTCAATTTTTTCTAGTCCGGAAAAGCGTATCACATTGGATGCCGAAGTGGAGTCAACTGGAATTAGTTTAGGTACGACAACAAATACCAATGTTGACGAAACGAAGGCTGAAAATGTGATACATGCCCGACCCTGGTACCGATTTTTCGGTTGACCATTTGATTTCTTATTATCATATATCATATATATTTCTTATCATTGCCCATCCCTCGAAAAAAAAAAAAAATTGAAAATTTATTGCTAGCTTAGAAGATATGAGGGAAAGAGGGATTTATTACTATTATTGTTTATATATAAGGAAAATAAAGCGTGGCTCAGAGAGCATGTATCACATTTTCTGCCTTCGTTTCGTCAACATTGGTATTTAAATTTATAACGAAATTTCAGTGTCCACATTTCAGTGGGTGTTTCACTCCGTCCAGACATATCATCCGAGCAAGAATTAGCCATGTTCTTTTGAACGTAAGAAACACCTTTTAGTTCTCAACACAAACATGTTCTCATGGGCGTGTGCGTATATACTTATCCTATCACCGGGACTTAGAGCCCGCGTTGATCTTGGCTCTTGCTCTGTATGCGCGCTTTTTCATGAGAAGAGACATCTTTCCACTAACTTCTTTTAGTTCTCAACACAAACTATGTTACTACTAAGCTCATCTTCCTTTCAACGAAGCTCTTCGATCCAGAATATTCCAACATAACTCCGAAATGACCAGAACAAAACTCATAAGCATGGCTTTCGATATGGTAGACTTACTGCTTTGCTGAAAGGACAAAAACAAGTTTCTTGCTATCAGCACTCACTAGATATAGAGATGCATTGTGTACACAATACAATCAATGTACATGCTGTGTAAACAGGACAGCAGAATGTAGTTGTAGATGGGACATGTATCTCTGTTCAAGTACTTCAAGATGGTAAGCCACCTGAGACAACACTTCAGACAATAACTATCCGACATAAGGAAATAAAAAGGTTCTGGTTGCAGCGACTTGCTGAGCTAGTAGTATAAATCTAAGATAGCCTTTGAGTGATTGACTTTAGTACTCTGAGGACCTTTGATATGACGCATTTTCTGCCAAGTTTCAAGGGATGAAGATTAGGCAAACTTCAATCAAGAATTACTGTGTGTTAGATTATTGCACACAATAAAGTACTAACTTTTTGTCCTATAACTTCACGACCTGGCCAAACCCCTTCTTTTCCTGATATACCATTATTTTGCACTAGAGAAAGCAAACATAGAATAATGAATAAAGCGATGGATGAAACAAATGATAGACAATAGGATATATATATATTTAAAGAGTATGTACAGAATAATGAATAAATATTTACAAAAGAGAAAGAAAGAAAGAAAGAAAGAGAGAAAGAGAGAAAGAGAGAAAGAAAGAAAGAAAGAAAGAAAGAAAGAAAGAAAGAAAGAAAGAAAGAGAGAAAGAAAGAAAGAGAGAAGAAGATCAGTTGGTGGTGGTGGTGGACATATCAGCGCTTGTTGCTTTTGTGACAAGTGTGGTCTTCAAGTCATACATTTGGCTGATACTGTCATAACTGAGCAACTTCCATTCTTTGTCTTGGTCTTCTGATTCTAACTTCACCACGAATTCATCGTAGAGGCAAGCAAGGTTGTAGAGGACATTTAGCTGCGAACTAAAATTGATGAACTCATCAATGGTGGAGGGGAGGACAAGAGTTGAAACTTCAGTCATAAGACAAATGCCTGAGAAGCGAGAGCAGAGGAAAAAGGTCAGCTTCAGCCCTATTGACTTTCTGTTAGTTAAGGTTATCTATTGCAACATTGCTTGAATTATACCTTCGGCCTGGAAAACAAGTGAATTCTTCATTCTTGACTTCCACAGCATGTGGAGTCCGAAAACACCAAGACGATAAACGTCAAGAGCTAACCTCTCTGGACAACTTTTTTCACCCTTGATTTCTCCAGCAACATTCACAAAAGACTCTTCATTGTCTACTTCTACTACAAAGTCTGGTCGGCATCTTTTCAGGGCATCACAGTCAAACAATATACTGTTGCATCCATGTGGGTCGTGAGCCTTTGTGAGCCTAAAAATGTTGCATACAGCAGCAACAACACCAGACTGCAGTCTCATTTCACTACTTTGCTTTTTCTTTATGGTCATGTGATCCCATAGAAGTAGCAGAGTCTTCACAATCCTTGCATTGATGCCTGTGTTTTGCAGCTTGATGGCATTCAGCTGTTCTTCAACTTCATCGTAATCTTGGCTTTCACGGCATTGCTCAAGTACATCAATAATAGCATCCTTCAATTTAGTTGGCAATCTTCTGCTGGGGCCGTACAACTCAAGCTTCATCTTTCTACCAAAAGACACAAAAGCAGGATCTGTCTGTCGATCAATCTTGATTATTCCTTGAACAATCAGCAGCTTGTTCAAGTCAGACACAAATGACCTCTTGATATTTGTTTCTTGAAAATGGTCAATTGCTGCGGAACGGAGAGAGTTGTATTTCTTCATGATATCATCATCATCATCATTTTCTTCAGCCAGCTTCTTCTTCAACCCTTGCAATTCTTCAACAACATTTGCTACCATGTAGCTTCTTTTGTTGCTTTTTGTCTCCTTCTTGTTTACCAGGTCACCCCATGCCTTTGCAGCATGTCCCTTGATGACAGCAACACCAGCTTTTTTTGCAACTTGAGAAAATAACGCAAACCAGTACTCTTTCTCTGTTGGGTTATTCATTTGAGCGTGTTGTTTGATGTATGAGTAATGGCGTTGTATAAAGCCTTCGAATGAAGGTACAACATCGTCTTCTTGGCAGGTATTGAAATATTTTTGAAAAGCAGGAGCGTGTCTAATAGGCATTTTGTAACTAAGAGAAAGATAAAAGATATGTTTTGAATCAGCACTTCTGGTTTTTGTTGGATTTTTAAATGCGGACAAAAAGATTTTGAAGATGGTACAAAGTGAAATTGAAACTGTGTAACGAAGATTTCAGAGATATATGCCAAATGTTTCACTTGAACTGTTTGTTTTATGTATAAGAGGGCTGAAAGTTCTTTTAACAGCATAAAACTAAGGCCTTTTTAATTATGCTAGCTTGGACAATTATATACTCACCCTTGAAAGAGCATAAAAAACCGAACAAGATATAAAGGAT
>JAIWNE010000104.1:0-118769 GCA_025331445.1 Blakeslea trispora | reverse complement strand
GTGAACTTGGTTGGAAATCATTGAGGTAAGGAAGACAAGCTTACCAACAGCCATGCGTCGCATCTCTTCTTCATCTTCTTCAGGATGCTCGACAAGAAATTGTCTCAAGTGCATTCGAGCTTGTCCAACATAGCCTTAACGTACGGTTTTTTGGAGTAAATTTTCGGTAGGAAGGAATTGCATGTTATAAGTAAAGGGAAAGAGATAGGAAAAGGAAGAGATTTAATTTTTTTTATTATCATTTTTAATGATGAAGAAATTTATAAAAACAAGTCATGCATAACATTTGAAATCGATGTAGTAGATGAAGACAGAAGCGACTATGGCTCTGACACGAGTCTGACTCTTCTGAGGACGACAGAGAGTCACTTTCTTTCGAAAGTGACGAAGATTAAAATAACATTATTTTGTTAATACATATTATGATAATCATTACTTTTGTCAGTTTTTATATGCATTTTTTTTACTGCTTAAGCTGAGGTCCAATCAAATAAGACATGAAAAGAAGGGGGGGAGGGTGAAAATTCTCTATCGGAGATGAACTGAGGGGAGGTCGAGGGGAGTGGGGGAGGCCGCTCATGCTTAGTTAGCGAATCTTTTATTTTTTTTTTGGCAGAGAGAAAAACGCTAACTTAACGTAAATTTTGACCTAGTGTGAATGGACGTAGTGTTATCCAAAAAAAAAAACGCGTCAAAATAATTTCAAAAACTAGCCCCCCTCCCTTCGCTATGATTTTCTCGGTAAACGCAAAACTGTTCAAAAAGACTTTTTTTTTTAAAATAGCGGTTTCCAATTCAAGGACAACCAATCGTTGTGCAACCTAGTTAGCATATAGTAAATTACTGAGGCTTTCTAACAAGGTATGACATGAGGGGTTTGAAATGTTTTGAATACCTGATTATAAGGTTCAAAGTAAAAAAAATCTTTTTAACCAATTTTGCGGGTCACTGTATACCGATAACAAGGTATACTGTATCTGCACTCTCAACCAAAAATCAATCGAAACATTGAAAATTACTACGAGATGATCTACGAGTTTGACTTTGACATCACCTTCTGTGCCGGAGTACGCAAGATCTTGGCTGATCACTTATCGCGTTTGCTTTATCCAGACGACGCTGATCAAACGCTGGAGAGGGGTGAGCAAGTAATTGATACGCAATTTGAGACGAAAGCAGCCTCCAAAACAGCAAAAGAAAACCGTGATAATTCGCCTCACGTAACCTCAGAAACAAATTCGAAAACAGTAACACAATGGATAAAATTACCTCACAAATGGAAAAGACAAATTGAATAACGTTACTGACCAAATCATTGCTGCTAGTCGTATAGACAAATACACGCAACCTCAAAATGAAGAGGAAAAACAAAATAACATTTCGCAATGTCATCTTGCTGGACACTATGGAATCAACAGTGTCGAACGAATAATAAAACAAAAACATGGCATTAACTAGGAGACACTTGCCGAAGATGTAACAAAATACATCAGAATTGTACAAAGTGCGCTCGATTCAATCTAGCAAAACATGTTTTCCACCCTCCAAAGAGTGATGCGCCCAACAATACGTGGGACAAAGTCGCTATTGATCTAGGCACATTCGATGTTACAACTCCTAGAGGTAATAACTACCTATTAGTGTGCGTTGACATCTTTAGTAGGTTTGTGATTCTCAGAGCAATCAAATCCAAAACAGCCCTAGATGTTGCCAAGGAGTTGATACAGATATTTTCCATTATGGGATATCCTAAAGTACTTCAACATGACAGAGGACTAGAATTCTATAACGAATTGATCAAAAGTCTACGTCAACATATGGGCATTGAATCTGCTCTCTCATTACCTTACACTCCAGCTGGCAACTTGGAAACTCATGTAAAGACTGCTAAATCTATCATCCTCAAAATGCTGGATGGATATGAAGATCATGGGATTTGTATGTCGAAGGTACCATGTATCTGATGAACCAACATATATCAAGACTACACAATCATACTCCATTCCAAGTGATGTTCAATCGCCAAGCAAATGATCTCAAAGATTATACAAAAGCTCTATCGAAAATGAATATCTCTGACGATATGATAGACACAGATAAGTTAAAGAAAGAAATCGAAAGATTCAATAACTATACCATTCCTGAAATTAGGAATCAGATCATTAAGACTCAAGAAAAAGATAATGAGCACTTTGAAAGAAAGCATCGGATACTCAAAGATCCATTTCCCATAGGTGCTAAAGTTATGATCAAAAACATAGAAAACAAGCGTCGGAAAACAGATGCCAAGTATGAAGGTCCATTTTATGTACATGGTTATACAACCAATGGAAGCTACATCTTGACCGATCGCACAGGCTCCATTCTATCCAGAAACATCCCTACTTCGCAAATTAAATTAATCGCAAATGAAACGAACAAGTCTGATGAAAACAAAGACATTTATGAAGTTCAAGCCGTGATCAATCACAGGGAAGTAGAACCAAATGGTATCGAGTATTTAACTACTTGGGTAGGATATCCGGACGAGCAAACATGGCAAAAGCCGAAGACTTTGACAGTCCAGAAACTATTAAAGAATACTGGAAACGACGTAACGCAACATGCCTACCAAGTCTGGTCAAGTCAAAAGAATCAAAGGATCACGCAAGCGCAAGACTCCTTTCAAGGAATCGGACGTCAACAAGAAATCCAGATCAAACTAGACATCTGTGAATTAAGCGCAATCAGTACGGAGAACCTTTTTTACCCAGCTTCATTTTTTTCCTCACGAAAGGTTTTTGATGAAATGGTTTTTTTAATGGGCAATTCCAACGTACATACATGCAAAGAACAAAGCATACAATTTAACAACTATCTAATTCGCAAAGCATTCACACATTATTCAAGAGCGATTTATCTGACTTCAAGAATCCAACACTCAATCAAGGTCCATCTAAATGTTATTCAAATCTTAACTAAACGGTTTTTAAGGTGGTCCAGGGTGATGATGTATCGTAAGCTAGATGCATCATTAAATCAAGACATTTATTTAAGACACAATCCTACTTTGTGTCACCAAGCTCAATTTATATTGACAATCTCATTCTACACTGAATAAAACCCTCTCTCTTATCTTGTTAACTCTTTTTGACTTGACAGATAATTAAGTGGCATTTCGGTAACTACTCTGCGATAGTACTTCGGAGTATTATGAATGGCATTCTTTCCGTCTAGGTAATAAAGAGATGTGATATGTTAGAGTCATTCACTAATGTTATGGCAAATAGACTTACAGATAGTCAACTTCCACTATGCATATCCACGCCTTCAAACATGTTGCGTTTTTGATGGGATCTGTATTCATTGAAATCGACCAAAGGCTTATCATTGATGTGATTTTGCAAGTATCACAATGGCAGTAGTAAAACTCTTTCGAGAGTAGCAGCAGCACAACGAGAGCATTGGAAATCGCAGTACAGCGAGTACATTAGATTTCTTTAACAAAGCGAGCAGACATTTCAGGTAAGGTAATCGTTATTTTTAAAAAAAATTGAATGGCTATCGTATGTCTTTTTTTTGTGGTTCTTTTATACTGCTTTGCATTCATCTTGTCACAGGCTTAAAGTAGTAAGAAATATTTCATTCGTTCCTTGAAAGAAGACAGATCGAGACTTTTTGTTGATTGGAAACAATGCCATTTTTTTAAATCCTTTTAGCTGTTATATGAGATCAAAACAGGTTTTATCCCAAGAAATGCTCGTATTAACGCTTTAATGATGCTGGCTAAAAAGTACGTCTAATTCATTTTCTTATTCAATTTTCTTTATTGAAGGTATTATTTTGACATTAAGACTTTCTATTTTATCAGATTACACCAAATTTGCTGACCATTTCACTCGTTGGTGTTGCTGACTTCTTTTTCTTGCCAATATTTTTATTGGTTACAATAAGGAAAGGCAATTTCTTTTTCTTTTTTATTTTTTTTCTTTAAAACAGACTAATACCATTCAGACTACAAGGCGTACACAGCGTGATTTCAGCTCATCTAGTACTTTGAAGTTATATTTGTTCAACATCAGTACATTGACAGTTGCGTTTCGTCTGCTCTCAACCAAGTGTAGAGATGATTTATATTTGAACCCTTAAACGATAATAAACTACTTTTTTTTTTATAAAACGACACCTTTTATTGCAGTAAATTGTACTTTATAGCCACCAAATACAATGCTTGCGAAAGCTTGACCATAATATCGTGATTGAATGTTTTTTTGATAGAATAAGAGATGGTTTAGTTAAAAAGACTTTTTTGATGAGCAACAAAAATACTAAAAATATCAGCTAAGAACATAACGTTTCCTTTTAGGTAAACACTCCGTCCACTCCAATGTCCACTCCCTTCAGACACCCCACTTTTGTTTTGTCTACTCCCTAGAGACACTCTATCTTTTTTTAGTAATTCTCTGTTTAATCCTGATAGTATTGACCCCCCCCATTGTTTGCTTTTGAAGTCCAATCTGATAGTTTTAAATTCACTTCTTGAAAAGGAAAAAGGATAGTAATCCAGGAGAAAGCTTTATAGAAACTTGAAAAGATTAACATATGCTCTTATAACTGTGCATTTTATCTATTTATTCTTGTACCGAGAATTATTCTGATTGGATCTAAAAATAAATCTAAAAGGGGATGTATATTGTATCTTTTTTATTTCTCTTTGTTGGCTCTCAATGGTCATGTCAACTCTAAACATTAACTCAGATATTTTTTCATCAGAAAATAGACATATTTCGACACCAACTGTAAAAAAAGCTTTTTCTTCCCTCTACTAACAAAATGACCCAAGATATTCAAACTCATTTAACTTTCCTCAACACAATTGTAAGCAAGAAATACAGCAACAAAAGCGAAATCTACGATGATATTCGTCGATTTGGAAAGGAATTCAACGTTGTCATGAGTATCAAGACATCCAAGCCAACAGCCATCAACTACATATGTAAGCATGGTGGCAAGAAGCGCATCAGACCCGACAGAAATGATCTCTTTAAAGATACCAAAAGCCAGAAAATGCTTTGCGGTGTTTTCATCAACTTTCGTTTTGATGCAATGATTCAGAAATGGATTGTCAGCAACTCTCAAGGTCAGCACAATCACAGTATCTCAGAAGACCCAACCAACTACAGCATCAACAGAAAAATGTCTGCTGAACTTGAAGAGAAGATTTATGGCTACTTCAAGACTGGAATGAATGCTAGCAGCGTTTATCAAAACTTGATTTCTGATAAAGTGCTCAACATCACTAAAAAGGATTTAAAAAATCTTCAGTATCGCTACTTCAACACCCAGCGTAGTAAGATGATGTATGAATATGTCATCGGCCTACAGAACAAAGGATATGAAGTATTATACAATGTTGACAATGACAAAAGAATCAGTGCTGTTTTCTTTGCACTTAAGTCAAACATTGAGTGTGCTAAGAATATGCCTGAAAACTTGGTCATTGATGCTACTTACAAGATCAATGCTCACAAGTTGGCACTAGTAGTGTCGAAAGCATTAAGCCTAATACCCTCGTAACTTTTGAGGTTGCTGGTGCATTTATCAGCAAAGAGGACAACACCCAGTACAAATGGGTGCTTGACTGCCTCAAAAAAATCACTTGGCCTGAAGAGAACCAAGGACCTCAGACGATTACTACCGACAATGAGCAAGCATTGAAAAATGCCATTTCCAGTGTCTTTCCTCAAACACATAACATTTTATGTTATGTGCATATGCAAAAAAGACTTGAGGCGAAGCTAATGGAGTGTGTTGTTGAAAAAGACAAAGACCGAAGAGATCGCATTCGACAAGAGATCCAGATGCGATATCAAGAAGTAGCATTGAAAGCGATTACTCGTGAAGAAATGGTAGTTGCAGTTCGCTCGCTGAAGGAACTTTTTGTCAATCAGCCAGATATTTTTTCTGAGGGAGAAAAGGTAAGCGATCAGTAAATAAGCTGAATGATGTCTAAACGAGGTTTTGAATATTTAAGAAAAACCTGAAGCAGCTTGATGACGGCAGCCAAGCTCCATTGGTTTATGTGAGTGAAGACGGCAAGAAAAAAGCAATTGATTTCATTGAAAGGTAAATCTACTTTCTATCAAGTTAAAGTCACTAAACTTTGATTTAAATAGCAAAATAGAAGAAGCTGAAAAATGGACAGCCTTCCATACTTACAAACTTCCTCATTTTGGAAACCGCTCTTCAAACAGAGTAGAAGGCAGCCACTCTTCTTTAGAGAGATTTATTAAGTCTTCATCTGGTACCATTGTGATGGTCACTGAAAAAATTGATCAATGGTACAGACAAGGGTACCTATTTTTAATCTGCTGGCAATGCTTTCATTAACTAATTCATTACATTTAGGCAAGAGAAGCTGAAAGCAAGAAAGGCCGAGAAATGTTCTCGTACAGAGGATATTACTGTCAGGAAGAAGACCTGTTTAAGATGTTGCTCCCTTTGGTCCAAAAGGTTCATTCCTTTGCTATTGGGAAAGTTTTTAACGAACTCGTTAAAATTCGCTCAGCTGAGACCCCAATCAGCTATAAAGCTTGCTTGTGCTCGGTTAGGTTGCAATATAACCTTCCTTGCAAGCACATTTTGAGCTTGAAAAAAAAACCAAGTTCCTTTAAGTATGTTTTCGCGTAGATGGCGATTCAACTTTGATGAAGGTGAAGAAGGTAAGTTTATATCTACAAATGTATAAACATGTATCTAATATCTTTTAGATTATTTTGGTTTCAAAATGCATACACAAGATGACTTAGAAGAATTAGAAGATGAGATTTGTTTGAAGACGAAAGGTAAATGAAGACTGACGCATAATAACAATACAAAATAACACTATTTTATTAGAAGCAATTATTGATGAAGATGAAGAAATGTGGCTAACAGATGAAGAGAATGACGATGACGACTGTGCAGTTATTGATGCTACCAATGACAGTGACAGAGTCACTCGTAGTGATGAACCGAAGAAGGGAGTCGTGGTCGGTGCTTCAAGAAAGGCCATCATCATAAACTTGGCTAACGAGCTCATTGATCTTCACAGTTCTTCGGAATCTATCCAAGATCAAAGAAGATTAGAAGAAAGTGTTGAAAAGTGCATGAGAAGCATTGAAGAAAGAAGAATCGAGAAGGTGCTTCCTCCTCGAAGAAAAGTCAGTGTTAAAGGACGACCAAAGAATACGAAAAGAAGAAAAACTCACTATGAGTTCTCTTTGGAAAAAGAAAAAGAAAAATTGAAAGAAGTCGCTAAACGAAAAAAAAAACAACAGGCGAAGAAAGATGAAGGTAATGCTCAAATATAATCATTTCTATTCTAAAACTAAATAATAACTGCGCTTCAAAAATAGAAGCCAAGGGCAAGAAAAGAAAAGCCTCAGAGGCAAGCTATGGTGAAGATGATTTCGTTTACGAAAGCCCTTTACCTCAAACCAAGCGCTCGCGAGGCAATCTTCCGCCTTCAATCACTAGCATCCTCAGTCCATCAATCAAGGAATCCGAAGTTACTGATTACCTCAATCCCTTAGGGGATGGTAACTGTAGTTTTAGAGCAGTTGCCTTCTTGGTGGACAGAAGCGGCTCTAAATACGTGGATGGAGAACAATATCTGGAAGTCAGATCCAAAATGTTGAAGACTTTGGAAAACATCAAAGACAGTTACAAGAAGTACTTTCCAAACTTTGATGTTGAAAGACTTCGGACAGTTGTTGCAACAGGGCTAGACAGAAAGAAATGCCTGAGTGGTTCTACGGGCCTGACTGTGCTCAACTGGTTGCAGACACCTATTCTATTCCTGTTTGTATTTACCCTTCTGCTGAACAAGAGCATCCAGGAATTAATCCTGCTATCACCTACCTGCCATTAAATGTTCCCAAATCAAAATCCAAGCCTGTTGCCATTCATATCCAAAACGGTCATAATGTCCATTGGTATGCAATCAGGCTTGGTATTAACCAATCAAACCTCCCACCAGTACACAATCACTACCTCAGAATTGAGGGAAAACTTAAAGAATACGAAACATACTGGAACAAGTGGCGCCAGTTCCCTAAGCAACCAAAAAAATTAGAAGCGCCCATTTATATTTACTCAGAATAAAATTATAAAGATATCTTTCAGATTTACTAAGGCGTATTTGACATTTAAAAAAGATGGGGGAGAGAAAAATAATTACTATCCTGACAAGAAATGTCAACAAGAAAAAGAAAGTGGGGTGTCTGGAGGGAGTGGACAAAAGAAAAAAAATGAGTGGGGTGTCTGAAGGGAGTGGACATTGGAGTGGACGGAGTGCTTACCTTCCTTTTAAGCATACTTAGCATTTTTGAAACAGGATGGTTTGGCTTATTTTCCGCTTGTCTATCAGAGTTTTTTTCTCTCTTTTTTTTCCTCTCCTTTTTTAATGTGTGACAAAACCCAGAAGCCAAACACTTTTTAGCACTTTGAAATTTTTTGACCTTTTTTTCTGTAAGTTAAATAAAATTTTAATTCAATAGCTATAAAGAAGCAATTGTTTGCAGTAAAGACTTCAATATTTTTACATGAGTGTATTTTAGACAATTAGGGATACACTCTGTCCAAGCTTCAGCAAATTCTGACCATTTTTGAGAGATTTGATTTTTTACTGCTAAAAAACCCCGTGAAAGGACCCATTTAATGTAGGAAATTTTTTATCACTTTCAGGCCTCAAGTGTAAATTTTTTGTAGTGTCAGGTGATCTACTCTGAACATCCTAACAAAACAAAAAGACGATAATATCATAACAGTGGTATAATTCTCCCTTATGTTTACCTTTGATATTTGACTTCTCAAAAATAAACACAAATGATATAATATTCAGTAGAAGACTGTAAAAGACTACGTCGTAATTATATGCAGAGAATAATATGGATTTAGGCACTTGTTAGCTTCAAAAAGGAAATTGAAGAAGTATGTAAATCAGGGAAAGTAAAAGAAAGAGATTGTTTATTACAATGATAAAAATAGAGACATTACTTATACTTCAAGTAATTTACACCACACAGTTACCTCTTGTTACAATCAATATTCGAGCGCTTTCAGTTTCTTGAGTTACCTTTTTTGTTAATATTTTTTTTGACAATGATCGCCGACAGGGTCTAAGTTGCACCAAGCAACACAATCATTCTTGACAGAATGTAACCTTGTACTTGACAATTAATTGAACTCACATTCAATTGACTTCTTCTTAACAACACTGAGAGTCGGCAAGAGCACGAGGTTACCACAAGAGATACAAGATAAACGGGAAAAGAACAAAAATAAAATAAAGGAATGGAATACATAGAGATACAAAGGAAAAAAATGAGAATAGCAATTAAAATAAAATAAAAATAAGAGAAACAGAGAAAGGATATGAACAACAATGATGACGATATGGATACAAAGGAAATAGTAGTAACAGAAGCAACGAAGGGAATAGACAACACTCCAACACCAGTAATAGACCTACTTGATAGACACTCACAGCCATTTCTATTCCTAACCAATTGATTTTCCGACCAGAAGACACAAATTTTTTTTTGACGGGCTTTTTCTTCTTCATCACACTTCAACACCAACTTGTTCAACATCACTAACCTCGAACTCAACACCATTACAACCACCACTACACTGAAGAGGTTGGCAAACGAACCATGATTTTTACGGAACACACGTCTGCTTCGTAAGGAACCTACTTGGCACTCCCAATTCATTTGCCGTCGTAGAAACCTGGGTTCGAAACACATCTGTTTCACACGACGGCAAATGAATTTCGATTAATGCATTCGTTACCACGACGGCAAATGAATCACGGTTACTGCCCCAATTTCCACGATGGCAAACAGATTACGAGAACTGCCTCGTTTCCAACGTGTGTTCCGTATTCATTGGAGCAACCTAATTGGATTACATTCTTGAAATAGTTCTTTCAATTGGCTTCTTTTCGCAAAAATACGTTCAATATTTCGTTCTAATTGGGTTCATACTCGGTATTTTTATTAAAATAAATCATTGCAATTGGATAGATTAGGCTTCTTTACGCAAACATAATTCTTTACAATTGGACTGTTTACAGCAAATAAAGAGGATTAGAGGCTTAAAAAAGTGGCTTTTTATTATAGAAAAAACTTTTTTTGATTGAAAATAGTGGCTTCTTTACGGGGGAAAATACTAGGGGATTAGGCAAATTAAAAAAAAGGGCAATAATTCGTTGATGTAGGGAATATGACCAGAAAAAACCGATAGAAATGGCAAATTGCTTCGAGAAATAGCGATGACAAGAGCGATCAGAGTACAGGAAAGAGCAATTCGAATTGAGACACAAACGCAACAGACAGACCATAAAAGCAGATGGAGAGAGACAGCAATTTTACATCCAAAAGGCAGAAAACAAACTAAACAAGGAACAACCGGATTTGAACTAAAACAACACCATCATTAGTTAAAAGGGAAATAGCACAAAAAGAAGTGACAAATGTACTTACAGACGATCCATGGTTAGGGGCAATATGAAAGGCAGTTTACTGTGACAAAGGAGCATGCCAGCATTTGAAAGCCTAAAAAGAAAGCAATAAGTTATACGGAAATCATAGATTCTGATATCTTACTTACGTTTAAAAAAGCCATCAACAGGGTCCTTGTAAATAATATCATTATTGAGCACAACCAGGCTCTAAACGAAAGAAGTATGTGAATAAAAAGAATTACAACATAGATGCTCATGAATAATTACCTCAAGTTATACAACAAAGTAAACACATATCAATTAAAGACAAGAACTAAGTAAATGGAAGTAGACTATTAGTGGCTTGACCGAAGAAAAAAAGAAAAAGACTTACCTGTATACTTTAAAAAAGTAATAAAAAAGAGAGAAAAACGGAAAAGAAAGGAAGAAAGAAAAATTTTCAACTTATTGACAGCTTCCTATTTGGGTCTTGTCAATAACAAAAAAAAGAGAGAGAGAGAGAAAAATATCACACTGACAGATTTTATTATTGAATCACTGACACAAGAATAAAATATCTTGACTTTACTTAATCGTTAAAAAATCTATGAAAAGCGACTAAGAGAGCGCTTCAAGTGCACTATAAGCATTCAGTAACGTGTCCCTTTAATATAGCTACAAACAGGCACCTCTTTTCTTTTTTTTTGTGTCCAAAAAACGACATCAGAACTGTCGACATGGGCACGTATAAGTACACTTTAAAAAAATAAAAAATAAAGAGAAATAGCTCTATTCAATCTCAGCCAAAATCACACACACATTTTTTTTCTCTCACTTGAATTTATTTATTTTTTTTATTACAAGTAGCCTTAACTCATAGTTTATTTATCGTGCTGAAAGCAGATGAGACTTAGCGAGCTTATTTCATTTCAGCAATGCAGTATATTGGACACAGACATTCCAAGCGTAGACTCTGATTGGGATATGCAACGAAAAGAGAACAGTCAGGAAAGCTTTTAAGCTGCAAGTTGACTTCAATCTAAGAAAAAAAAATACCAGGCTGCTATTTTTTTCTTCTTCAGTATTAAGCTTGATCCTCATCATATATGCCAAGCAAAAGGTAAGTTACATTGCCGTGTTGAGAATCAACTATGTCCTTTCTCTTTTTTGGTTTTGAAAAGAAGAGGACTACTTTATGAACGAGAAGATCTTTTTTGTGAATGGAATACACTTTTTCACAATAAACAACGACTGTTTACGCGTTATTTTATGGATCAACCATTTATTTATTTTTGTCTCAGTACATGAAAAGAAAGAATGTGGATTTTGGTATAAAATGAGCATATACAAGAGGAAAAAGAAGTAAATGAACTATTGCAAGTTCTTACTTCTTATATTTTGACCTGTTAAGCTTACAAAAGTGGAACAGGAGAAAGGGGGTTTTAGAGTAGAGGCTTACCTTGAACGCACTACTGGGTAACTTGGGAGATGAGACCGAGATGAGTTTGCATGTCCTTCACAAAACTCTTTTTTTTTTTGCTTTTATTTTTACAAGTTGCCTTTTCTTCAAAGGTTTTTTTAAAGTATGTTTATCTTAGTTCATTTATTTCAATGTCTTTATTACAGCGTCTTATTCTTTAGATGTCTTTATTTAAGTGTCTTTTTTCTTCAAGTTTTTTTTGGCATTTAATTTTAGAGTGTCTCTTTTTTTCACTGCTTTAAGTTTTTTATTTCCCATTTTTAAAAGATTATCCCAATTATTTTGTGAGTCTCATTCTCAATTTGTAAATCTCCCGTTTTCGAAAGTATTTTCCAATTTTTTAAGTAGTGATTTTTTAGGTCTTTGTATTTTTTGAAGAAAAAATGACAAGACATTTCAAACTCCTCAGCATTAAGGAAATCAAGTTGCTGTAAAATCTCAAGCAGAAAAAAATCACTGCCAAAAAAATTCAAAGAGCGAAAATTTTTTTAAGCAGTGAAATGATAGAAGAAATGTAAATGGTAATAGCTTTATAAAAACACATCCAAATTCAATTCTGTAAAAAGTTTTGGAAGCCTAAAAGATACATCTAAATATCTGCCAAAAAAACAGCAACTTTCATAGTCGAAATCAAAAGTTGGAAATTTGACAGCGGTGGACGGCCAGTCCAACCCGGGCGTCCACTGTATAGCGGACCGACATTTGGTGTAGTGCTTGTTCGAATCAAAGGTAAACATACAGCAGAGATATAAGTTTGTCAATCTGTCATGGAGACAAATAGGCATTACCATAGCAACCAAATAAGTTTGGATTTTCCCAATACCGAAGAGATACCTGCGTTTCTACGCAACTGGAATGTGAACAAGAAGCGCAAGTTCAAACCCAGACTCAGCAGCAGTAGTCCGGCCAAGAGGCAGCGCCGAACCGGACCAGACTTTGCCCCTTAATATAAATAGACTGTAATGTGAGATATTAATGATACTTTATCTTTTAATATCTCCACATTACAGGTAATATCATAGACTTATTCTCCATTATAAATAAAGAACATTTTTTAATATCTCCACATTACAGTGATCATATTATATATCAGTTTCACAGGCGTAATAGCTGAATTATAAAAGCCTCATACCTACGTGAAACTGACAACTGGTAGCATCTCTGCTTTTTTTTTTCTGTCCTCCTCTCTTCTACTCTCCATTTACTGGTTATTGCAAGTCCTTACATCTGTGTCAATCTTCTTTATCTGACAACAAAAAATTATCGATCATCGTCATCACAAATTTTTCTCTCTTTCTCTCTGTCTCTGTTCTACATCTGTCTTCTGTCCTATTCTCTGAACTTTTCTCTTAAATGGATAATACGCATCAATCTACTCAAGAATCTACCGTCCATCCTGCTGTTATCGACTTTGTAACTCAGTTGACCAGGGTGCTCCAATCGCAGACCTCTGATTCGTCCCAAAATACGATCGCTAAGCCTCCATCTATTCAACTCCAACGACCTGAATCTTACGATGGTAGCCGTAACGTCTGGAAGCTGGATGGTTGGCTTAGGTCAATCGAACGACTAAAGGAATACTACTCTTGAGATGAAGTCCAAACCTTTCGCTTTGCACGCACGCTTCTCTCTGGTCGCGCAGAGGCATGGTTTTCCAATCAAGAAACGAATGGCACAGGCCCCACTGATCGGTCATCTTTTAAACAATTACTAATCATCACCTTTCGACCTGCTAATGCAGAGGACATAGTGCGTGATCGTCTGTACAACACTCGCCAAACATCATCAATCAAAGCGTATGTCGATACGTTTATGGACATTTCTATGTTGCCCACCTCGTCTGGTCAAACCGCTCAACAAGTAATGGACCGATTCCTGTCTGATATTTTCTTTCGTGGTCTTCGTGACGTGGAACTTGTTCAACGTATCAGGGGCATAAGTATTGAAAATCGTACTATGGAATGTGTACTCCGTGAAGCCCTTGATTTCGAAGCCTCTCACCACCCATCTCTGCGTTCTAACTCCCAGAGTCCTACCTATGCTGTCCACACTGGTCGTCCTTCTGGTACTGCTGGTACACTTGTTGAGGCACCCCAGGCTATTGATGATCCGATGGACTGCGATGTCCTTCATTCACGTCGTCACCAACAAGGTTCTCTCGCTGGTAGTGCAAAAGATACTCGTGCTTCGCGTGGTTCCTCCTTTAACGGTACATACCATTACTGCTCGCGCAAAGGTCATAAGATTAGTGACTGTCGTACTCGTGCCAAGAACCTGGCAAACTATGAATCAAGAATGAAAGACCGTTATCGTAACAATCAAGGTAACAATCGTGGTTCTTCAGGTGCTGGTCCCAAGTCTTCCTCCTTGAATGCTATTGACTCTCCTATTTCTGAAGTTGATTGTGAAAATACTCGTTCATCTAAGTCTATCTCTCAGAATAAAATAGCTCATTCATCATCTTATTCTACCCCTGATCAATCGAAATGTCTTAATGATGAAGTCATTCTGACTAAGTCTGAGCCTAAGCTAAGCTGTGAAAATAAGTTGAAACCTCCGTTTTCTCCTTCTTCTTCTTCTTCTGCAGCTAAAGTGACAGGTCCTGTGAAAGATGTGAATCATCTACCAATTGAACTCAAACCTATTGAGGTGGCAGGTATTCCTTCAGACAAGGATACGATCGACCGCGATCATAATCTGAACCATTCGTCTCTTGCATTAGATGCAGTCCATCTTTCGAACTTGAACACGGTTGTGTCATGTAATCTTCCGCTCTATCATGGTGTAGTCATGTCGTCTGGTGGTTCTCCATTGGACATACATGTACTAATCGACAACGGCGCTAGTGAGAACTATATCTCACCACAAATATCAAAGCTAATAGAAGGTACGCATCAGAATGTTTGTGGACGTGAGGTAGAAACTGCTGGAGGTGATACCGCCCCTATTACTGAACGAGTGGTGTTCAACCTCGACTTGCAAGGACACTCCAGTTCAATGTCTGCCTTCGTGTTTGAAACCAAGTTTGACATCATCTTAGGTCGTTCTTGGCTGAAAGAGCATAAGCCAAAGGTAAACTGGTTAGACGATTCTTGGTCTGTGTCTTGCTGTCTTGACATTGGTGCTAGCGGTGTCATCTTACCCATTCATGATCACTTGAGTAATGAAATAAAAGCCGATGAGACACCTACTAGCCTTAACTATCTCATATCCAAGAGTCAAGCCAAGAAGGCGGTGGAAAAAGAGGGTGCCGAGGCCTGCTTTCTTTTCCTGGTTAATGATGCGTCTCTTTCTTTCTCATCTGAAAATGACGATTCATCTTTTTGGTCTCACTTGCAAAGAGAGTTTCCCTCTGTGTTTTTAGATGCCCTTCCTGGCCTTCCGCCTGAAAGAGGTGTACAACATGCTATTAACATAGGCGATGCAAAACTACTGAATCGAATGCCGTTTCGTATGAGTCCCGCTGAACTGAATGAACTCAATAAACAATTGAATGAGCTCTTGTCGTTGGGTCTAATACGTCGTAGTAGTTCTCCGTGGGGGTCACCGGTGTTACTTGTAAAAAAGAAGGATGGGTCAATGTGCATGTGCATAGACTATCGCGCTATCAATAGTCTGACCAAAAGAAACGCCACGCCACTACCCAGGATAGACGAGTGTTTAGACCACCTTCAGGGAGCTTCGTTTTTTCACTACATTAGACCTCAAATCTGGTTATCATCAGATCAGGGTGCAAGATTCAGATATACCTAAAACTGCATTTAACACACGGTATGGTAAGTTTGAGTTTCTGGTACTCCCCTTTGGCCTGAGCAATGCCCCTCCTACGTTCCAGTCAATGATGAATCAAGTGCTAGAGGGTTGTATCGATCGTTTCGCCTTGGTATATCTCGATGATATACTGATCTTTAGTAAGACTGAGGAGGATCATAAGCGTCATGTTGTTGAGGCGTTGAAACGTTTGGAAGATGCAAAACTTATACTCAATGTTAAGAAGTGTACGTTCGCCGCTCGTGAACTTGAGTTTCTCGGGTTTAAGATTAGTGCCCAGGGTATCTTACCGTCTGACTCTAAGGTAAAAGCTATCCATAACTGGCCTCGTCCCACCAATGTCCAGGAAGTAAGACAGTTCTTGGGTTTAGCTCAGCATTACCGTAGGTTCTGTCCGAACTTTAGTTCCATAGCGACACCACTAACAGAGCTGACGCATGGTACGGGTGCAAAGAAGCGCGCTATAATTTGGAATAATAGATGTGAAGAGAGTTTTGCTAAACTTAAGACCTTGCTTACCTCACCTCCTGTTCTTCGTCTGCCGAATCTAGAGCTACCCTTTCGCATTGAAACAGATGCCAGTGACTTTGGTGTGGGTGCTGTTTTGCTTCAGCCGGATAATAAGACCAATACTTGGGCTCCAATTGCATATGAGTCGCGTAAGCTGTCTAGTGCCGAGCAGAAATTCCCAGCACAAGAGCGTGAACTGATTGCGATCATACATGCCTTACGTACTTGGCGGTGCTTAGTGGATGGTTGCAAAGCAGGTTACACTATTCTGTGTGATCATAAGCCTTTGCTGTATTTCCAATCACAGACGAAATCAACTAGCAGGCTTGTGAGGTGGATCGCTGAGTATGAGCTTTACTCTCCTACTGTGCAGTACAAACCAGGTAAAGAGAACGCAGTGGCCGACGCCTTGTCACGTAGTGCTGAACTGGCGGACCATCCCCTTGTTGACTCCTTGGAGCCTGACTTCTTGTATGCCACATGGGATCAATTATCTCCAGAACTTAAAGCAGACTGGCCCTTGTTGTATTTGAAAGAGGAAAACATAGACAAGCTGAAATCAAAACAACTAAAGAATCATCTGAAAGCCCAGCGACCTCACTTCTCTGTTCAGCATAATTGAGTATACCGTAAGGTAACTCTGAAGAGGGGGGAAAAGGACAGTCAAACCTCTGAAGTCAAGGAAGTAAAGTTTGTACCCTTTGAAGATAGAGCTGATTGGGTTGAAAAATACCATGTTGGATTTGGACATGCTGGTGTGAAAACGATGATACACATGATGGAGTCTCGCTACTGGTGGCCATCCATGAAAAAAGACATTCAAGAATGGTTGAAAACATGTCCACAATGTCAAGTGAACAGTCGTCGTACCAAAGCTTACCAAGACGTGATGCATCCGCTGCCGGTTCCGAAAGCCTTCGAACGTTGGCATCTGGACTTTGTGGGAGAGATGCCCACCACTATCAATGGAAAAAAGTGGTTGCTTACCGCGGTGGATTCGCTCACCAATTGGCCCATAGCCAGAGCAGTACCCGTTGCCTCTCAAGAGGCAGTTGCAGACTTCATATATGAGGAGATAGTGATGAGATTCGGTTGCCCTGCTGAAATAGTCACTGACCGTGGCGCAAATTTCACCAGCAGTATGGTAGAGGCTTACATGAGACGTGTTGGTGTCAACCACAAGTTGACGTCAGCTTTCCATCCCCGTACTAATAGCAAGGTGAAACGTTACAATGGAACGATAAAACAGATGCTAAGAAAGTATGCTAATAGAGCCATCCATAGATGGGATGACTTTGTTCAGGCTGCTTTGTGGGCCACTCGGGTTCGTAAGCACAGTACGACTAGTTATTCACCATTTTATCTGGTCTACGGTCGGGAGCCACGCCTTCCAGGAGACGAAGTACAGCCGTACTTGGATAGATCAGCTAAAGCAGATCCTCGCACCATCGCTGACTTGACTTCGCGTGAGCTTGAAGAACTAGGCCAGCATAGAGCAGCTGCAGAATTTAGGTTAAAGGCCATTGCTGATAAAGACAAAGAAAGATGGGACGCTCACATCAAGAAAGTCTCGTTTGAGCCAGGTGACATGGTGATGTTGTCGCACGAAGGTCGATACGGTCTTGAACCTATATTCAAAGGGCCATATATGGTTGTTGCTCATTACCCGGAATATTGTACCTATCGGTTGAAAACAATGTCTGGAAAGCCTTTGAACTCTCTGGTACATGTTGACAGACTAAAGCCAGCTGAAGGTCAAAAGCCTAGTGAGCCATGGTATGATCCCACTGCCTCTCGCCGCATAGTAAGAGAAGCATCAAAGGACTATAGTATACAAGCAGACCATATAGACCCAATTACTCCTACGTACACGTCTAATTCAGATATCAGTGATTCTACTTTTCTGCCTATGTCTCGCTAAGCCAGTCTGTCTCCCCCTCCTATCAGTGTACCATCACTACCATTAATAGACCCTGCGACTATTATTCCTTCATTACCTACATCACAAGCTGAGCAGGTTGATTATAGTCATCTACCAGTACCACCTCTTCATGAAAATGATGCATTGTCAATTTGTAGCAGTCACAATGACATTTTGTCATTACCGGATGAAGACATGGTCTCGTTGTGTCAAAGCGTTGCAAATGAGGATGATCAACAAGAAGTAAATAATTATGACAAGCAGGACCAAGAAGATAGCATCAAAGACGATGAGAGTTTTCACAGTGCTGCGAGTGGTATAGCCTCTGAACTAAAACAGGTTTCAAGACACACCACCACTGAAGTCCCGTCGTCTCATCATCTTGAGGTTTGCAATTTGCCACCAACAGATATTATTGCAATATCCAGCGACAGCAGTTCAACCACGAATGAACAAAATAGTGGCCAATTCAGTTCGAGTGATGAAAGCGTACCACCACCCAGTTCCTCGTCATCAAGTCCAACAACATCGGGTGCAGTGTCACCCATGTTAATCTCTCCTACGTCTGAAACCAATGAACAAGAACCATCTGCTTTTCCGGATGAACGTATAGACATTGCTGACTTTGTACACGATACAGACATTCAAGAGGCGTCTGTAACCAGTGAAATGGAACAAGTGGACCAACATGATATAGAAGAACAAAAGAATACGTCTCCGTCCATTCCAACACAGCCAACAATTAATATTGTAGGCTCAAATAATCAGGTTGTCCTCATCCAAGGCCAAAGTCAGGCTATCGCTCTCGTACAGTCTGATAAACAAGTACACCCAAATGCGCCCCCTGTAACAGCTGTGCCGTTGATCAACCCCTCATCTTCTCTTGGCTTGCGTGAGTCAAACTCTGATGTCCCAGTTGAAGTGATCGATGTCACCCCAATATCGAGTACACCGCCTCCACCTGTACAATCGATAACATATTCAAGCCCACTACTATTGAATGCCTCACCTGCCAGTGATGTTTGTCCTCCTCCACCCCCTACACCATCCTTAGGACTTTCCGGTTCTTCTACAGTTGTTCAGAGACGAACAAGCGTTCAAGAGGGGGATAATGTCATGGAGATAAATAGGCATTACCATAGCAACCAAATAAGTTTGGATTTTGTCAATACTGAAAAGATACCGGCGTTTCTACGCAACTGGAATGTGAACAAGAAGCGCAAGTTCAAACCCAGACTCAGCAGCAGTAGTCCGGCCAAGAGGCAGCGCCGAACCGGACCAGACTTTGCCCCTTAATATAAATAGACTGTAATGTGAGATATTAATGATACTTTATCTTTTAATATCTCCACATTACAGGTAATATCATAGACTTATTCTCCATTATAAATAAAGAACATTTTTTAATATCTCCACATTACAGTGATCATATTATATATCAGTTTCACAGGCGTAATAGCTGAATTATAAAAGCCTCATACCTACGTGAAACTGACAAATTGTCATAGCAACGAATAGTGGTCAGCCTAGCAGCCAAATGATTGTAGACTTTGCAAATACTGAAGAAATACCAGTGTTCCTAAGGAACTGGAATGTAAATAGAAAGCGCAAGTTTACGCCTAAGATCAATCAAAAGAATAGCAACAAGAGACAACGTAGGTCCGGTCCGGAAAACAACTGAGATTCAATTATCATAAAATAACTATATCATCTATCTTTCCACAAAGAATAAAGTTAACTTTTTTCCACATCTTACAAAATTGACTTATAAGTGCTAGATTTCGATCACTGCTATAAGCTTAATTTTGTATATATCTAATCAGCTATCTGACCTAATCAACGCTGACAAATCATGAAAAGTCTAGTAAAGGTTTTGAGGGTTTTTATCGGTTTGATAAATGTGGGCGGAATTGAATGGGTAGAAGAATGACAGAAGATGAAAGACACGCCTAAACACAGTAACAAGAAAAGGACAGCGTATACAACTTCTACCAAGCCTTCTCTTCCTAGCATAGTCATATCTACAACTAGATCCTAAAAGAGAGCTTCACACAGTAACAACAACGAACAATTCTTCTATCTTCTGGATCCAATTCCAAATTACACACCAATTATTTAAGAGAAGGAAAAGACCTCGATTTTGTTATAATAATTATTTAGCTTTTATACCACTTCTAAAGAATATCTATCTAAGTAATGTTGGAATATAATAAATAAGTAAGGTGAAATCTAATATCAGTTTGGTCTAAAACGAATAAAATGGGAGAAGATGTAATCATCAAAATGTGGAAACAGAAATAAATAAATAATATGGAGTGAATTGAAATAGTAACAGAGTGAGATAGATTATCGAAGGGAAACAGACAACAGAAGGGAACAATAAATATCAGGAATGTAAGCAAAGCCAAAGGATATTGAAAGTCAGATAGGTCAGAGCAAAAGGGTCTTCAGGAACTTCAAGATCTATCTTACTAATAAAAAATAACGTTGACAGATAATCCGATTCGCACAACTGCCGGAATTGCACCGGACAAAAGAAACTTGGCTTTAGACGATACTATCACTTCTCTACATTTCAATCTGACAAGAATGTTTTAAGTGAGTTATAGAAAATAGTAGGTTCATGTTATTTTCTAGTAAGTAATCGATAAAGTTTTATTTAAAATATGAATGAGATATATATAGATGTTTTCTGATAGCTTGTACAATGGTACACTAATTCAAATAAGATTTAAATGGTAAAATATATATAAGGAAATCTGTAAAGAAAATGTAAAGTAGATCAAAAATAAGGTAGAGTCAAATTGGAGAAAATAAAATAAGAAATAAAAATCAGGACAGAAATGAGGGAAGAAAAATAAAATAAATAAAGAAGAAGAAGTGGGGTGTAATTAACAGCTGCGCTTCAATATCTAGGGTGTCTTTATCAATTTTGTCTACGTCATCCGGAATATTTTGGGTGTGCGAGCCGAAGTTCTGCCGGACAAGAGAAATTTTACCACCTAGCATCAGCATCACAACAAGACTTGACAAATCTGAAAAGTCTAATATAGGCTTTTGAGGGTAATTATCGGTTTGATAAAAAGTTGCGGAATTGAGTAAGTAAAAGAATCGACGAAAGGAATTAACAACGCCTAAACATGAGAGTAAAAAAAGGACAATGTTAATAACCTCTGTCAATCTTTCTCTTCCTAACAAAGTCATACCTAATAGCAGATAATAGAGTTTTGTATGTATTTCACTAATTCACTACTTCTACTACGAATCAAACCATCACACCCAATTTTTAATAAAGAAAAACGACCTCGATTTTATTATAATAAATGTCTAGTTTTTATACTACTTCTAAAGAATTTCTATCTAAATAATGTTGAAATGTTAAAAAATAAAGTAAAAATCTAATATCAGTTACGTCTAAAATAAATAAAGTGGGAAAAAGAGTAATTAGCAAGTATGGATCAGAAGTAACAAATGGAAGTAGGAATCTAAAATAAATAATATGGAGTGATTTGAAATAGTAACAAGATAAGGTAGATGATTGAAAGGAATTAGACAACAAAAGGGAACGAAAAATATCAGGAATGTAAGCAAGACCAAAAGAGATTGAGAGTCAGTCAAGTCGATGGAAAACTAGTAAAAAGGGTCTTCAGGGTTCTTCTTACTAATAAATAATGACGTAGACTAGTATTCCGATTCGAACATTTGCCGGAATTTCAACGGACAACGGTTAAACTTTTTGAGCCGATAAAATCCCTATACTATATCTCAAATCTGAAAAGTCTAGTAAAGGCTTTTGAGGGTATTTATCGGTTTGATAAAAGTGAGCGGAATTGAGTATTGAAAGAAATTGAATAAAGGAATTAACAGTGCCTAAACACAAAAACAAGAAAAGGACAATGTTAATAACCTCTATCAATCTTTCTCTTCCTGACAGAGTCATACCTAGCAACAGATAGTTCGAATTGATTTGTATAACAGAAAAGTCTCAGCTTCTTAAACAATCAATACTACTATTCCAAGTTTAAGATAAAAAGAACGACCCCGATTTTTTTATGATAATTGTCTAGTTTTTATACTATTTCTAAAGAATTTCTATCTAAGTAATGTTGGAATATAATAAATAATGTAAAGTAAAATTTAATATCAATTTGGTCTAAAATGAATAAAGTGGGGAAAAGTGTAATTAGCAAGTGTGAAAACAGAAATAAACAAATGGAAGTAGGAATCTAAAGTAAATAATGTGGAGTGGTTTGAAATAGTAACAAGATAAAGTAGATGATTGAAAGGAATTAGACAACAAAAGGGAACAATAGGTATCAGGAATGTAAGCGAAGCTAAAAGAGATTGAGAGTCAGACAGGTCCACAAAAACGAGCAAAAAGGGTCTTCAGGGTCTTCAGGGTCTTTCTTAATAATAAAAGGTGACGTAGTTGAATAATCCGAATCGCACAACTGCCGGAATTGCACCGGACAACGGTTAAATTTTGAGCCGATATCTATACTTCAATATATTTCAAATCTGTCAGGCCGATCGTAGTTGATGAAGAGGATGAAGACAAGCCAAAAGATGTTGATGAGAAGATTGAAGATAATAGAGTTGAAGTGAACATGCCTGATCTGCCACTTGAATTAGAAATCCGACTCAAGAAAGAAGCCAAACGAAAAAGGAAGTTCAAGCCAATTACGTCAAACAAAAGGCATAAAGGTCATTCCTAATTTGGTTATGCTCGTTAGAAAATGTACTTCTTTAGATCCATAACTTTTGTATTATATCATATATATATTTATTTAGTATAGTTATAATTATCCATTTCAGTATAAATATCCCATTGCATAAAAATGAATAAAGCCTTATCTTTCTACTTACCACTGAATACTTATTGTACTTTTAAGATTAACCACTAAGAGTTGAATCTATATGCTTGACGCTTTATACGAAACTGACAAATTTGTCGTCTTGATATATTATGAGGATGTTTAGACTAGATCACGTGATAGGAGTTAAGCTTTTGAGCCAATAGGATCACTGGAAAAGCTTGACGTAGACAACTGTGTTTTATATTGTAAGTCTAAGATCTTTTTATTTTATTTTATATTTCTTTTACAAATATGTTACCTGTGTTTTATATTGTAAGTCTAAGATAAAGAGCTTACAATATTCGACACCACGGTATTTATACTTTTCTATTTGACTAAATATTGATACTATTATAAATAAAGAAGGAAGCAATTATATACTCGAAGATGATTGAGTGTTGTGTCTTGACGAATCGATTGACAGTCTGACATTTCTTAAAGGTAATAGCTTCATACTAATCAAGTTGAGTCGGGTCTTCTTTCTTTTCTTGTTCAACAATTGAGGTTTAAACCTTCGCTTATTTGGATTGTATTTGTAAGGAAGGTTGTACTCTACTTCAATTGATTGTTTATGGTTAGAATTGCTACTTTATTCGACAAATCACCTCCTCTTCGGTAGTATAGTGGTGAGTATCCCCGCCTGTCACGCGGGAGACCGGGGTTCAATTCCCCGCCGGAGAGATTTTAGTTTAAGCTTGATACTATTACGATTTTTCAACCAAAAACCTACTACAAAGCTTTTTTGTTTTTAGTGCCACCAGAGAAAGGATAGTTTTTGGAAATCCTCTATTTCCTGGTAACTTAAGGATTCAATATCCGTCTGCGTGACTTGATTTCCTCTCTACCTTTTATTTTAATTTATTTTTTACAAACCTAGGCTTTACACAATATTTTTCATAAAAACCTATTACTTTCTAGTTATCAAAAATGTCATCAGTTATTACTTCTGCAATCGAAACCGTATTCAATCTTGAAAACATTAGCACTGCTCTTAGTGCCTCCGAAGTTAACGGTGTTAGAGCTTTTAACCAAACAATTAAAGTTGACGCCTCTTTTTGGGAAGAATGTCTTGAGAAAATCGAGCAGGAATGTTCAGTCAAGTGGAACGTTTACAACAAGCAAAAGAAAAGAAGAGTTGAGGATTCCGAAACTGTTGATAATTCAGCCAAGAAGACTCGCGCTAAGCGTGTAATATTTGCTTAATCATATGAGTGTCATCGTGCAGGCAAATATGAATCAACAGCCAAAGTAGATGGTCGCTTGATTCAAAAGAAGTCCAAGAAGTGCGGCTGTCCTGCTCAACTGAAGGTTGTCTGCTACACCAAGACGCCTTCCTTCTACTTCTTCCAGCCCGTCAACTCGCATGCCAACCACACCCCTGGTGACAGAGCCGAAGACTTGCGCACCTTGCCTCTTGCCTTTCCCATCATTAATGAAATCGAGCAGCAGCTTATGAACTCGTCTAAGCTTCCTAGACAAGTTAAGATCGACCTCCTCCGCAAATTAGACTGCCAAGAGTCCAGACTGCATGGTAGAAGCATTTCCTACCATGATGTATGGAACCAGTTGAAGAAGGTAAATAGTAAAAAGCTGCATTGGCCACTATATTCTGACAGTTTGCCCCTTTATTTTAGATCAACAAAAAGTTATTTTTGTTCCACGATGATGACATGTCTTCTCTCAGCATCTGGTTAAATGAGATTCTTCCTGCTAAAGGCTATGTGATCTTTCACGGAGATCTTGCATCATACTCGGATGATAGCACTCTCTTTGCGTACGGCTTTTTTTCCCCTGCACAACAGTCAACTATCAAGGAATGTCATACTTTCTGTTTGGATGCCACTTATGGTATTTCAAGAAGAGTCAATGACATCTTGTATAGCATTGTTGTGCGTGATGAATTGATTGATCGTGGTCATCCTGTTGCCTACATGATCACCAATGATCATACATTGGGTCCTGTCACTCAGTGGTTGAGGCACTTGAAAGACAATGGTTTGATGGTTGATCCCAAGCAAATAACCATCGATTGTAGTGATGCTGAAACTACAGCTATCAAAAACGTCTTTCCTGGTTGTGAAATTTAGTACTGTCTGTTTCATGTTTCGCAGGCATGGAGCACACAGCTGAATCTCAAGGTGAAGTATGGTGAAAGACCTGCAGACAACCGTGTCATGAGAGGTGAAATGATGACTGAGCTGAAGTCGCTGTTGTTTGAAGAAGATTTGGATGAGTTTCATCGCAAGATTGAGGCTTTTTTTGATGAATATTCAAACTTTCCTGAGTTTCTTGATTATTTTGAGAAAGAGTGGTGCAGTGAGGAGAAGTTGAAGATTTGGAGTCGTGCGTATCATCCTCTCGAGTTCAGCCATATGCTTACTAACAACTACATTGAGTCCTGGCACAACCATCTCAAAACTGTGTATTTGTTGAGAAGCAGAAACAAGAGATTGGATCGATTGGTCTATGTTTTAACAGAAGAAGTCGAGTACGATCTTGAGAAGGAGAAGATCAGAATTTTCCAAAACACAGGTGCAATAACTCGTGGTCAAAGAGAAAGAAGAAGAGTTGAGTTGGAAGCTGAGAAAATTCCAGAAGAAATGAGAAGCAGAATGGTTACATTCTTTGAAGAAGTTGAAGTAGAAGGTGATGCTGAGGCAGAAAAGTTTTATATGATTCAATCATTTAATTCTGAGTATGTGCTGTACACTGCTTCAATTGATAACGACCAAGTTATCAGAAGCTGTACATGCTACTATTTTCAAAAATACAAAAGGCTGTGTAAACATTTGCACTTGTTAAAGCTTCATGCTCCTCACTTGAGCTTCCCTCAACCCACTACAATCAACATCTTTTCTAATGATGCTCCTATCGTTGAACAAAATCACGATAGTGCTGCTGAAGAACTTTCACAAATTCAATACGAACTCTCCCAAGCAAGTAGTATTATATCAACTTTATACCATAATCGAAACGATTTGCTCCAAACACAAAACTGTACAACACTTGAAGAAGCAAAACTTCTAAAAAGCAACATGCAAACATCCTTGAATGCCTTGCAAGCATTCATGGATAAATACAACAACCTCACTAGAATGAACACACAAAGACAATAGTCGTTTTTTTTAATAAATAATATAACATTTTTTCCTTCAAAAACACTTAGCAATTATTTTGTTCAGAATCTTAAGCCATTTTTCTAAATAACAGAGTTTTGCAAGCCACAAACGGTGTTTAAATTCCTTAAGTTACAAGCAAATATAATCGTTCTAGTTTTTGCATAATCTGAGAAAGAGAACAAAGTAATATAAAAGAAGAAATGTAATAAATGGATACAATGACCTGTAATAAGTATTAAGGGAATTAATAACAATATGTGAATTTGGGAAGTGAATTTCTCAAATTACAACCAGGCGTAAAGTAAGAAGAGAAATGTAAGTTGAGTTTATTATTAAGAGGAGATTAAAGAGCTTATATACTATTCTACAAGAAGTCATGTTGGACTTACAAACTTATAATTTAAACAGTCAAGTTGATGAGTCATCATGTAGGGATTATCAATACATGTCTAAAAGTTCTATTTATTATGATATGGAAAGTCAGAGAAGGATTCAAATAAAGTTGTTGTATAATAAGAGATGAAGAGGAGCTGGCAAATGAGTAAAATACCAAATAGAAAATACAGAGTTGGATTCAAAGCAGCGAAAAGAAGTCAGAAAATAATTGAGTACTAGGGAAATTCCAGTGTGTGACATCTTCAATAATATTCGAACGTTCCAATTTTCACTCTGTTATTAGACAGCGGAATGTTTCTGCAGTATTATAACCTCATGTCTTCTTATGTTCTCCCGCCGTCACATGGTAATTCTTCACCTATTTTTTTACTCAGACACAGAAGAAATAAATTTTACCTTTGGTAATCCGTCATTTATGTTCCCTCCTGAATGATTTGAGAAAGTAAATCGTCTAGGCAATGATGATAAAGCTCGCTCAATTTAGCCTCCGTCTTGGGGGTCGACTTTCTATTTTTGCCTGATGGAGTACAAAATCCTTCGGCATTTAATTTAATAAAAAAATCATTCGCATGATTTAAGCAATAAGACTGTTGTATGCAACGTTCTTTTTAGGAACAATACACTGTGATCTAAAAATTTGAGAAATTTTCTACAATAATTTAAGATCTGATCTTGGAAAAATTTCTGAGGTGTCTGCAACGCAACTCGAATTTCTTGAATTTTAACTTGAAATTTCTTGAATTTTTTTACTGCTCAAATCTAGGATTTCTTGGCTTTTATGAATGATAGTTAATTGATTCTTATTAGTAGTTTTATTTAAGATTATCTATACAATTAAAAACATAGAGTCGTTTATAACTTTTTTTACACGCTTTCTAACTTCCCAGTCACAAATTAAACTTAAATCTTAGATAACTGATGAGCCTTAGACAGCAACAGCTTCCGAGCTTTAAACCAGCTATGAGGGGATATGGGGGAGGGTCGTCACTCCCCCTCACGCGAAGCCAGTATTATACTTTTTATCATTTTTTGTATTCCAAAATTAAAATGCCTGCAATTAGAATCTGTACTAGCTGTAATCAAGAAGGTCATTCCCGCATGAGCAGTAGACTCTGTCCTAACAACCACCATTCTGTCACTTGCACTAGCTGTAGTAACATAGGTCATCGTCGTGTCACTCATCGCGACTGTCTTAACAGCGTTGCAAACCGTATGTTTCTTTACCTACATACATATATGCTATTAAAGGTTGCATGTTTAATAGAGCCTCAATCTAACGCTATGGATGTCGATGAACAAGTTGGAGACATCAATATTGACCATCCTACAACAAACGATCTTATTTGTTCAAGCTGCGGTCAACCTGGGCACCTTCGTTCAACCAATAGACAGTGTGCTAACTATCTGGGTCGTAACAGGGAAGCCCGTCAGCTGTTCACCCACAACATGGCGAAAAGAGGCACGGCTTCTTTCACTGAACACTACGATCTTGACGAAATGAGCCAAGTTAGCAATCATTGTCAAGCTCGCATGTGGACATTTGAAAAAAGTGGAGGCACAGTCTCTGATCCAGACTTCTTCTTATGCTATAATAAAGGAAAAAATGGGTGAATACTTGGCGCACTCCGGTAGAACACTCCGGTGGCTTAGATATTATAGGTAGTGGCTTATGAGGACGTCTTCATTCTTAGTTATGCTAGTAATAAAATATGTGTGTAACATGTACCTGAAAAGATCATGTCAATGATGCAATGGGCCCTAGAGAGCCCTTTGTCAACACTTATTTAAATAATTTTATAAATGAATCAAGACAGTTTGCTTTATATTGATATTGAAGCCTCGGATGATGAAATATCTATCTGTAGTGCTGGTATCGACATCAAACCTTTTGATAACGAGCAAGTCAAAGCTGAGACGAGTTGTCATCTCGAGATTCAAGAAGAAGTCATCACTATTGACACTTCTGATTCTGAAGTCGATGTTGAAGATATATCTGAAATTCAGTCTTAAGGTGTGTAATAGCACTTTATGTTAGATTCTCTGGAATACGAAGTTGCCTGTTGTGTCTAAAATAAAAAATGAATATTAGAGCTACTTGTCAGTAAACGTGTCGAGTATGAGAGCAACTTAGAAGATTCTTCAAACGATGAGGAAGAGTATGAAGGAAAGACCATTTAGGAAAGTTTCCTTCACTGCACGGATAAGGACTTGCAGGTCTGTGCATTGATGAAAGAAGAAATGGAGAAATTGTTTTCTGTCGCCACAGAATTTTCGGATATTGATGAATTACGTATCTGTGCTCAAGAATTCGGCAAAAAATATTATTGCCCAATCACAACTGACAAATCAAGTCAAAAAGAGCAAAGAATTAGAATAATTTGTAGACATGGAAAGGATTACAGACGCTCCAAGAAAGTTACTGATGTTGATCTTGTCAACAGTAACAAAAACTCAAAGTCAAAAAAATACAAGAAAGAAAGCCTCAAGTTCGATTGTCCTTGTGTTATTGAGGCTAGACTTTGCCCTGTTAGAAGAGTTGTCACCGTGAGAAGTGTTAATGGCAGTCATAATCATCGTATTGTGAACAATCCTCTCACCTATCACTTGCATCGAAAGCTTGATGCTGATATTTTTGAAGAAGCAATTTTGCTATTGCAAAAAAAACAAACCTTCTGTTGTTTAAGAGGTATATTCTTGGGAACTATTACTAGAATGAAAAATAGCTTGACTGATGTGACACTTAAAAAAGAATACTTCAAGTCAAAAATATCAACTATATGAAAAAGAAGGATTTGGAAAACATGCAACAGCAATTTCGCTCCGGTTCTGATATGACTTCGTTTGTTACTGATTTGCAACGCAAACAATACAATGTTCGTTACACTACCAATTCAGAAAACAGAACCACGGCTGTTTTCTTTATTAGAGACAGTGCAATTAAAGAACTGCGCAAGCTTCCCGAGTCTGTCGTTGTAGATGCCACTTACAAGAGCAACTGTCATTTGTATGCTCTTGTCAATTTTGTTATTGCTGGAACGGTTGCTAGTAGAGAAAGACCACAGCAATTGGCAACTATTCCTGTGGCTGCCGCTTGGATGGAAAGAGAGACGAAGTCCAACTACAAGTGGGCTTTAGAGCAATTGAGGGAAATTGTTTGGCCATCTGGACCAGCAGCTCAGCAGTTTGACTTGCCTAGTGTCTTTGTAACTGACAATGACGCTGCTCTAAAAGGGGCTTTAAGTGATGTATTCCCTGAGTCTTCTCAATTGCTCTGCTATATTCATATAGAACGACATTTCAGAGATAAGTTTTTGAAGGAGATCAACCCCAACTTTACTGGTAAGCGAGATACTCAGTTGATACTTTGATGAAATCTAAAACAAAATCTAAATATCTTGTCATTGCTTAGTGGATATTCGTGACAATTATGAGGCAGAGCACAGAAACTTGCTGTTTGCAATTGCTCGTGGTTGTACCATGAAAGAAGGCTATGATGAAGCCAAGAAAGCATACGTGAATTTTTTGAACCAGGAGGGCATTTTGATCAACAAAAACACATGCCTAGAATACTTCGATTTGTAAGTCGTACTGTTTATGTTAAATCTGGAAATAATATCAATAATTTGTTTCTATTTTACATGAAGGTTGATGAAAGTAGAAGCTCAATGGGGAAGCTATTATGCAAACAAGCATCCTCATATGAACAACAGGTCTACAAACAGAGTAGAGGGAACCCATTCAGCAATGAAAGGCTACATTGGCTCGTCAAAAGGCAAGCTGGGTCCAGTGACTGACAAAATTGATGAATGGTACAAGATAAGAGTAAATTTTACTACATGTTTATAAGTTTCAAGAATTGCTAATTTCAAATCTGAAGGAGGACTACCTAAAGTCTCAAATGGAGAGAGAAAGTATGTCTATCCCTGTCTCTCTTCTTACTAGTGAAGTTAGTGATATGCTCAAGCCTATATACAGAGCTATCACAAAATTCGCATTAATCAAAGTAAAGAATCAATTAGTCAAAGGACTAAAAGAGAAATAAGAAGGCATATTGAGTCCTGTCTGCTCTTGCTTTGTCAAGGTACGGAAATTGCTTTGCCGACACGAGCTGATCAAATGTGTCGAAGAACACGGACAAGTCAAGCTTGACTTGGTTCATCCTAGATGGCACATCTTTTTCATGAACGAAGACGGTACGATAATAATGATAAATAAATATTTATGAATCGCTACTATAGAATAACAATTTTACTAGTTCAAAAAGTTGGTCATCCTGAAACTAGAGCAATTACTGAAGGGAATGTCTCAACAAAATATCAAGATGTAGTTCAAAAAGAATTTTCTATTGAGTACGAACACTTGCGAAACCAATTAGACGAAGTTTTCTTGAGTAGCAAGACATACCAAGAAAAACAAGATATTCTTGATTGTATGGAGGAGCTTATTGAAAGATTAGCTCCAAACGATATCAGTAGTGTGAAAGCACCTACTCTGGCTAGTGTTCACAAAGGAAGGCCAAAACTTTCAAAGAGAAACAAAATTGGTATTGAGGTTACCAAAGAAAAATTGAAGGAGGCTGATAAAGAAAGAGAAAAGAAGAGAAAGATGGATGAGAAGGTAGAAAAGACAGAAAAGGATAAAAAACAGAAGACAAGCGACAATGAAAAGATAAAAGGTATGTTACTCATCAATATTCTGGCTTCTATTAACTCGCATCTAAAACTTGTATCGTCAGTAAAAGTAGAAAGAAAAGAAGTCGAAGAAAGCCAAAGTGATGATGAATTGTTCAAGGAAGAACAAAAGAAGTATCTGTCTCTTATCGAGCAGATACATCCATCTATAGAAAAGGATTGGTATACTGCTGCTATCAATATACGTGCTGACGGATTCTGTGGCTTTAGAGCTTTAGCAGTGCAGTTGTATGGCGATGAAGAGAAATTTTGGGAGGTGAAGATGATGATGAGAGACTTTCTCTTGACGATGGACGAGGGTAAAGATGAAAGCACAGGCTTTTACAAGAAGCACCTGAGGGGGTTTATAGACTACCAAGAGCTAAAGTCGATCGTTTGTTTTGGTTTGCAAGCCAAAGTTGGTTGCCAAAAAGTCGACAAGTCACTTACCAATGCAGGCCAAGACTACTGGTTTGCCCTACCAGGATGTGCACAGTTAGCCGCTGACACATTCCAAAGGTTAGTGGCTACGTACGCAGAGAAAAAGTATATGAATACGCCGCCATGTACTTTTGTGCCCCTTATTGTCAAGCAAGAAACGAAGAAAAAGAAGGAGATGCCTCTGCTTATGCAAAGAGTTAATGACAATCATTTCATTACTCTGAGCATGAAAAGAGCAATCAAACCAACTTGGCCATTGCCACAACCCAGTATGTATGAAAGTGCATGTGAGTCTCTTGCTTTTTCCCCTAATTTCAAGCGCACCTTCTGGAATCATTATTTGTTCTTTCAAAGCAGAGAAAAAAACCCAGGTAAGATTACGTTGAATAACTGCAAGTTCCTTTTATTAATTTTTATGACAGATAATGGCAATAGTGAAGTACTCTTTCTAGATTAGACAAATCCTTTCTCTTTTACTTTTTTTTGTTCTTTATTTTATTAACTCATAATTATTCGTATAAATTACCAACACACTTTCATTCGAATTTTTGTCTTCGGATTTTCAATCCATAATAATTATGCAACAATGTCTAGTGGAGTGTTACACAAATATTTTATTACTAGCATAACTAAGAATGAAGACGTCCTCATAAGCCACTACCTATAATATCTAAGCCACCGGAGTGTTCTACCGGAGTGCGCCAAGTATTCACCAAAAAATGTTCTCAATCCTTTCCTTGAAACACCCAGTTTAATTTTTGACCTATTGAAAGTGACAAATGACCAAAGCAAAGAGTTTTGACATAACATTAGAGCTTACAACAGTGCTCTAGGATTCACCTCACTTGGTTGTAATCTCAATACCACAGTAGCAAATTCAAGTGTTGGGGCCTATTCGTTTAGAATTCATGGTAGCCTTTATCATCGTTTAGGATCTTCGCATCCTCAAGAAGGATAGATGCCTAAGTTTGCCCAGATTTACATCCATGACTCTGAAAATGAAGTATTTAATTGCCATGCACACATTCAACATTTGGACATCTCACTCTTGGCTGATCTTCAAGGCCTTATGCACATCATCAACCATTTTGTTCGTGACTTCGAATCAATGGCTCAATTGGTTAGTGAGAGTCCCGATTCTGTGGCTGATGTTTCAATAGTTTTTAGAGCTGAAGGTACACCTGACCAAAGAAGATATAATGCACCAACCACTACAACCGAAACCGGTGTACTCATCGTTGGTGACGGCAGTCCAGATCAAGTTGAACAATCCACTCGAGACATTGTCATTCGACCAACAAGTGGAGGTCCTCTCCAAAGAATAAGCGAACTGAACCAATTGTATAACGCTATGAGCTACATCTTGCTTTTTCCTTTTGGTACCTCTGGCTAGAATATTGAGACTGTTTCTATTAATGAAAATAGGGTTAGCGCTATGAAGTTTTACGCCTTCAGATTGGTGATCAGAGGTAACAACCACTTTTTTTATTTTGTTTGGGAATTTATCTCAGCATTGTATTGTAGATATGTATGCCAAAATCGAGCAACAACGACTTCAGTTTCTCAAACACAATCAAGCACTGCTTAGATCGCATTTGTTGAGCGGGTTGCAAGATGCAATGAGATTAGATGACGGATCGACTGATTTGAGTGTTGTTGGTCGTAGAATAATTTTATCAAGTTCTTTTATTGGATGGTCACGACATATTCAGCAACTTTATTAAAAATGCCATTGGTATTGTAAGACAATTTGTAAAAACTGACTTTTTCATTTCCTATCCATGCAATCCAAGATGACCCGAATTTCAACGAGAGCTTTTGCATGCCAATCAAACAGCTCCTAATCGCCCTGACCATTGTGCTCGCGTTTTCAAAATGAAACTTGGTGCATTCATGGAGGATTTAATCACCAAGCAAATTCTAGGAAAGGTTGTTGTACATATACATGTCATTGAGTTTTAAAAAAGAGGTCTTCCACATGCCCACATCCTTCTCATTGTAGCCGACACTGATAAGCCTAGAACCATTGAGGATATTGATAAGATTGTTTCTGCTCAAATTCCTGATCCTAAACTTCAGCCATTGGCATATCAAACGGTCACAAAAAACATGATGCATAGACCATGTGGTCATCTCTGGCCTAACGCACCATGTATGAAGGATGGGAAATGCTCGAAATTATACCCTCACAAGTACAACCAAGGTACTACTACTGAAGAGAATTCGGGCTATCCAAAGTACACTAGACCTAACAACAGACGAGTGGTGTTTCGCCGTGGTATAGCACTTGGCAATGCTTGGGTTGTGCCTCACAATATTGATCTCTGTATCAAATATGATGCCCATATCAACGTTGAGATATGTAACACCATCAAAAGTGTTAAACACATTTACAAATATGTGTATAAGGGCCATGATCGGGCAAGTGTTACGATACAGAATGCAAAACAAAATGGCCAGCCAACAGATGAGTCGAATGTAGTGGTGGAGGATAACGATGAGATAAAACAGTTCTTGGATGCTCGGTATGTTTCTGTCTCTGAGGCTTGCTGACGTATCTTTCATTTTTCTTCGCATCAAGAGTATCCATCTCATCAAAGCCTTCAGATCCACCTAGAAGGCCAACAAAATGTGTGCTTTGATGAGAATTCAAATCGGCTTTTGGTTGATATTGTTGAAGACGCTCAAGCCAAAGATACCACTCTAACTGCTTGGTTCAAATACAACCGTGATCATGAGTCTGCTAGACAGTATCTGTACAGTGAGTTTCCTGAATTTTTTGTTTGGAGGGATAAGAAATGGCATCCTAGAAGGAACCCAAATGGTAGTACTATACGTCGCATATACGCTGTATCCCCTAGGACTCAGGAAAAATATTATCTTCAAACGCTTCTTCATCATGTACGTGGTGCAAAGAACTTTCAAGATCTTCGTACTGTTAACAATGTTGTATGCTCAACATATCAAGCTGCTGCCAGAGCCTTGAATTTGCTAGCTTCTGACGAGCAATGGGATGCATGTTTGACAGAGTGCTTAAGCTTTCAATCCCCCTTGCAGTTGAGAAAGTTATTTTCTACAATTCTTTTGTTTTGTTTACCATCTGATCCTTTCAGTTTATGGAACAATTATAAAGAGAATTTAGCTGAGGATTACATTCATAAGTTGAGCAATAATCTTGATGTCTCCGCTCTCTCTGAATCAAGCTTAAATGAGTGTCATGACAAATGCTTTCTTGACATCAATGACCTCCTGACTGATGCTGGAAGAGCTATCACTGATTTCGAGGGCTTTAATATGCCTCAAAATGACACTTGAGGTACCAATTTCAGTGCTGTTCATCCTTTACTTCGCGAGCACCTCAGATTGAATGCTGCGGCTTCTGCACGTTCTGATCCTTCTCTATTGCCATTCAATTCCAACCAGAGAGAGATATACGATAACATTCTTGAACTTGCCAATTAACCTCACTCATCTCAGCCAAGAACTTTTTTCATTGACGGACCAGGTGGTATTAGAAAAACTTTTCTGTTCAATGCCCTCTTAGACTCTGTACGCCGTACAAATGAAGTTGCAATCGCTGTGGCTCATAGTGGTACAGCCGCTACTCTTTTAAAAGGTGGTAGAACTGCACATTCAACATTCAAAATACCAATCGAGGTATCCAGTGAAAGCGTTTGCATGATGACGCCTTAATGCAAGGATGCAGAAATAGTACGAAGTGCAAAGATTATAGTTTCGGATGAAGCGTCTATGATTAGTGTTGACCAAATCATGACAGACGATCGTTCGTTGCGTGACATTATGAAAGTAGAAAGTCAACTATTGAAAGAAGTTCCTCTGGGCGGTAAGATGTTTGTTATTGGTTGCGATTTTCGTCAGGTTCTACCTGTAATCCCTCGAGCACAAAGATCAGCCATTGTAAGTCAATGCCTCAACCAATCTCCTTTGTGGCCATTTGTAGAAACTCTTCGCTTGCACACTAATATGCGTGTTCAGCAAACTCTTTCCTCAAACAATGCACAATTGGCTGAAGCTCTTCGCCAATTCTCTGTTTACTTGCTCCGTATCGGTGATGGAAAAGAATTTGTTGTCAACAATTCAAACTTCATTCGTCTTAATGATGAAATGATTCTACCAGGATCTGACATTTCTACTCTTGCAAATGCAGTCTATTACAAATTTCAATCCCCAAATGACCTTGATGCTGATACCTTGGTATCGAAAGCTATCTTAGCACCCAAAAATACACAAGTCTCTGAAATTAACAGTGTAATCATAGATCAATTTCCCGGTGAATATGTTGAATACCTCAGCGCTAATAAAGTCAAAGATATAAGCCTTAGTATGCTTTATCCTGCTGAGTTCTTGAATTCGCTTAACCCTGGCTCATTACCACCTCACTGCTAAAAATTGAAGGTTGGCTCACCAATTATGATGCTTAGAAATTTGTCTCCCGAAGATGGTGTATGTAATGGAACTCGAATGATTTGTAGATCATTCAAATCTCATATCATTGAAGCTGAAATTGGAACAGGCCCAAACAAGGGTGCTACATTTTTAATCCCAAGAATAGATGTTATCTCAAATGAAGCTCAAACAACCATTCCATTTAAACGAAGATAGTTCCCAATAAGGCCAGCACTTGCTATGGCCATTAACAAAGCTCAGGGTCAAACACTTGAGTCTGTTGGTCTTTTCCTTACAACACCTGTCTTTTCGCATGGCCAACTATATGTTGCTTTCTCACGCATCAAGCAATCTTCTTCAATTAAGATCATTTTGGACAGACAGATATCTACAGTCAAAAACCATGATGAATTATATACTGAAAACGTTGTTTTGAACGGAGTCTTCATGTAATCCTTCTGCGTCTTCTTTACTCTATTGATATTGACAATTATAACTTGAAATAATAAATACCAACAGAATAAAGATCTAAATTAACAAATATTTATTATGTTTAAGCTGCTGGGTTGGTGGGAGGTGGGGGTGAGTTGAAGGGGGATGCCGCCCTCCGTTTTGCGAAGCAAAATCGGCGGCTGGTACACTTTAAAAACTGAAGATTTAAAAGCTATGATATGGTAGCAATCAGGATTTTATTTGTAATAGCAAAATAATGAAAAGTCATGTCATTTTTTTGCCTAACAAGAAAAACAGGCTAATGGATAGCTCATCAAAAACATTTATTTGGGTTACCTTTTTATGGTTTTTGGAAGTCTTGCCAGACACTTGCTAACAAAAGCAAATGCAGCTGTCAGTGATGCAATTTGATATCAAATTGTCAAATGCTTACCTTTGACTTTTGTTACATTCGTAGAATATAACAGGCACAAAATATAGTAAGGTTCAAAGACAAGTAAAGTCAATTAGAACCAGAACGGCCAAAAAAGATAGATATGGATCTGATCCACGGTTATTTCAAATGTGTGCCTAGTATTATACTTTCTACGATGACTGAGTAACATTTCTTAATTTAACTGAGTGACATGAATAGTAGCTTATTTTTGGTGAAATAAATAAAGAGTGAGTACCACTTGAGTATAAACCATAATTCACTATTAGTGCTTCAATCCAAGTGTACATGATACAAATGAAGTGTGACTTAATCTTTGAATTTATACTGAGTTTGGATGTCAATTAAGCTATAGTCAGTTATAACTGTAGAGCTGTGAGCACTTTCAGGTCTGTTTTGTAACTTAGATAGGGTAGAATGTAGGCTGTATACAACAACTTTCTCTTTTGAGGTTGGCTGACTGCATCTTCATTATTCTTACCTTCATATTCTTCTTCTAAATCACTCTTCTTCTTGTCATCATCGTTGGTATTTTTATCTTTCTTATATTTTTTGAGCTTTACTGTTAATCAAAGTAATATAATCTTTGAAAATGCTTCATATATGATGGGTCCACAAAGAGTTTAGTATCTGCTCTGATACCTAGTATAATTCATTGACTTGACAAGCCAGTTGTTATGAAACTGCTTGTTTCATTTGATATATCATCTAACTTCTCGGTATTTTGGCTAAATATTGTCGTTTGATTTTGGCATTTTTAATAGAATTAAATATTTGGATAAAGACAAAGAGAGAAAGAAAAAAAAGCATATGGGATTATTCGTTTTGTATCCATGTCAAAACTATTAAAATGATAGACTTAAGTTTTCAATTGAGAATGACCAAGTGAATCAAAACTAATAAACAATCTATTATTAATCGTAGCTTGTATTTCACTGATACATCCTTCTTTATTTTTTCCTTAAAAAAATAACATTCAAGCTCAAGCTGAAATGTACTTATAAAAAGAGGAAATTTTTCTTAAAAATCTAGGATTTTTTTCGAAAATTCAAACCACAGTGATAACAAATTATAAAGTCAAATTAGTCATTACGTCGTTAACATATATGAATATATTGACTAACGATGAGATACGTTGTTATACAAATAAACAGAAAGTACGTTGTGATCCAACGCAAGGTAAACAATCAGTAAGATGCAGGATCCATCATTAGTATACAGTAACCCGCAAAATTGCTCAAAAAGACTTTTTTTACTTTGAACCTTATAATCGGGTATCCAAACACATTTTAAACCCCATTTGTCATATTTTGTTAGAAAGCCTCAATAATTTACTATATGCTCACCAGATTGCATAATGATTGGTTGGCTTTGAAATGAAAACCACTCTTTTGAAAAAAAAAGTCTTTTTGAACAGTTTTGCGCGTGTTCCGAGAAAAATCATAACGAAGGAAGGGGGCTAATATTTAAAATTATTTTGACGCGTAATTGTTTTTTAGGGCGTTTTCTCAGTAGGAGAAGCCTTATTACTTTCGTTTTCCAAAATTTTTCCAAATTTAAGTCACCGAAATTTGTCCCAAATCCACCTTCCTAAAGGGGCAATGAAATGGGACAGATTTCGGTGACTTAAATGTTGTGACAAAAAATGAAAAGTAAAATCAAATTATCTATATTATATCCCTCTCTGCATTTTCCCTCTCATTTTCTCGTTTTTGACTGCTTTTTAGCTAATCAATATAATGAGCTTTAACCAGCAACAAATTACGAGCGTTAAACCAGCTGGGAGGGGGTATGGGGAGGGTTGTCCCTCCCCCAGATGCGAAGCCAGCATTATTTCTTTTACCAGTTACCAAGAACCTCTTTATATACATTTATTGTTTAGATTCTCGAAATAAATTGTACAATTTATAGTTTTGTATGATTAGATTTTATTGAAGATGGAGTTACATATTAAACTGCATGAACAAAAGATCATGGTAGCTAGTATATGAGATATATCTACCATTAGCATGATTAGATATATCTGTAAAAATGTTATCGATAAACGATTGATACTTGGTTGTGCTGTTTAGAGTATTTTTTAGATTGTGTATCAGTCCATAACGACTAAATAATTCTGCAAAGGGATTTTGCTCATCATCAAAATGAGAGTTAAAATCTCCTGCAATTATCTTGTAATTCGAACTAACTGTTAGCAACTTTTCGATTTCTTCCAAAGCTTTCGTTTGATTGAATTTAGGAGACCGATATATTGATGCAATTAGAATGTCGTTCATAACAAAGGCAGCAATCGACATTTTATGACCGAGGTGGTCTATTATCAGTTCCTCAATCTTTTTGGTGACAGCAGAAGTTTCAAGAAGAGAAGCCTTTACGAAACAGATGCTACCATTTGCTTTAGGAATATTGCCCTCTACATCCACTCTTGCAGCTTGAACAAAACCAGGTACATCAAAAGTTTGACGTGTTGTAGTCCAAGTTTCAGCAAACAAAAGAAAATCAGATACAAGATATGCTTGATTATTGTTGATTTGATCCAGATGTGCATTCAGACTTTGAATGTTATGAAACATTAATTGACAGTTAAAACTACTGCTTCTTGTATACAAAGCATCAAACCTAGTAGTTAGCGAGACTGTAGCTTGTCTTTCGAGTTCAATAGCAATAATGTCTGTCGCTTTAGGAGGCTTTGGTGCTCTAAATTGGCTACCAATCAGATGAAGCCCTGAAGCCGAAGTTGCTCTGGAACAAGCTACATACAGCAAAGATCGACTTAAAGTTCTTCCACTCAAGTTCACCGTTACATTCTGGTATGTTGATCCTTGACTCTTGTGAATTGTCATGGCTTCAAACACTGCAACTGGGAACTGTGTTCGTTTGACAGAAAGTGGGCTGTTCATGCGTCTCTTTACAACTAGAGTTACTGGGTCAATTGGTGTCCATGACAGATCAATTGAACTATCCGCTCGATACAAATTCGTACAATGTGCTCTTCTATTTCTGCCGCTTCTTTCTTCATCTAGTAACAACCAAATTCGAATTGCTTTACGTACTTGTTCGCTTTGACCAGGAGGCTTATAATAGCCATACGCTATCTTCTTAAGGGTGCCAGTTGTACCATTGACAAGGCCATCGCTGGTGTCAATGTTGTTGGTTATCATATAACGAGCATCAATCTTCAATGCCAAAACTTTGCTTAACCCCATAGTCTTGTGAGCTGGTATGTCCGAGTTTCGCATAAAAGTCAGCAAACTTTGCCTTGCCAAATTGCTACTACTACTTCCAACCACTCTATCAAAACACAACGAGTCAAAAGACTCAGTGTTTAAAGTTGCTAAAACAGCCTCATTACAAGCAATAACTGCATTGTTTGTTGAGTATAGCTGAACCAACTTATTCTCTCTCAAATTCTGATCTGGCGACAACACAGGAAATGTTCTTTTGGTGAAGATTTCGATATCATCACTTGTCATTACTCCCAAAGCCATGCTGTTCAGTGCAGTAGCAAATAGGGCATCATCCCTCTGTCGCATAATTTCAGTGAGTTTAAATACTTCAAATGAACTCCAAAGAGCTTGAACTCTTAGTGAAAGAAGTAAAAGCTCGTTTGTGTGAGTTGATTTAGCGTATATGGGCGATCCCATAACTGGAGGAAGCTGCAAGAAATCACCAAATAAAATCACATGAAGACCTCCAAAAGGTTTCTCAGAATTGAATGTATCCTTCAATCTTTTGTCCACCCATGAAAACACTCTACTTGATACCATACTGATTTCATCTATGATGACCACTTTTAGCTCAGCTAATGCTACACCAACTGAATGAGACACATCTGCTGAAAGTTCAGTAATATCAGTGTGATTGACAGGTAAATGGAATGCAGAGTGAAGAGTTTGTCCACTAATGTTATATGCAGCCTTTCCTGTTGGTGCCGTTAACAAAACTGTTGGGCAATTGTAATCGCGATGTGGGTCTTCATCATAATATCTAGTAAGAGCTTGATACAATGTTTTGATTAACATGCTTTTTCCTGTTCCTGCCCCACCAGTAACAAAGAGATGCAATGCCTCGGGCTTTCCACTACTGCTTCGATCGTGACGAACGTGGTCGATCACATGATTCAATAAAGCTCTTTGCTTAAGATTGACTTTTGAAAGACTATCTTGGAATTCAGCATCAGAGACTTTGTCTGGCCTAGTGTATCTTTCGGCAAAAGCAGTTGCTGTTTCTTCCACTTCAATTTCTTCTTCAGCCACACGACTCTCTGGATCGAACTCATCGCCTCCAACACGCGTTTCATCTGATGACAGGAAAATCCTATAATCTTCAATCGGATTTGTGGTGTCGCGATTTTCCATTCCATCAATACGCCCACCACTGGCTTCAAAGGGGTTTGCCATTTCTGGTGACTCTTCCTGATCATCTGCATCATTACTTTCTTCGTTTTCTCTGGCCTGGGCAGCAAGTTGTTCAGCTTCAGCAATAAATTCTGCAATACTCTCATCATCAATTTTTGAGAATTCAGCTCGATTTTGCATGATCACTTCACTGTTTTCTTCAAATTTCACTGCACAGTCAACACTACCTAGTTCTTCTTCTTCATTCCTCCACGGCAAATACAACATCAACAACGAGTAAAAGTACACATCAGGGTTCGTTCTTACTGACTGCAGATGGTATCTTAAGACTTTTGGAACTTTTCTTTTCTTCACAAAACCAAGTCTGTTTTTAAGCCTCAACCATTTCAGTTCTTCTGGCAACACCTCGTCTATCTCGTTCAAATCTGTTGCTGGCTCATCTTCACTATTCTCTTCGTTTTCCTCTGCTAAACTTTCATCTGCTAAACTTTCATCTGCTAAACTTTCATCTGCTACACTTTCATCTGCTACACTTTCATCTGCTACACTTTCATCTGCTACACTTTCATCTGCTACACTTTCATCTGCTACACTTTCATCTGCTACACTTTCATCTTCTACACTTCTTCTGTTTGATTTTGGTTCAACCTTTGAATATTCGTAGTGTGCAACGAATTGTGCCAAGTTCAGCCCTTCTAATTGATTAGGTCTTGCCACATAGTATTCAATCATACCATTGCAATAGATATCCTTTGAATCTCGGTCTAACATTACCAAATCATCTTTAGATTTGAGGATTTTTCGACGATATTCAGGTGGCTCTGTAGCAACAAAAACAGTTTTGACACTGGATTCACACATACTAATTTGCAAGATGTTGTATGCTGCTTCTTGTGCTGATACCTCACTGATGTTATAATATGCAGAAGCTAAGTTTTGCAAAATCTTTCTCGGTGATGCGCTTTCATTTACACTTTGCTCTAGTACTTGAAGCAGATGTTCGGATGCACCCTTGTCACTCTTGTTAATATATTCAACAACATAGGCACAGCAAGCATAAGGATCTAAAATAAATTGTATGTCCATATTGGCTCTATGCATACGAAGGATTTTGGTATTGTAGTTGTTAACAAGGGTGTGCTTGACTCTTCTCTTAAGGAAAACCTTGGGTGAGTTGATCGTAGTTCTAATTGCCCTTAAATAATCCTCTTTGCTAAGTTCAAATATTGCAATGAATTGATCAAATGACAATTCAGATGTAGGCAAAGTATCATAGTGATCATCTAAATACTTTCTTATCTTTTTTCCATATTCCTTATATCTGGCATCGCACTCTTTCAACGGGTCCATGATCAAAGTTTCATCCATAGGAAAGAATGGGATGTTGAATCTGCATTTGGTTTTATCATTTTTGCAGTACTTAAAACACGAACGAGTATGACGATGAACCTGTCTAGACAGGACCAATTCCTTAAAGGATTCATCATTGCTTTCATCGTCCACATTACATGTCATCATGCTATCAATGAAATTGGCAACACTTTTACGATTTGTGTCTCTTCCAAAAGGATCATCGACACTTTGGTCTAGTTCTGGTGCATTTTCCAACCAAAGGAGCATGTGCGCATGTGGTGAACCACGGTGTTGAAACTCAATCCGATAATAGTAATCTTTGATATCGTGATTGCCAAATGGTCCATATGAAGGTTTCCATGTGTTTTTCAGAGTACGCATACGTCTATCGAAGTATCTGGCACAGGTTATTGGATCGGATTGAATCAATCTTGCCTTTTCTTCGTTACTCAACTCATTTGCTTCGTCTTCAGTGATGCTTTCATCATCTACCACCTTCTTCAAAATTACGATTAATTCTGGCCACTTAGCTTCAGCAGCAGAAAGGGTAACAAATAATGTTGGTATGCCAAGCTGTCTAACCATGGCCATCACATCACCTCTTTCTTTCTTCCAATACGCGGGCGATGATCTCACCTTCTGAAGTACTTGAAATGCTTGGTCCTTTCTCAATATGTCATTCAAGCCATCGTTCTCCAGAATATTGTGTGCACGAAGGGGATTGTCAATCCTTGCTTTGGACATTCGCATTACGGTCGTCACATGGCTAGCTAAATTTAGCAGTTGCCTCTTGCGATCCATAAACAACAAGAAGTCATTCCTTCTTACCATTCGGCGATCATGGTTTCTTGCCCAAGATTTGACAATCGATGCATACGATATCGGTTTGCCTTCATGCATTGGTTCCATAATAGCTCCACCAAACAAAGTAGGAAATGCAAGATATTCGACATCTTTATCAAACAGAAGGCGCATTGGACGAGAACCTTCGGCAGGAGCAATATGCAAGCCTTCAGTGTCAACTTGGATAGGTACTGTAGTTTCTTCTGCACCACTAAGTAATGTCTCAGTACCACCAGGATTCTCTTCGCTTTCTCTCTCTTCTTCCATGTCATCTTCAGCATCAATATTGATGCCAATTTCAGCAAACGCTTCACTCAGCTCATCAATTGCATTTTGTATTGAATCAGCATTACTCAATTCATGAAGTGTTTCATTAGAATTTCTGATTGTAACATTATGTCTTTTATAAGCTTGACTGTCTTTCAAAATGTGAGCTGCTGCCCAAACATTGGAAATATTGACATTGCCAGACATATAACTATTTGCTTGTGCAAGTCTTCTTTTCAGCTTAACTTGGATAATGTTGGTGTCGTTCAAAAGTCTAGGAATACAAGAAACAGTCTTATCGACTGAAACAGGTACGTTTACAATAGCACCTTTACTCTTATACTGACCACGCACTCCAAGCACAGTATAAATTGATTGGAATACATGTCTAGCAGCAACAAGTCTCTCTTCAATTCTATTAAGACGTTCGATCTCTTCTGGAATCTCAGGGAGCTTAAGCCCATTAGAAAGGGAGAGACGAGGTACTTTCTTATGCTTAACAAAAAGACTACAGTTATCGCAAAACTCTGCGGGATGTTCTGTGTTCTCAACGTTAAAAACAAGTTGAATAAATTCATCGGTAGCCTCACGACTCAATAACATTTCTCTTGTTATCGTCTTGGTCTGACCCGGGAACCACAACCCACCACAACATACACAAACGATAGTCGGTCCTTCTCTAATTTTTGCTTCATATTTGTTCATGATTTTCTCCTGTACAAGTGGCATGATCTGTTAGTACTCGAGTTATATCGACTAGCCCGCCAAAATTACCTCACGTGAAGCTGTAAGTACTCTTGCTCTATATTCTCTTTGACGCTCATTTGTTCTGCGACGTCTTTCTAATAATTCATCATCTTCACTAACTTGGTTTTCTACTCCTGGATTTTCTACCGAATCTTCTACTGCTACATCCTCTACTGCTGAAATTTCTACTGCTGAAATTTCTGCTACTGAGTTGACAGATCTTCTAGCTCTTGAAGCTCTTTGACTTTCAGCATTTCGTCTTCTTCTTTCTTCATCTGTGCTGACTGTGTCTCTACTGCAGTTTTGAGAAACTCTTGCTCTAGCAGCTCGCTTCCTCTCTCGTTCTCTCTTTCGTTTCTCTTCAACCGTCATTGGAGTTTTCCTTTTTAATGGTCTACTAGTAGACGGATCAACAGAAGCACCAGCGAGATTGTCTGAAAACATTGTTGCATTTCGTCTTCCTTCTGTAAACTCTGTTGCATAGAGAAACATTGGATTGCGGTTAGGCTTTGGAACTCTTTGACTTCTTCTAGGAGCATCAGTTGAAGACTCAGACTGATTTTCATTCATTTTGAAATAGAATATGAACCTGTTCTATTAAAGCGGTTTTTATGTTCTGATTATTTCTGGCACCTTTATTTTGAATTAGGTTAAAGAAAATGATACTAATAGGTGTCTTAAAACTTAAAAAGGTGAAAAAGGGGAAGGAATAAAAAAAGTCACACTAAAATGAAAACGCCCGACAACGGACTTAACATAAGTCCTCTTGCCATTTTTTTCTTCTTTTCTTCACTTTTTAAAGGTTTGTGTAAATTTTAGTTGGTTTTGCCAAATCTTTTTAATTAACATTACTCCATCTAGTTACATCTACTTGACATCTACCTATGACATTTTACAGTCTCAGAAAAATTCAATGAGAGGGAACTCAATTTTTTTTATGAAAAAGAAAGAGAGGGAACTAATTCTACTGCAAATCCATGTTGTGTTTATATATTAGTTCTATCTCGGTTCTAATCAATCACTCCGTTATAATTTTATCTGTATGAGCAGTTTTCCTACTAGGATGACTGATCATTTTAATTGAAAGATGGCTGTAGCCAGATTTCATCTCCTGCCTTAAATAAGGTGGAGATAAATTGTTTACTTGATTTATATCTTGGAGAGATAATAATTATGCTCGACAAGATATGTTTAATCTTGATTAGTGTTTCAATATATTAGGCATAACTGTTTCATACTTGTTCACTTGTTTCGTTGGATATTAAGATCAGTTTAGATTAGATGATAACGATAGACAAGCCCTTTGTAATTATGTCTCAGAACTATCTTTATCCAAGTAATGATTAAGTCTTTTCTTATAATGAAATTTCTAGAATCATTGCTTGTTCTGTTAGATGCTGCTACCTTGGTATTATAAGGCTTGTGCAACCATCCTGCTATCACATGTGTCATGTCATATAGCCATTTCAAGTATTGATGAGAAGAGAGTCAACGACTACAAATCTGATCATGCTTTCAATGTGTTAGCTAGGCACATTGAACGCTTTATATATCATACCATCGCTTTTTATCAATGCTTGTTAGATGTTTGATTTCAGGATTACCTCTGGTAATATCTGGAATGAGTTTAGTTTTCCAACTTTGTGAACATTATTTGATTTATTGTTATTTTGACATTATCTGTCAAAATAACTTTTGATGATGATTAAGTGAGTTTCCGATTATAAGTCGTTCTGGCTTCTGTATATGCCCAAATACGTCACTACTAACATGCCCAAACGCATTAACAATGACAAACGAAATGACACGAAAGCTATGCTTTCCAAAGGTAAAAATGTTTGCGAAGTAGCGCTTCAGCTTGGTACTGACTTTCTCCGCTATCACACCATTACGTTCATAATGTTCATTATGCCATTATGTTCATTATGTTCATTACGTTCGTTGCGTTCTTTATGTTCATTACGTTCATTATGTTCATTAAGGTTTTTATGTACTCTGCGCTCATCATTATCTTGTCTAAAACTCTCTTCCACTGATTATTGATGACATTTTAACTATGTTCATTACATACATTGATATCATAGCTTCGTTCTTGACAAGATGATGGCTGTTAATTTTTTTCTATAAAAGAAATGAGTAACTTGTCTTTGCAACATTCCATATCTCTCACTGATACTCTTATTATTTTTTACCTACTAAAAATGTCAAGCACCAACAACTCTTACTCTTTTGTTATGCACAAGCACTGCGCCATGGTTGAAGAATGCTTTCAAGGGTTTGAAGCTGATGCCTTTGAGCAATGCGAAACTCGTAGCGTTCAAGATGACTTTGCCCAAGCAGTTGAAATGGAACGGGTCAACACCAACAGCCCTCACAATGAGGTTCAGCAAATTTTGACATTGTCAAACTTCATGCCTGTCGCCGTCAATTTAAACACAGCAGGCAGCAAGGCCAACAAAAATTCCAAAGGCAGCGTTGATGTTGATGCGATCCCAAAGGCCCACCAGATAGTAAAGACTCAGTACCGCAAGTATACTGAGACTCAGGTAAAGCACTAAACTACATTACAAAGTTAAGAAAAGAAATTAATATCATTGTTCATTTAACAGGTCAACGAACTCTTCCGTCTGGTCTTCTTGGAAGGAAAGTTCGCCTCTGAAGCTGCCAGGGAAACAGGGATCGTAGTCCGTACTGCCCAGGACTATGTCCGTAAGGCTCGTATCTTGATGGAAGAAGCAAAAAAGAAGGAGACCATGGAGGTCGATACCGATGAAGAAGAGAATGCTCCCGTTCCTGCTCCTCCAAAAGAGCGCAAGTATGGCAATCAAAAGTTCTTCCAGGCACACTCGCTTTTCTTCTCGGACTTCTATGAGAAAAAGGCCGATGCCATTCTTAGCGAAGCAAGAGTGGCCGTCATGGAGGCTCTCCTTGGGTTGGAGATTACCATTTATGCTATCTCGAAGCATTTGAAATAGCATTGCAACTTAACGATGAAGAAGCTGGAAAAGTTACCCAAGGCACGTAACACCGCTGAGACTCTTCAGCTGAGAAAGGATCGGGTTTCTCTTTGGCTCTCTTTGGAGAATTTCGACTATATGAAGAACTGCGTGTTCATCGACGAGGCCGGCTTTAACATGAACATCAAGAGAATATTTGGTCGCTCTGTTTCTGGTACACCGGCAAAATAGAGGTGGCTACCCAACGTTGTGTATCCATCTCAATCATTGGTGCCATGTGCGAGAAGGGAATCGTGAGTTTGATGGTGCGTCGATCAACTGCTGTTTCTGGAGAAAAGAAGAAAAGAAAGTTGCAGTTCTCCGAGTCCGGCGTCGATGTGGTAAACGGCCGTGTGGGTACAAGAACGACCCACTACCTCCAGTTCCTCGTGGCAACTATGGATGTTCTGGACGCGCAAGGCATGCAAGGTCGGTACTTGGTCATGGACAATGCGCCCATTCATACCAGCAAGGAGGTGGAGAACCTGATCGTCTCTCGCGGGTATAAATGTATGTATCCTCCAAAGTACTCCCCTTTCCTCAATCCAATTGAGGAAATGTGGTCCAAAATCAAGATGCATGTGCGCAGAGGCGAGGTTAACGGAAAGGATACTCTTATCCCCCGTATCGATGTGGCTGCAAGAACAATAACTGTCTCAGATTGTGAAGGTTGGATTAGACATGCCACAACTTTCTTTGACAAGTGTTTAAATCTTGAGCCTATGCTCTAAAAAAATTAATTTCGTAGTTTGAAATATGTTATGAAAAGAAATTAATAAAAAAAATTATAAGCTCATTAGCAATATAAAACGTTTTGATTTTGAAGCAAGCGCATAAATAGATTTTTTAAGTTGTATTTTGAAATGTCTCTGCAAAGCATTTCTTTGATGAGTGATATCTATTGCCCGATTCAAAGACCGCGAACTACAGTTCAATCAAAGCAATTTTTTTGGCAAAGGCCGCAAAGACAGTCTCAAAAGCCGTGATCCAAAATCTCAAAGGGCGCCAACTAAAAGGCAAAAACAAGTAATAAAAATATAATGCACACCCGCAAAACTGTTTAAAAAGACTTTTTTTAAAAGAGTGGTTTTCATTTCAGAGCCAACCAATCATTGTGCAATCTGCTGAGCATATAGTAAATTATTGAGGCTTTCTAACAAAATATGACAAATGGGGTTTAAAATGTGTTTGAATACCCGATTATAAGGTTCAAAGTAAAAAAAAGTCTTTTTGAACAGTTTTGCGGGTCATTGTATGTATTGTTTGCGGCTTTAGTTGCTTGTAATACACCTTTTTCGCCAAGATATTCTCATTTTCTTGTGATGGTCTTGCTCTTGATCTTGACAGGTTTGTGTATTTTTGAGTATTTCGTTCAAGAGAGCGACAAGAGTAGTGACGGAGTGGCCGGTGTTGTCGGATAAAGTCAGACATATGATAAGTGGTAAATTAGTTGTTCATTGTCCACACACGCACATTCAATCTATGATTGGTGATTTCGTTAGCAAGAAATTGCTGGCATTTAAAGGGATACCTAAAACAGAAGTTAATGAGTATGGATCCACTTTGCACTTTCTGTTCCCTACTTGCGTTTCCATTTTAATAACCTCTTGCGAAGTGTTTTCCTTTTGCAGAGCAATTGAGCAAGCGTCCACTTAACTCATCAATTCATTTCTTGCTTTTACATACTTCAAGTTTGGGACTACCATTGTCGGTACTACTTACAAGAAGAATTGCTGCCAGTCAACAGCACGGCAATAACCCTTGCGATTATCAGGGAAATCATCAAAACATATATTACTGAAATTTGAGAAATATTAGTTGCAGTCACGTGACTCTCGCCTTTTAGAATAAGCAATAATTGTGGAAACTCATGGAAAAGAAATAAATGGCCATCCTCGCTTAACTATCCTTCTTTTTGCTTTTTTTTTATACTTCGTTATTAGACAAATTTTTGAGTTTGCAAATTTAGATCATTGGTATGCCTGCTGAAGTTCGATTTTGCTCTAGGTGGGTCAACAAAAGACATTTTCAAATTCCAAATACAAGACGTGTGATGAATGCAGAGTAAGTTTAGATAATATACGTACATACAACGTTATGTTGACTAAATTGCCTGATCAATATTTAGGAACGTAATTGGAATTCAATAAGAGCCATCAGAGACACTATTAGATCAGAAAACGAAGCCGGTGACTCTCGAAGAAGAGGACGTAAGAAGCAATTACCAGCAGCTTACACTACTCAACTTCATCGCATGAAGCCATTGGAGTTATAAAAGATGGATAAAATCTGCCGTCACTGCAAAGCCAAGCATTGGTTAGCCGAGTTGCCCTCTGAGTGCAAGAAAGGCGAAGAGTTTTGGACTTCATGCTGCAGAGATGGAAGGGTCCAACTTGAGTTTATTAAGAGACCGCCTGAGTATTTACAGCATCTCTTAACAGACACCGGAGCTGAAGGAACTGAGTATCGCGAGAATGTTCGACAATACAACTCTGCTCTTGCATTTACTTCGGTTCGTTGTGAACAATTGAACCTTAAAGATACAATTGGAGGCTCAACCTATTTCATGCCATTTCAGATTCAAGGTGGTCTATATCATGTTCAGGGTCCATTAGTGAATGAATCAGTCAACGATTCAAAGTATGCGCAACTGTATATTTATGACCCTTTATTTGCTGCACAATTGAGAAAGTTCCAGAACAGCAACCTCAGTCAATCTATTTTAGAGAGACTGACGGCTGTCATTCATGAATGCAACCCATATGTTGCCATGTACAAGTCTGCATATGAGCTTCTGAGTAATGCTGATTCGAATCAGCATGTAGTTAGTGTCTCTGACAATTGCACGCTTCAATTAATTGCTGGTTCAGACCGTAGAACTGAGAACTTGCCTACTTCAGATGAAGTTGCTGCAATTATTCCCAATAGCAATGATTATAGTTGGCCTGAAAGAGACATTCGTATTTCTTTGCGAGAAGATGGTGGTTACACGAGAATCTCTAAGAACCATTCATTGTACATGCCTCTCCATTATGTTCTATTGTTTCCCATGGGCGACCTTGGATGGAATTAGAGTCTGAGAACTGAGACTGCAGAAGGAAAGGAAACAAGACTGCATCAAAGAGTCTACTATCGCTTTCGCCTTCACATACGGCCAACTGAAATTGAATTTCCTACTCTCTTTCTGTTGCAACGGCTTTTTCATCAGTATGTTGTTGATTGTTGGGCAATCTGTGACCCAAACAAACTAGACTGGATTAAGCAGCACCAAGATGAGATAAGAGCCGACTACTACAAAAGTGTTGAAGATGCACTCATTCGTGAAGATATCGACAGGAACTCAATTGGTCGTCGCGTAATACTCCCAAGCAGTTACTTAGGTGGCCCACGCTTTATGGCAAAGTCGTATCAGAATGCTATGGCAATCGTTCGATACTTTGGAAAACCTTCTCTTTTTTTTACTTTCACAGCTAACCCACGTTGGAAGGAAATCACTGACGAATTACTTCCTGGACAAACAGCAAGAGATCGACCTGATTTGGTGGCCCGAGTATTCCATATAAAGATAAAAGAGTTTTTACATGAAATTAAATACAAAAACATCTTTGGTAAATACAAGGGTTTAGTGAGAACCATCGAGTACCAGAAAAGAGGATTGCCCCTTCTTCATCTTTTGGTGTTCTTAGATAAAAAAGATCAACCTGAAACAAGCAATCAAGTTGATAACATCATAAGTGCATGTATCCCTTCAAAAGAAGAGGACAAAGAACTCTATGATGTAGTGACTTCTTGCATGATTCATGGTCCATGTGGGAAAGATATCAACCCCAAAGCACCATGTCTGACCAGGAACAAGGATGGCGAGCTGGTGTGTTCAAAGAAGTATCCCAAGGAGTTCAACGACGTAACAAAGATGTTGCCCAACGGATATCCTTCCTACAAACGTACACAAACAAGCAATGACGCTCATCGCTATTCTTTCCGTCACCCTACAAGGAAGAACGAGGTTTTTGAAGCAACAAATGAATGGGTTGTGCCCTACAATCCCTATTTACTCAAAAGATATAAAGCCTACATCAATGTTGAGTGCTGCGCATCAATAGATGCAATCAAATACATAAACAAGTATATTTATAAAGACCAAGACCGTACTACATTAAAAATAAGTGACAGCAATAACGAGGTAGAAAAATAACTTCAGGCACGATACATAGGGCCTTCAGAAGCTGTATGGCGCCTTTTTGAATTTCCTATTTATGAAGAAGATCCAACGGTTGTTCTTTTGCCTGTCCATTTACCAGACAAACAGACTGTTTACTTTGATCCTCAAGCCAGTGATAATGAGATCAGAGAAAAACTGAATAATAGCAAGACAATGTTGATGGCATGGTTCGAATATAACCAGCAAAATGAAGATGGTCGATGCTATCTCTATCAAGAGTTCCCTGAACATTTTGTTTTCAATAACAAAGACAAGACTTGGAAGCCAAGACAAAAAGGATTTGCAATCGGCCGAATGCTTTACATTAGTCCTGTGTGTGGCGAAGCGTATTATCTTAGACTACTCTTAGCAACCAGAAAGGGAATGTGCTCTTTTGATCAACTAAGAACAGTGGATGGTGAATTATGCTCAACTTTTAAGGAGGCCTGTTTGCAACTCCACCTTATCGAGGCTGACGATGGGTGGTCTAACTGTTTCAGAGAAGCTGCTCTCTTTACTACTGGGTCAAGCCTGCGATCTCTTTTTGTCATTGCTTTAGTATATGATCAACTATCTCAGCCAAGCTCAATTTGGAACAAATTCTGCTACGAGATATGTGATGACTTGGATCATAAGCTCCATCAGCTTTTGCCCAATCAAATCAATTATTTGTATAGCGAAACTGCAAAATTTCATTTGGGTGAGCCAGCCTTAGACTATGGTCTGTTTTTGATTAACCAAGAACTTGAAGCTTTGAACATGTCATTGCAAGACTTTGCTGATATGCCTTCTTTTTGTTACAACTGGCAAGCTGCTCTTCAGAGTCCAAATGGTTCTTCGAATTCATTTTTGCAAGCTATTGAACAACTCAGTTTAGAAGAAGCAAGGAATTCTTTTGAATTAAACTATCAAAGGCTCAATCAAGGACAGAAAAATGCCATAGACTGCATCATTGGCTTTATAGATAGTACTGAGCTTAGCTTGGGTGACAAAGAATGTGTCTTTATCCAAGGTCCAGCTGGAGCTGGCAAGACATTCCTTTACAATACCCTTCACTATTATGTACGTTCTAAAGATAAAGTAACAGCCTGTGTTGCCTCCTCCGGTATTGCTTTGCTTCTGTTACCAAATGGCATGACTTCTCACTATCTGTTTAAGATACCTCTTTCCCTTAATCCTCATTCATCATCTCTTCTCAACAAGAATAGCGAAATCGCAAATTTTTTAAGGAAGGTTGATGTAATAATTTGGGATGAGGTTCCCATGCAGAATAAATTGTGTTTTGAAGTAGTAGACAGAGCTTTACGTGATATTCGGGATTGTCCTGATAGACTGTATGGTGGCATTCTGGTGGTCTTGGGCGGTGGTTTTGCTCAGATACCCCCTGTAGTAAAAAATGGCTCGCGCTCTTTAACCGTAGATGCTTCGATCTCAAACTCATATATATGGTCAAAATGTCACGTATTGAAACTCACAGAAAACATGCGAATCCAAAACTGGAGTGATCAAGAGTCTCAACTGTTTTCGGAATGGTTGTCCCAATTGTCGACAAATCCATACTTTCAAAACATGATGATTCAAATCCCCAGATACATTTATCGAACACATGATTTGATGAACATGGTTTCAAAAATTTATCCTTCTCAACTCCTCTCTCAGGCCATTCAAGATCCTACAGTATCTGCAAAAGCTGCAATCCTTACAACACACAACTATACTGTAGATCAAGTCAATTAAATTGTGTTAGATCGATTACCCGGCTCTTCTTATGTGTTCAACTCGGCGGATACAGCGGATGTGAGCAACACAGATGACTGTGGAGAGGTCTTTCAAGTATCCCAAGAATACATGAGATCTTTAAACCCAGGAAATTTTCCTCCATCCAAGTTGAAGCTGAAAGTAGGTGCCGTCGTGATGCTACTCCGAAATCTCAACTAAAAAAAGGGACTATGCAATGGGACGCGGTTAATTGTACGCGAAATAAAACAGCATGTATTAGTCACTTCAATACTGCAACCGTCTGACAATTTTTCTCCTGAGTATCACCTGATACCCAGAATCAAATTATCAACACTGGAAGGCGAGCTACCCTTTATTTTAACAAGAAAGCAGTTTCCAATTCGTTTGTGTTTTGCCATGACCATAAACAAGGCTCAAGGACAGTCACTTCAAAACGTTGGAATTGACCTAAGGTATGAAGCGTTTGCCCACGGTCAGCTTTATGTAGCCTTTTCGCGAGCAACAAGTTGGAAAAACATCACAGTGTTATTTAGTGAAGATAATGAACAAGAGACAACAAGAAACATTGTATATCCTGAACTCTTAATAAACTAAATAAATCGCTCAATTATTAATCTACAAAGTGATACTAATGCATCGTTCAGCATTGCTATCAGTTCAAATACGTATGGCATATTTAGCTTTCTACTTCTTTCATCGGATTAGCAAGCCTGCGGCAACACGAGCATGTTACAAAGCGCAGCGTACCGACCCGAAGTGGGGGTCAACAAAATTAACCGTAGCGCAGCGAAGGTGCTAATTTTGTTACCGAACGTAGGATCGGTTTGTAATATGCTCGTTATAATATACTGAAAAATGATCAAAAAATGTACATGAATTTAAGCCCCGACCCAAAATAAAAAACAAATTTATTTCAAACAGGATAATGAGCTCTAAACAGCAACAAGTTACGAGCGTTAAGCCAGCTGGGAGGGGGTATGGGGGAGGGTCGTCCCTCCCCCTAGCGCGATGCCAGCACTAGTTAGGAACGGTGGATTGAGCTCTAGCCAGCTGGGAGGGGGTTCAAGGGGGAGGGTCGTCCCTCCCCCTCACGCGAAGCCAGTATCAGTATCTATATTTTATTACATAATATGCATGATTAATACGATATTTAAGTAGTCACGTAATTTGCGAAAGCGCCCATCAACGAACTTGATACACGTTTCCCTGGTCTTTTTTTCCATTTTTTACTTTCATCATTACTATGCCTGAATCCAATGAACCTCGCCATTGTAGTGGTTGTAGAACTCACATGCCTAATCCCGGTCGCTTTAGAACTTGCGAAAGCTGTCGTGTAATTACTTGAAACCTATGAATTAAAACTTTTTCTCTGATTTATATAATAGGCACGTCGAACGAACACTCATCGCACTCGAAACATAAGAGCTTCCGTAGCCAGAAAACCTATGGCTTATATCTCTGAATTGAATAGATTTAACTCTTGGACGCCTGGCCGTATGGACAAGGTGTGCCCACATTGCGGTGCTTTACATTGGACAGCCGAAAAGCCAACCGAAGTTCCCGTTTCTACTTGGAGTTGGGAGTCCTGTTGCAAGCATGGTGCCGTTAAGTTGGATACCTTGAGGGAACCACCTCAGCTTTTAAAAGATTTGTTTGTTGGTAACCATGAGCTATCTACTCACTTCTTGAAAAATATCAGGCAATTCAACATGGCTTTTGCTTTTACCTCGGTTGGCTGCAATACTGTGAATGCAACAGGTCGATCTGGTTCTGGCCCTTCTTCATTTATGATACATGGTGAGCTGTATCAATTGCAAGGACCTGTGAACCATGTTGTTCCGCTGAGTGCATTCAACAACGGAGGTGATGTCCCTTCATATGCACAGCTGTATATCTACGATCCTGCTTTCGGTGTTAGCAACAGAGCCGTCAACAATCCTGACCTAAACGTTGATTTGATTGAGCAGCTCACTCGCATGCTTCATGTTGAGAATGTCAATCCTTTCATCAGTATTTACAAGCATGCACATGAGATTTTGAAGGATGAATACGAGAGACAGACGTTGAGTGAAGAGGAGCCAATTCCATTCCACGTTAGACTCAGTCCTCAAATGACTATGGAATTAGTTAAAGGAAATGATAGAAGAACGGAAAACTTACCTACTACAAGCGAGATAGCAGCTGTAATTCCCACTGAGTTTGCTGGATTCAGCTTCAGAGACATTAGAATCACTTATCGTCACCATGATGAGAACAACAGTGGCAATTTCATGCAAATCAACCAAACGCATGCAGCATATATGCCTTTACATTATGTTTTGCTCTTTCCGCGTGGTGATTATGGATGGCATTGGGGATTGAGACTTACTTCTGTTAGTCGTCCTAACAGTGTTGCTGTGGTTGAGCGTCAGAGAGACAGACTCCCTCAAAGAGCTTATTATCGCTTCAGACTTCACACTAGAGCAAATGAGTTTCCTACTCTTTTTCTTTCTAAAAAGTTGTTTCAACAGTATATTGTTGATGCCTGGGCAATCTGTGATCAGAATAAGCTTGAATGGATCAGAGATAACCAAAGCAGTTTGCGGGCAGATGTGTATAACGACCTGACTGATGCTTTGGCCTACGACAACAGAGATTTGAGCTCAATTAGCACAAAGTTTGTCTTGCCAAGTAGTTACACAGGTGGTCCAAGATTTATGGCCAAAATTTACCAAGACTCCTTGGCTTTAGTAAGACATTTTGGTAAACCCACCTTCTTCATCACGTTCACAGCAAATCTAAAATGGGAAGAAATCACTAATGAGCTTATCAAGAATCCAAGTAATCAAAGACCCATTCAGACTGCAGCAGATCGTCCAGATTTGGTTGCTCGGGTCTTCAATCTTAAGCTACGTGAGTTCATTCATGATCTCAAGAAAAAGAAAATCTTTGGCAGCTATAAGAGCTTAATTCAAACCATTGAATATCAAAAAAGAGGTTTGCCTCATTGCCATCTGTTGCTATTTCTCGAAGGTGAAGATGCAACTTTTCGTGATCTTGAGAAGATCGACGATGTGATTTGCGCTGAGTTGCCTTCAGAGGAAGATCACGAGCTCTTGGAGTTAGTTTCTGGACAGATGATGCATGGTCCTTGTGGAAACATCAATCCCAAGTGTCCGTGTATGGTTCCTGATGCATACGGTGTCTTGAAGTGTACTAAAAAGTTCCCCAAGCCCTTCCAATCAACTACTGTCGTCATGCCTAATATATACCCTTTGTATCGCAGACGAATGGATGGGAGGTCTCATCGTGTACAAATTAGAGACAAAGATACCAACGAGATGAAGTCTGTGTATCTGACTAACCAGCATATTGTACCTTACAATCCTTTTTGACCAAGAAATATAAGGCGCACATCAATGTAGAGCTGTGTGGTAGTGTTGATGCAATCAAGTATATAAACAAGTATGTTTATAAAGGCCTTGACCGTACTACTGTACACTTGAAAAACGAAAATGACGAGATTGAAAGATATCTCACAAGCAGATACATTGGCTCTACTGAAGCTGTATGGCGTCTCTTCGAATACTCGACGCATGAAGAAGATCCTTCGGTCACTTCACTTGCCATTCACCTTGAAAATGAACAGCCCGTATACTTCGATCCTGAGTCCAGTGCTGAAGAAATTCAGGAAGTGCTCGACAACACGTGTTTCACTTTGATGGGTTTCTTCAAGTACAACTTGACAAATGAAGATGGTCGCCGATATCTCTATCAAGAATTTCCTTCGTACTTTACATGAAAAGCGCAAGAAAGGAAATGGCAGATCCGTAAAAAGGGATTCTCTGTTGGTAGAATATACTACTGTACGCTTACTGCAGGCGAAAGATTTTTTTTGCATCTATTGCTCACCGTTGTTCGAGGTCCCACTTCTTTTCAAGATCTGAGAACCGTCAACGATGTAGTTTATTCTACGTTCCGTGAGGCATGTCAAGTACTGCACTTGATTGAAGATGACCAAGAATGGTTTAAATGCTTTTCAGAAGCTATTGAATTTGTTTCTAGGTCAAGTTTGCGTTCCCATTTTGTGTCTGCGGTTCTATTTCAGGAATTGAATCAACCAAGAGCCCTTTGGGATAGATTCTGCTTAAACATATGTGATGATTTGGATGTTCGTATGGCACGACTTGGTCTTGATGTTCAGTTGAGTAATCTTGATGTATCATATGCTTTTTATCAAGATTTGCCAAAATTAGATTACGGCCTATATCTGCTTGAGCAGGCTCTCACAGATGTTGGTAAGACTCTTTCTTGCTTTGGTATGCCTCTACCGATGTTTAATTGGAGACATCTGCTTGAACGAATGGGTGAGATTGGCAGTAATCAAATTTTTCAAGCTGAAATTGGTTATGACAGAGATATTGAAGAGCAGAACTACCAACAGAAGATAGCCATGATGAATGTTGGACAAAGAGCTGCATTTGATGAGATAATTGATAACATATTGACCAATTCTTCCACTGCGCACTTCTTTCTTCAAGGTTCAGCTGGCACCGGTAAGACTTTCGTCTACAATACCCTATGCCATTATTTCAGACGTCAAGGAAAAGTTGTTGTCTGCGTTGCCTCATCTGGTATTGCCTCTCTTTTGCTTCCTGGTGGTCGTACATCACATTCTATATTTAAGATTCCCTTAAATATCTTTCCCATTTCTGTCTGTGCAATCAGAAAAAATAGTGACCTTGCTGATATGCTAAGGCAATGTAGCTTGATAATCTGAGACGAAGTCCCTATGCAGCATAGATACTGTTTTGAAGCAGTAAGTGGAACCCTACAAGACATTTGCTCGAACTCTGATTCGCTGTTTGGTGGTATTCCTGTTGTTTTGGGGGGCGATTTTGCTCAAATTGGACCTGTTGTAAAGCATGGTCAACGTCACCATATCGTTGAGGCTTCATTAGCAAAGTCGTTAGAAATTTGGCCTAACCTCAAGAAACTCAAGCTTACAGAAAACATGCGCCTATCAGGTAGCAGCCCTATTGATCAAGCATTTTCTCAATGGATTGGTAATTTGTCTTACAACTCTTTAATAAATGGAAGAATATCCTTACTACAATATATTCCGCAGTGTCACTCCCTTCCTGAGTTTGTTGATTCCATCTATCCTAAGGAGGCTATGGATCAAACCTTAGATCCTACTTTCTTTCAAGAAAGAGCTATTATTGCACCTAGAAATGACATAGTAGATGAGATCAATAGATATGTATTAGATCAAATGCCTGGTGATAAGGTTCTGTTGTTTGCTGTTGATCGTATCTCACAAGAAGACTCCACTGGAGCAGAAGACAGTCAAATGCCAGCTGAATATCTTCAGAGTTTAAATCCTTCTGGGCTTCCTCCTTCTGTGCTCGAATTGAAAGTTGGAGCGCCTGTCATGATACTAAGAAATATTAGTGCTGAAAAAGGCCTATGCAATGGTACTCGAGTAACTGTTTTGAGCATTGGTGAGTATCTTCTGAAAGTAAAACTACCAGGTGTTGATGGCCGTGTTGAAGTGATTCCACGCTTTACTCTTTCTACCCTTGAAAATGAATACCCATTCACTTTAACAAGAAAGCAGTTCCCTGTAAGACCCTCCTTCGCAATGACTATCAACAAGTCACAAGGGCAATCCCTCAAAATTGTTGGAATAGATCTTCGCTCACCTGTTTTCACGCATGGTCAGCTATATGTTGCTTTATCGAGAGTAACATCTGTATCCGGCCTTTCTATTTTGCTTGACAAAAGAAACGGTGCAAAATCAACACATACTGAAAACATAGTTTATCCTGAAATCTTACTTCGCTGAAGCGCATTCAACCTTATTTTAATATTTTTTGACTATCCAATTAGAAATTTCTCATAAAAACATAGTTTATTCTCAATGGTCTTAAAATTTCATAAATGAGGGAGGGGATTGGGGGTTTGTCAGGATCGTAGCCGTGAGGCGACGACGACCGTAAAGCGAGCGTAGCGAGTAGAACGGCTAGTACTTGAATACTGAAGAAGTAGTCGGTTTGCTCTGATCAATCCACACACCAAACTTGCCCATAAATGCTCTGTGAGACGTGCGGTTTGCCAAACCGAAAGAGTATTCATTGCTGTTTATGGCCTTGCAGTAATCGCAAGTCAAATGATCCAGAAGCTTGCATACCAAGTGACCTATACTATGGCCCAACATATGCAACTCATAACCTAAAAAAAAAGAAGCTGTCGGAAAAGGTTGGTAAAGAGGTAAACAATGAAGGTACACCTGGCATCCCATGCACCTTTTGACAATGATGTTAGCATTACAGACATGAGTATATTTGATTTAATCACCTACAGAATCTCCCTCGATAAGCTTATCCCGAGTTCTGACAGGGCCATTATCAGGGAAATACTTTCCATGGTTCGAAATAGAAAAGTTAGGGTAGCCCGGGTCTTGCAGGCGCGACATTCAAACGTACTAGTATGACCAGCAAACACCATCAACTCAAAAATACTAGGAGTATCACCAGTGGCACCCGGGATAGCTACACATTCTCGAAACTTCCCAAATCCTTGCTTTTTAAAAACGAAGCCTTTCTAATACACTTCGTTGAACTCACTTATGAGTGGTTTCAAGAAAGAGACTATATCATGGGGTATGCCTGGACAAACAGCTATTTGAATCATGTTTTCGTCTTTGGTGCTAAAGCAAATGTTAGACTTTATTTGCAGAGGTTGTTCACAATATTATAGAGAAATTACCGTTGGAGGGGCTGAACATTCAAGATGATATAACTGATCATCACTTGATGTGCTTTTTGCATGTTTTTTAGGTGGTAGCAATCCACAAAAAGTGCAACACAAATGGTGTTTTCGTCAGCGACACCACGCTCCAGAAGTTGGTAAAATTTTTTACTCTAATAAACATCAAGGTAATGTGCAATGCCATCTCTTTGAAGCTGTGTCATCTGGCTGCCATACCTCAAAATTTCTTCTTTGCTATCATCTATCCAAAGGTTTGCCAATGCTTTGCCTGAAAAAGTATATGCCAATTGTCGAGTAGGTCTTAATTCCAACCAAGGCATCTGTTCAGATCTGTCAACATCAGCTGCTTCTGCTTCGATTTCAGCTTTATTGCTATATCTAGGCAATCTGCAATCTTTGTTGGGACATACTTCAATATCAGGTCAATTGACCGGATACATATAACAGCAGGTTAAGCAGATATCATGCTTAACTACGCTTGTGTTACTCTTAATGACGGACTGCGAAAAAATATCAGGAGATGGGAAATGACATCTTATCAGACAAAAAAATGTGAGAGACGATCACAGACTGATAAAGAGTAACTACTTTACCCTCATCATCAACAGGTGTTATCAAAAACTTGTTTAACAGGTTTGCTATCTCTCTTTAATAGCATCTTGGTGTTTTAGCTTTATTCATCAAAGCCATGACTTCGTAAGCTAGTTTAAGTTCGCTTACGGGAGCAGTTGTCATCTAATCATAATTTACTGCTCCGTCTCAAATCAATGGGTAGGTCATAGTTCAATTTTAAAACATTTTTTTTACCTGTAGATTCATCATCAGAAGAGGATGATACTGTCATACCATTCCCGTTTATTGTTTCGACATCAATCATACACTATGGGAAATTTTTTGTGATTACTTCAAAATGCGCTGGATTTGCAACAAAATAATTCAAATGCGTCGGATTTGCACCAAAAAAAAGTTTTTTTTATTTTTGGGACTTTGATTGTCGTGTTTGTAGCTGTAATTCTAAATTTGAGCCAATCACATTAAATGCTCAGTTGTCTTTTTTTCTCGTTTTATTTACTTTTCACCAAGTCCTTACGCAATTCACACGCTTTTACACGAATAACCCTTTTATCAATAACACTTTAAACAGCAACTCATGCTCCAAAGAGTCCTTGTGATTGAGTCTTAAGGCATCTCTTCAAAGCTAGATGAACTTGCTAAAACAGTCAACAAGTTAAAACAAGATGGCAGTTCCTTAAAGGAAACGATGACTTTATTGAAAAATAATATTTTGAAATCTAGTAAACAACAGGTTCACTTTTGCATTGTCTACATAAAATAACGCGACGTCTGATGTCGCAATCAACGGTCTACTCTTGGACAACTTGAGCCCCTTGGCAGAGCAGTACCTTGTCTTGTCCTTGTGTAAATTTGACAAAGAACATGAAGAACATATTGATATGACTTGTTATGGAATGTAAGTTACAGGCGTTTTACTTTTGCTATTTCAAATTACTAATGCTCTACTCATAGGGATGTGTCTTTAGGTTAGTCACTTCTCGCATTGGATCCAAGCATAGAGTACCCTTTTGTTGAGAGCTATATGCAATACCATGCTGAAGGTATATCTTATTTCTTATTTTTTAAATTATTGATTGTACTAACTTGACTTCTTCTATATGTAGTAGATAGAACTATTGACAATTCTTATCTAAAGAAAGAGAGGATGCTCTTCAACAAAAGGTAGGAAATGGATTATGCAGCAACAACATACTCACACATACTATATTAATAACTGGTGTATTGTTACTAGAAGCCCAGTGCAAGCAAAAGAATAAGAACATTTAGAAGATAAGGTACGGTAGGTATATTGTTAAGAGGTGAGCTTCTATTTTCCAAGCTTTAGCATTGCACGATGATCATTTCAAGACAAGATGATGATGACAAAGTTAAGTATTGCCTATTGTAGTCTTTTGCTTTAAGCTTGAATATATATTCTATTCAAATAAACGATGCTGCCTATTCTATAATGTATTGCAATGCAATAAACAACCATAAACGAATGTAATCAAATAAATATAATGCAATTCTATTGGTTTAAAAAAAGAAAAACTAAAAGAAGCCTCAATTTGACCTATTTTTTTGTATGATGGAGAGTGATGAGGAGTGTTGTAGAGTGTTGTAGAGTGTTGTAGAGTGTTGTAGAGTGTTGTAGAGTGTTGTAGAGTGTTGTAGAGTGCTGTAGAGTGTTGTAGAGCGAAGGAAGGTTTTTTAATTCACTTCAGTTTTACTTATTTTTTGAGGTAAAATTATTTCACTTGCGTCAGGTTTACTTATTTTTTGGTGAAAAATAACTACACGAATGAAAAAACGCATGCAGATCGAAAGCATTTTACTTCAAAATGAGCCGGATCTGCATCGGGGTTACTTCATTTTAAAAAAATAAAAATTCCAGCCAAAATTCCCGTTGTGATATCAATACTAATGCCAACATTTTCTTGTTAACGTAACTGTTCTAAAGCAACTACAGCGTCTCTAAAAGCACATTGTTCATGGCGAATATGAACTTGCATGCTGCTTTCTGAAAGAAAGATTTGGGAGTAAAGTTGACAATTGAACATGTTAATAATTGATGTTTGTAGAACTTATTTTAAGACAAAGATATAACAAAAATTAAAGTCTTGACTATTTTTATGAAAACTGTAAATTCATTGCCGCTCAAACACAATCCATTTAAAGGCTGTGTTTCTGAGAATTATAATATCTGATTCAGGAATTTCATTTTATCGATTACTAATTAGTTCTGTTGCAGTTTGAATGAAGCCGCTTACAAATTCTTCTCCAATTATATTTTTACCATATCTATCATTCTTTAATGTCTGAATGTTAGTCTAACGATATCAGTTACTCTATGGACAGCATACGCAGATTTTGAAAACAACCGCATTAGCAACAGATTGATTTTCATATAGATTTCAGACTCCTTGTTGTAATTTGACAAAACTTTGCTTTCAAAATTCAACATTCCTGGTTAGTAACGCACCTTGTTCATTATTCTCATTGTTTTGTTCGCATGTTATATCAAAATAAAAGTTTCTTGTGAGACGCATGTCAAACGTAGTTAAAAATTAGGTCTTTGAAACAACATTCGACTCATATCTTATGATTCATGTAAAAAAAACAATAGGCAAGAATGGGTCTAATCAAAGGACATAACAAACCAATAATTAAAAGTTTCATATAATCGACCTAAAAGAGATGTGTTTGTTGAAATCAATTTATTTCAAATCTTTGACTCAATTGTATGACAGACCCTGATTTTTCTGACATATCTTAAGAGGTAAACTTGTTTATTTTAAAATGTTTGAAAAAATTGTAACTAGCATGTCTTTTTAATTGATTTGTTGTTTGATTCTCCAAGTTAAAATAGCGTACTTCTTCTATAACTAAAGCTCGGACTACAAATAATAACATTGATGACACACGATTTTGAAATACCAAGATATTCCAAACTTTGTTGGTATGTTTTCTGATATATAAGTCTTACTTTGTCAACATGTTCTGCTAAGCATTTCATTATCACACTAATTAAATGAAAATAGGATCAAGAGACAGACAAACTACTGCAATTTTGAGAGGCATTGAAGCATCAGAGAGATACGCGAAAGAAACTCGAGACAAGATTGATATTTTGGAGCAGAAAATTGATATGTTACAAGCAATTGTTAAGGAACAACAAGCATTGGTAGAGAAAATTGTAACAAATGATAATATGGTTATCTATAATTTCTTTTACCTTAATATCACACCTCATTGCTTCACGTTATAGTTAATTAGTCTCAGGGCACCTCAAGAATTGAAGAATTCGACTATGTTCCTCCTGCTGCTATGATATTAAGACCACGAAAGAGCGATTGCTATTCACAAAAAAACAATCTGACTCATAGAATCTACTGTTTTGCTATCATTGTATTGGATAGCGAAGCAACACCTGTTGATGATGAAGATTATGCAGCAAGTGAAGCAAAAATTAAGCAGCTAAGTGCATATAAAGAAGTGTTTACCCAACTAGCCAATGTAGTGGTAACACCTCTTGTAATCTATTCAAGAGCTGCACGGGATACCCAGCAACTGTTTAGAGATTTGACATACAAGTAGTTGCCTGATTACCTTCGAGGAAAAGAGAAACAAGAACTGAGAGCATTGGCTGTATGCCAGAAGATTCCTATCAACCGATGCAGAAATTTTTGGTTGGAAGAGGATCATCTGGCTGTTGCATATCGTAACCGTGCAAGACTTGTCAAACCCAATGTAAGTGTTTGGATAGTTCTAAGTCGAAATGCGTTTACTTATCTAAAATATTATATCTTAAAAACCAGCAGAGGTTACTCCATTTGGTCAAGGAGAGCCATCTTACTCGGCTGATATAGATGCTGTATCCAGTAGTGTAATGAATCTGCAGCAAGTAGGTGACAAAAGACAGGCAGAGGAAGAGGACAGTAAGTCCAGCAAATCTAGTTATGCCACCTTACACGGTTAAATTTCCATTGCTAACCTTGTTTGAAGTCGAACAGAATAAGCCTTGAATTAAATTTTAGTTACTCTTTATCTTTTTCGTCTCTTCTAAGAAGTCTGTTTACCTTGCCTCTTTTTTTTCTAAAAATCTACAATACATCTAATTTTAAAAACTTGTCTCAGAATAAAAACTATCATCCCTTTTTTAGAGTTTGTTTTGTCTACGACATCTCACTTCACTTTTTAAACAAAACTTGATTATTCTAGTATCACGACTGAGATTTATTCGGAATTCAGTACAGTCGGTAAGACTGATTTATGAAACATTTCATACTTATTTAAATATCCGTTTGACTTAGTTTGAACACTTTTTTTCTTACCATTTCTTCCTCTTTAAATATTTTTCAACAAGACTGGCAGTCGACTAATTGTTAGCTTGTCTTTTTGAATACCTAACCTTCCACTTTATCTGTTATATCTTCCTTATGTTTTAAGCTATTTTTTTTTCTTTTAACTTGGAGATATTCTAAGATAATTGGTACTATTTGCGTTACAATGATCTAGCACATCAGAAAAACTTTTACCTTAGTATCTTTTGTTTTAAAGCAAACATTATATCTGGACACATCTTATTTGCTTTTGCCTACTTGAGTCACTTGAGATGTCCACTTTCATCATCATTAGGGGTGTCATTGCCGATGTGCTCAATTGATGTTCACAGATGGGATAGAGATGGTCTTAAATGGTGAAAAGTCGAGAACACAAATTTTTGTCGAGCCTTTGCAAATAATAAAATATTAAAATGACTTCGTCTCTATGCTTTATCTTTCCTAACTTCTTTACCTTTGCTACATTTCTTAGTATTCCAGGGCTCACCTAAAAACATTCAAAACTATTAAATTTGCTTTTGTAAATATTATTATATCAACAATAATCTTTACCCTCTAATTCTATCGACTTTAATTTTACTTTTGCTATGAGGGATTGTCTTCCTTATGATTGTCTTTATCTTTAAATTTAAACTAAAATGTGAGTCTTTGCTATTCGTCCAAATTGTTTTACCTTGAACTAATGCATCCCCATTTTCCTTTTTAGTCATAAGAATTTCGCATAAATAATGAGATGATTTCTCCCCATTTTGCCCCCGTTGCAATCTAACGGGGGTCTTGCTTTCACTTTTTTAATTTTTAGCTGTCTTTGATCAAACCAATTTTAGGGGATCTTTGCCCTCTTTTTCACCTTTGTTAACAAAAAATCGACTTAAGAAGAACAGCTTGAATACTTTTTTCCATGTATCGCCCTCAGAATCTCACTATACCCTCATTCAACGTCTCTAACTATGATGCGACTAAAAAACCGACGAATTCTTCCGTGGTAATTATGGTTGGTTAAATAAATAAAAGACAAGGAAGTACGTTGACAATCTCTTTATTCTTAAAAAGTGGAATAATGCTTCTAAACTAAATAATACAGTGGTTTTTATACAATTTCTAAAGTCTTTGTCTACTCGAACGTGAATGGATTTTACTAATCTTTATTCTTATAAAATATAAGGCAAATAATTTTGATATGACGGTTGAGGTTTTCTTCCAGTGTTCTACCATTGTCCTGTATTTTTACCATTACTGAATACAGCTGGATTAGGACTTTAAATCTGAGATGGCTTGATTTGGAACTTGTGTAATTTTCTCTGTCCTTTTTCTTCTGAGTAAGCATTTACTGCTTACTTTGTCTTACGTGTATATTAGCTTTCACTCTTTAAATTATGTTGAGCTTCTAGTAGTTTGAGTTGTATATCTTATTTTAAATAAGCGATTCTTTTACTTAATATTATTTTCAGTATCTACTTTTATTTATCATATAATGAAATCTCCACATCTTCATCCATTTAACATAAAACTACGCATAAAGCGAAAAGTTATGTATATACAAAAAAACGTATCTATAATCACAAAAAAACGGGGATATAAATAAACATCTTGCGCTGCCGTGCTACTTTGGAACCTGGTGCCTATCACTCATATTCTTGCTGCCTGATTGCTCTGTTATATCTATTTATTCTTTTTCTCAGGTTGCTGCAAAAACTAAATTGTTACGCACAGGAATTTCCTTAGTACTCAATTATTTTCTGACTTCTTTTCGCTGCTTTGAATCCGACTCTGTATTTCCTATTTGGTATTTTACTCATTTGACAGCTCCTCTTGATCTCTTATTATACAACAACTTTATTTAAATCCTTCTCTAACTTTCCATATCATAATAAATAGAACTATTAGGCATGTATTAATAATCCCTACATGATGACTTATTAACTTGACTTTTAAATTATTAGTTCGCAAGTCCAACATGACTTCTTTCAGAATAGTTTATAAACTATTTAATCTTCTCTTGTCAATAAACTCAACTTACATCTTTCTTATTTACTTCACGCTTGGTTGTAGTTTGACATACTCACTACCTAGATCCACATATTGTTATTAATTCCCTTAATACTTATTACAGGTCATTGTATCCATTTATTACACCTCTTCTTTTATATTACTTTGTTCTCTTTTTCAGATAATGCAAAAGCTATCCTTGAATCTACTTAAATGTTCCCGCGGGAATTTGAATAATAGGCGTAAATTCTCAGTGGCTTTGGTGGCTTACTGATTTCTTCACTTGTGATTTTACTTTTGTTCCTGAAGAAGTTTTTGTTTTATTTCTAAGTTTTTTTAATGCAACTGTCTTTCAGGATTTCTATAGAGATTGGGGTTTCTTGCCACAACCCCGTCTAGTTTTTCTAAGATATGCTCTAGGTGTTTTACAATATCTTCTGCAGCTTCTGTTTCAAAGGACACAGCTCTTGATGCCTTGCGCACTTTTTTTTTCTGATGGTTCAGTGTCGACATCAAAGACTTGACACGTTCCCAAGCTGCACTCCTTTCTTCGCCTCCTTCTTCAACTTCTTCATCGCTTCCACCAACAAAGTCAACATCAACTTCATCAAACGCAAAGAGGTTCTCCGATTGATAGTTGACAGTGCTGGCTTCAGCTTCATCTTCATCCACAACATCTATCTCTTCATCACTATCACCAACTACATCTATCTCTTCATCTTAAAAAAAGATCAACGTTAGTCTTTTCTCATGAGCAATCCTATTTCTATCCTTGAAAGTAATACCTTCTTCGTCAATTTGAGTTGCTTCCTGAGTTCTGAAAGCAACCAGTTGGTCATTTCTGACACGATCGTAGAACAAAGGAACTGAGGTGTATCTCTTTAAGAGATACATGTGCTTACAAGGCAAACTTCTCTTCCTGAAATCAGGACACGTACATTTGCTAATAAAGCCATCTTTAACACTAACAGAGTACTTAACAGACGGGGAAGTTAAGGAGCCTACAAACCAATTCCCATTGACAACAGCAACATCACTGCTATTGGTGCTCAATGGGTTTTCAATAAGAGAAGGCAATTGGCTTGCAGGAACCTCTCTCGCAAAGAATGAACGTTTAGCTTGTTCGTTTTACTCCGGCCCCATTCTGCCATTGTTGAACATGATACATTCTCGTTCCTCTGCGAAGTGAAATTCGACATCATTAACCAAGACGAAAGTCAAATGATCTAGTCGGTTGATTCTGCGTCGACTAAAATATACGGTCTTAAGCTGGTTATGCCACGACTCGATATAATTGTTAGTGAGCATGCTTCTATGTGTCTCCGGCATGTACGATTGACTCCATCGACCCTTCAGCTCCTCAGTTTGAGTCCAGCGTCTACGAAAGTAAGCCAGAAAGCCAGCCTGGTTCTCTTGTTCCAACTTCGACTCGAATTGAGCAAGAAGCTCGTTGAATTCAGCAACTTCGCTTGTGAGAAGCAGCTGACCCAGCAATTGCTCCAATTGCTTCTTGTACTGCCCTACCTGTTCTTGGGTGTGAGCACCAGTAAGAGTGACCTTTTGGTCCATGGCCTTTCTCCAAGCCTTCAACACATGGAACCCGCAGTAATGGACATAGGTGCCATTCAATGCACTGCGGATGGCATTAAGCTCGGCCACACAACAATCAATGGTGATTGCCTCAGGATTGAAGCTACCTTGTTGCTTCAAGAAGGTAAGCCATTGCTTCAATGGGCCAACGGTTTGATCGTTGGTTACCATATAGGCAACAGGATATCCCTTGTGGGTTTGAGAGTCCCGAGCAACAAGACTGTAAAGCACCTCAGTACTTCTAGGAGAGATGCCATGTGTTGCATCAAGACAGAAAGACTTATTGAGAGACATCTCTCGTACTCGGACAGGGGATTGAAACCCACGGGCAAAGAGCTTGTCATTCTGACTGTACAATTGCAAGTTGCCGTTGAAGACAACATAGTTCTTCATTGGCAATTGACGATCAAGCCAGGCGTCAAAAGAAATTAAATCGTTCTTATCAAGGCGATAAAGAGTCTCTTTAATCTACTCAAGAAGAATTATTGCTCAACTCAAATGTTCAAAAAGTAACTCATTATTTCGCACCTTCTTGATGCGATTGTAAACATCTTCATAAGTGGGCTTTCTTCTGCCACATTCCCACTGCTCAATTTGGCGAAGAACTGCAGTTCTAATGTCTCTGCAGTTTGAGCCATTTCTCAAGTTTCTTTCGATGACCGTTATGGTCTCCCTGGTCAGAGGAAGAGTTCTGATGTCGCTGTTGCTGCCAGAGACATGGTTGGCATGGCCCAACGACATCTTGAGTTCAACAACATTAGGGTTTTGAACATACTGAAGGATGCTCAAAGTTCCTGTGCATCCAATTTTCTTCGGATCTTTTTGACTGATACGCACAGTTCTAGTAGGGGTGTGTTGACCTCTATGGTGACATTCACGGGATTCACCCATGATCAAGTTTTCGGCACTTCTGCTACGCTTCTTGATTCACTTGGTTGCACTCAACTCGCTGATGCGGTTGAAGCATTCTTTCCACTCGTTTGCTACTACACATACAGTCTCGTTCAAAGGGAGACTTAAAACTCCTGGTACTTCAGTACTGACAAGAGCGGTCTCAATGTTGGTTAAGTTGTATACGATTCTGGTAGGAGAGGTTGACATGTTTGATGTTTAAGAAACTTTTGGAAAATAAAACAAAAAACTTCTTCAGGAACAAAAGTAAAATCACAAGTGAAGAAATCAGTAAGCCACCAAAGCCACTGAGGATTTATGCCTATCATTCAAATCCCGGCGGGAACATTTAAGTAGATTCCTATCCTTTGTCTGGTGGCACTAAAATCAAAAAAGCTTTGTAGTAGGTTCTTAGCTGAAAATCGTAAAACAAAAAGCTTAAACTAAAATCTCTCCGGCGGGGAATTGAACCCCGGTCTCCCGCGTGACAGGCGGGGATACTCACCACTATACTACCGAAGAGCCTTTTTTTCTCCTTTTAATCATTATTTTTAAATTCACATTTTGTTTTTGTAAAAAGCTCGACTTTCTCCTTATTAACCAGCGTATTTCTTTATCAATTATTATTCCCCAATCTCGTCCGCACATTTTGGTACCCAAAGTGTCCCAATCCGACAACTCTAGCACATTCACCAACGCGATTCACGACATTTCGACATCTTCAACTAAAGATCTCGACTTTGAAGCCTCATCTACAAAGAACCTAGCATCAGAACCAGCTGAAACTTTATCAGAATCTATCTCTGTATTAGAAACATCACCTATTAAAGTTTCAAGTCTCTCCGGTAAGCGCTTGCATAGTTCACTTTCGTCACCCTTGATCCCTGCCGACATGACGCGTACCTTACCAAGATCTCGAGTTGATGACGTCAGCATCTCTTCGACATCTGCTCCTCTTGAGCTGAACAAAGACGTTGTCTTTGACTTTGGTCTCTCTGTTGCTCCTTCCCTCTCCGGTGCTGATTCTTTGCCAGAGGTAAGTAATGTTTCTTTGCTCTCGTCGGCCTCTCCCTCTTCCTCTGCTCCTCCTGCTTGGTTTGCTGCTTTTCAGGCCAAGTTTGAAAAGTATGAAGAGCGTCTCTCTCAGTTGGAGTCTCTTGTTGCTGAGAACTCGGCACTCAAGAAAGAGCTTGCCGCTACTCGTGCCAAGATCTTGGAACTTGAGAACAAGTCTGGTCCTTCTCTCTCTTTGTCCCCGTCTGTTGATGTAGCAATGGATGATGACTTGCTTCCTTCTTCCTTGCCTGCTCCTTCTGTCTCTCCTTCGGCCGCCGTGTCTAAATGGGCTCATGTTGCTGCTGCTGCTCCTACACCTGCTGAGGCCTATGGTAAGTCCAACAAGTCGGTTTCCTCTTTGGCTGTTCAGGCCAAGCCCAAGAAAAAGATCACGCCTCGCCAACGTAAGGCCGCTGCTCGTATCTTTCTTGTTTCTTCTCCGGCTGGCTCTTCAGTAGACTCACCTCTCTTTGAGTATGTTTACTTGCCAAACAAGTATCGGGACCGTCTCTCTGCTTTCCGTCATAAGCTGCGACTTATCGGGTTGGATAACAGCCGTGTCCTTGATGTGCACTACCCAGCTCGTAACGTTGTAGCTTTGCTCATTCACACTGCTTACAAAGCTGATCTTCTCAAGGTCATGGACAAGTATTCTCTCCCGGTCTTGACAGACTTTGATCCTTTCTCTGGATCCAATGTCTTTGATCCTGCTTTTGCCTCTCTGGATGCCGATGCTCTCACTGCCAAGGCTCGTGAACTGCAACAAGCTCGTCTTCTTCGTGCTCTTGGCTATGTTCGTGAACAAACGCGTAGACTGGTGGCCTACGACTTTGTCCGTCAAGGTTGGTTGTCAAAGGAACAGGCTGGTACTGTAGTTGGTCCTCTCTCTTCTGTAGTTGGTGTTGACTCTGCTCCCTCTACTGATATGGAAATTGCCTTGGCCGGTGATGGTGAACCGGTCTCATCCTCTTAATGAGTACCAATCCTATGCCTTCTTATGAACCTATGCCCCCTCCTTTCCTTCTACCTATGACTTTACTATGACTATATGGAATGCTAACGGTATTGCTCGTCAAGCCATTAGTACTGTTACTGACTACTTATATGACTCTTCCCTCATCTTCATCACCGAGACTTGGCTACTCTCTCCTCTTCGTTTCCCTACCTCTTGGCAACAGTATCATACCTATGGTCAACCTGTTGCTGACTCTTTCCGTGGCAAGATGGGTATCTCTCTTTTGGTAATCCTACTTGTCCTTACCCAGTTACTCCTCTCCTTTCTTCCTCTCCTTATGTCTTTTCTTGTCAAGTCTCTACCTTTCTCATTCATTGTGTCTATGCCCCTCCTTCTCTGTCCGATGATGAGTTTATGTCTCTCATTATGTCTCTCCCTTCTCGTACTCATGCCTCTCAGACCAACGCATTCATCTGTGGCGATTTGAATGCGCGTAGTGTTCCTCTTCTTGGTGACTCTCGAAGTAACACTCGTGGTACTCGTCTGGCCGAATGGGTTGAGGAAGCTGGTCTTTTCTGTTGGAACTCTCTCTTGGCAAAAGGTGTTCCAACTCTGTTCTCTCAAAGTCGCATGGCTAACTCTCAGCCTGGTCACTCGAGTTGGAGTAGCGTAATTGATCTCTTTATCAGCTTTGATGATCTGGTTGCTCCTTCTCTTGTTGTCCGTGATGCCGGCCTTGGTTCTGACCATGTTCCTGTCTCTCTGTCTTGTTCTCTGTCTTCTCTGCCTCCTGCTCCAGTTGCTCATCCGCGTCTTTTATGGAAACTGTCTTGTCTGGATGATCACAAGAGTGTAGAGCTGTATCAGTCTCTTTTCAGGTTGCATAGCGCACCTATCAAAAATACACTCTTGGCAGAAGTTAAGTATTCTATTTGTCAAGCCTTCGGGCAACATAGCAGTCGTACCTCTACTCACGCAACTCTCCCAACTGAAAGGGTTATCCCTGATGTTGATTCTATTGCTAGTAGCCTCACTGATACCATCCACCGTTGCCTCGATGAGTCTGTTGGTCGCAAACAGCCACGACCTCCTGGTAACACCTGGTTCTGGACTTGCTCTCTGCAGTCTCTTGTGGATGCTCGTGAGGACGCCCGAAGAGCTTGGCGACGAGCTTCTGACGGCGTTGGTAAGGCTGTTCTGTGGCGTGCGTATCTCTCTTCTTGTGACCGGTTCAATGCTGAGCTCAAGCGTCGTAGGCGTGAAACATGGAAGCAGTTCTGTGACAAGCTCTCTTCTGGTCCTTTCTCTGACACTACTGCCACCATCAAGAGGTTACGGCGTGGTCGTACTACCTCTCCTGGGTTCTCGCATCCTGAAGGTCCTGCTGTTGCTGCTACGGTGATGTCAAGTCATCTTCGGTCTGTCTTTGCTGGTGATCACCTGCCTGCTCTCCGGCCTACTGCTCCCCCTTTGCCTTCTGGTCCTTGTGTCTCGGTTGATACTGCTAGGTATCTTCAGAACCAGTTTGGTCTTGACTTGTCTTTCTCCCTTCCTGTTGGTGCTACTACTGCTGCTGATAAGGACTGTCCCTTTATGGTCGAGTTGGTGTCTGACACTCTCTTGAAGAAGCTCTCTCGTCGTAAAGCTCCGGGTGTTGATCATCTGAGAACCGAGATGCTATTGCCCATTGTCGATGACTTGTCTCCTCTCTTGGTCTTGCTCTTTTCTCTTTGCTGGTTCTGGTCTCGAATCCCTCGCGATTGGTGTACTGCCCAGGTCGTGCCCATTTACAAGAAGGGTGATCCTCTGAGTGCAGCCAACTACCGGCCCATTAGCTTGACTTCGGTCATGCGTAAGTTGCTGGAGTTGTGCGTGTATCCTGAGCTCTTGGAATCTGGTCCTCCTCTGGATATCGTTCAAGGTGGCTTTCGCGCTCATCGTAGTACTCTTGACCAGGCTCTGTCTTTGCATGAGTTGTGTCGTCAGCACGCTGATGATCACTTTGGTGAACCTCCTGTCCTTTGTTTCTTGGATATTAAGCAAGCATACGATAGTGTTGATCGTAACATTGTCTGGCGTGCTCTTGAGACTTATGTCTCTGATCCTCTTCTTGGCCTGCTGCGTTGTCTTTTTGACAATGTGCAAGTTGAGGTACTGGTCTCTGGTGCTCGTTCTCCTTCTTTCTGGCCTGGTACTGGTGTCTTGCAAGGTTCGATCTTGTCTCCCTACTTGTACTCTGTGTACATTAACTCGTTCCCTGCCGTCCTGCGGTCCATCTCAATGCCTCGCTCTCGTGTGTTTGGATCCATGCCTCAACGTCTGTATGATGGCCTCTGGATCAACTCACTACTCTATGCTGACGATGTTGTCTTGATCGGCACTGCTGAGACCATGCCCCGCTTGTTGAAGAAAGCTGAAGAACACTCTCTGTCTCTTGGGTATCGGTGGAACCCGGCCAAGTGTGTGGTGGTAACCCCCGCTGTATACTGGTCGTACTACTCCCTTACGCCTGTATGGTACTGCTCTCCCTGTTGCCGAGTCTTTTGACTATTTGGGCTTGCCCTTCAACAGCAAAGCTCAACTGGATGCTACTCTCCTTGTCCAACGCAACGCTCGTTCTGCCTTGGTGGCCATGCGCTCTGGTCTTCAACCTTTGGGTGTTCACTCGACTGGCTTCTCTCGTTTGACCTCTGCTCGGCTGTATGCCACCTTCATCCGGCCAAAGCTAGAGTATGGTCTTGCTGTCTCTTTCTCTTGGTTCGTGACCTCCGGGTTATTGAGCGTGCTCAAGATCAGTGTCTTCGTCTTGCCTTTGGTGGCCACTCTAAGGCTTCAACAGTGGTGTTCAAACACTGATCCACTTGCCTTGTATGAAGGAGCGTGTCTCGATCCTCGGGTTCAAAATGTTGGTGCGGATGCAACAGCTTCCTGCTGATACTTTGCTCGCTGTTTGCTTGCCCACATTGCCTCTACCTCTGTTGCCCCTCGTTTCCGCTGGCCTAAGCTGCTAAAGAACAACTCTCTGTGGAAACTGGTCTGCCACTCTTTTGTCTCTCCCTCTGTGCCTAGCTTCTCTTCCTTGCAGCAGTGGATTGCTACCTCTGGTGGTGATCCCAAGCCTGTCATTAGGCGTTATCGTCGTGCCTACCTGGCTGGCCTTTTGGCCAAACCTGATGGTCTGGTTCTCTTGCGTGCTTGTCGTCCTGTCTGGGTGTTGATCCCATCCTGTGCTGCCAATGTCCGTTTGGGAGCGTAGTCGTCTTCTTCGCTGGAAGATGGGTTGGTTACCTGCTCGTCCTGTTCCCTGTCGTTGTGGTCATCCACATGCTCGCGGAACCATTTGCTTTCTTGTCTCTCTGTTGCCTCTCGTCTTGGTGTTGCTGTTGATGCTCAGCCCAATCCTTTGGATTTTGTGTTGAACCAACTCCCTCGACTTTTTTCCGCTCCTTCACCCAATGACCAGCGTCATTCTGTCTCTCTTTTGCGTTGGTCAACTTGGTGGCCTACCATCTGCTCAATTATGCTGGACATGGACATGATCTGTCTCCCTGATGCCGAGTTCAGTCCCTGTTCTCAGGATATCCGTGGTCTTACTCTTTTGGATTGGTTGCTTCCTGTCTTTTACAAGCAAGTTGCTCCTCCTGTTACTTCTACTCTCTACAACTACCTTAGTGTAGTCTGATTCCCTTTTTGCTTTCTCTCTTTCTTATTTTATATTGTCTCTCTTGGTTTCTTTTTCCTTTTTTTCTATTCTGCTAGTTTATTTTTTTGTTCCTTTTGATCCAGTTAGAATAATCCTTATTTTGGCTTGCCCTTATGATTAGACACTTGCCCCATAGGGATCAGTCTTACAAGTCATTATTTAATAAAATCTTTTGCCTATACTACCGAAGAAGGAGTTATTGATACGAAGTATGAAGAAGTGAAATCTTTAGTAGCCTGTTCCGAGCCGGAACATTACATAATACAAACAATTCTTAGAATATATTTTTGACAGTTAGAAAAATAAATAAAATCATCTTTATCTTTAGTAATTTATTTTGACAGTTACTTGTCTGGTTTTATATCAATTGTTAGTGAGAGAAAAAGGGTTTGAAAAGATAACCGATAACAACATTGGAAGAACAACAGTAAAAGTTATCATTGATTCGAAAACACCAGAATTTACAGAAAAGAGATTTCAGTCAAATTCACAAAAGATCAACCTTTCACTCAAGAAATTACATTTCACAGAAAAGCACCGTAAACGTATCATTATTTTGACGTATGTCTAGATTGTTTGTGTTGCTTTTCTCACTCTATATGCTGTTCTCTAAGGTTGTGCTGACTGGTGATTATGATGAAGTTGCTTTGGTTCTTGTGTGTTGTGGATAGGTGTTTTGAGGTACAAGTCTGGTTTGTATTACTCCGTTATGAGAGGAGTAATAGCTGGCAACAGTTGTAGCCAATAGAAACACTATCCGGTTAATTATTGATTGCAAGTCAAGTCCTCGTTGTATTGTTCTGGTTGTCATGACTAGGTTGTTGAAGCATATACCATTTTATAGTAATCGTTACTCTCTGTTCCTCTTTTCTTGTCTTGTTCACTCTATTCTTGTTTTGATTCTTTGTTTATTTTATTTTTTTATTGTATTGATTTCCTTTATTTTATTTTTATTTTGAATTACCGTTATTTCTTTTATTATTTTATTTTCTCTATCCTCTCTACTGTTACTGATGGCGCTATTTCTGTCTCTGGTGTTACTCTGGTATGACTAGCAAGTCCATTAGAAATCATTGTTGGGGATCTCTCTCTTTCGTTTTTGGTTATTCCGATCTTATTGTTCTGATATCTCTCTGTTGTGCTTAAATGATGCTACGTTTAATTTATTACTGAATTAGCGATCAATGTCGGTGTCACTGAAGATTGTTAATATTACAATTTGACAGTTTATCTTGGCTATTGTTCACGTTGTCTCTATTTTTGGAAGTACTCTCAAGAAAGGTTCCGCTAGATATTAGAAAAAGTTGTTGAAATCACTATTGTGATTTGTTTTATTGGTGATTGTAGAAATTATTTTTGTTGACTAAGTTATTAGTCTATCACTTTAAATAGAGTGCTTCGTGCCTCATAATAAACCTAATCGAGTCTTTTCTCTTTTATATTTACTACTACCTTCAAATTCTGTCTTTGGAGCTTACAAGTGCCTAAATCTTGTTATTGTTATATCTTCCTTTGTGTTTATTGGTAGTTTTTACAGTCGGCTATCTCCTTTGTTATTTCTTATTGTTTACTTGTTCGAATCAAAGGTAACATACTGGACGGATATTAAGTTGTTATATTTGATACATGTCATATTTTGATTTGTGTCGCTTTTCGTTCTATTTGCGCCCTACACCTAATGGTTGTCCAATGTACAATGGACAAGTGCAATGGACAAGATGTCCAATATATCCAAATTTACAACTTTCTATTTTGCTTATAGAACTTGCTATGTTTCTAGCTGAAAATGTTGAAGGTTGGTTCAGGTATTGAAAACTTCTTTCAGAATTGAAATCAGTTGCGTTTTCATCGAATTATACCCATTTATCTTTTTGAGCATGTCTTTAGTGCTTAAAGAATTCCGCTTCTTTGAAATTTTTGGCAGTGATTTATTTTCTGTCTGATTTTCCCTGCTTTTTTTTTATTTTTTAAGCTGAGGACTTTAAATTTTTTTGTCTGTGCTGCATCAGAGGTATCATAAAAAAAAATTTCTAAGAAAAATGTCCGAAATTCGAGTACTTTTTTTTTATCCCAATAAAAAACCTATCTTGAAAAAAAGATTTCAAGAAAAAAAAAAGGCTTCAAAAAAATAAAATACATTTAAGCTTCTTTTCTTTTTTAATTTTTTAAAAATAATAAGTAAGTTGGTACTGATTTGATTGAGTAAATGCTAACAAAAGTTCTTTAGCTAAGATATGGTTTTAGTGGAATCATTTGTATTGTATCTAACTGCTTGAGGTAATGAACTGCAAACATGTTATTGTCTTATAGACTAGAGTGCATCAATTTTATAATCAGAATTTTTTGAAAAACGGACATTTTCGAGAGTTACAGACTCCGAACCCATAAGAAGACATTTTAAAAGTCAGAAATAGTTTTTATTGGTTCATTCTGAGCTTTCGGTGAGACTTGCGGAGCTTGGAGAATTGCTCCACAAGAACAAAGGCCTCTTGAACATTGTTGCCTTGGCCGTAGGCATTAATGTAGGAGAAGCTCTTGTTGTAGTATCTCCTAATTGTCAGGGAAGCTTCTCCTATTGGGCAGACACTGTCCAAGAAACGATCAATGTTGCCATTTAGACCTTCGAACGAATAGTCGCATTCTTGGCGAGCTTCTTTTTTGGCTGCACCTCAGTACCGTTCAATCCAATTACATTCACAATGGTACTTGGGGTACAGCTCAAAAATAAAGCTGTTGGCTTCTATAACCTCTGCAAGAATGAACTTTTGATTGGCAAAGTCTAATGGCTGCTCCTAGTCTAATGATTTGTCTCAATCTTTGCTTTTGCTTTGAAATTTTTGGCATTTTGAATGTAATTAGATGAAAAGATGTTTATTCTGTCAAGTCACAAAAAGAAAGCATTAAGATGGTCCTCTGTACTACATTGTGAACAAAGTCGCCGCTTAAAATAAAGCAATATTATTGGCTAATATATTGAAATTAAGAGGACATATCCTGGCCTCCCTGCTTAAGACACTCATCTTTGAAGACAATTCACTTTATAAAAAATCAAGTTTTTGTAACTTTTCGTCCACCATCTTGTTGAGAATTACATTCTGAACAGAATAGTGTTAACAGGAACGAAAAAAAGTCAACTCCCCACTTCCCTATGCGTTTCTAAAAAAGTTAAAAAAATTGCAAAAAATTTCGGACCATAAAATAGATGCACTCTAATCTTTTTGTGTTATAAAAGCCCCTTGACCTAAGTCTCTCTGCCTCCCTTTTTTTTCTTGTATGAAATGGTTTAAAGGTAACTAACAAGTAACACATAGTCCAACAACTGTCCTGACAATTATCTCTTACATACTCTATGTGGTCTTTCTCATAAGTCTCAAGCATCAGTCTCTTCTTTTGGACTGTAAGTTGTCAATTGAACACTTACAGAATCTAAAAAACTCATAGTTTGTTTATAGGTCCTTTTAAAGAAGACTTCGTTTTGATTTGGCTGTATGCTCTTATTCTTACAGTATTCTTTATTGATTTAATGTAAGTTACTCATTGATTTCATTTTTCTTTCAGTTTCATTAATCGCTTTATTACTTTAGCACTCGTATGTGAACTCTTTGTTTACTCTGTTCCTCCACTATTTCTGTCTGTTTATAACCCTTGAATTCTACCTCGTTATCGTTGTCTCTCTTCAGTTGTTTTTATGGTTTTTACCTGTACTGGTGGCAAAATTTCAGCTCGATTTTGCCAGTATTTTAGCTTCCCCTGCCATCTTTTCCTCTTAAATATTTTACCTATCTCTGTAATCGGTGCCTGTCATTTTCCCTAATTATTTGACCCATAATATAGCTATTATTTTCAGCAGAAAAAAGTTTTTCCAATAAAAAAAGGCCACTTTTTTATGTCTCTAATCCTGTATATCTGTCTAATATAGTCCAATCGTAAAGAAGTATATTTGTGTAAAGAAGTCTATTTCATCCAATGATAAATGTACATCTAAATAAAATGTCAACTTTAAAGCCAATCAAACAAAGGAATTGATGTGAAATGATCATAATTGACCAATTGAAGAAAATGATTTTAAGAAATGAACCAATCGCGAAGCTTCAATCAATGCAATGGACAAGATGTTTGTTACAAAATTAATGCAAATGGACAAGGTATCCATTAAGCTTGTCCAATAAACGCATTTGGATTGCTCGTCCATTGCAGCAATAGGACTGTGCGACCATTTCATTGCAATGGGCAAGTTGGCGTTGTACAAAGACAGCTTGTCCATTGCAAAAACTTAATGCAATGGACGACCAATTAGGTGTAGTGGTGGTTGTAATGGTGTTGAGTTCTATATTAGTGATGTTGAACAAGTTGGTGTTGAAGTGTGATGAAGAGGAAAAAGCCCGTCAAAGAAAAATTTGTGTCTTCTGGTCGGAAAATCAATTGATTAGGAATAAAAATGGCTCTAAGTGTCTATCAAGTAGGTCTATTACTGGTGTTGGAGTGTTGTCTATTCCCTATTTTAGTGCAAGTAGTCTAATACCAACTCGCTTCTTTTCTCAACTTAGCTGATAAACTTCCTCAAAGCCCTTCTTCTAAGATCCTCTTTCAGCTGGTTACTGACATTTTCAACAACAGTACTCCTCGAAACCAGATCGAAAAGTATATGCAGGACCTCAACCGCTTGTTGGAAATTTAAAACGATGTATTCCGCTTTCCAAGAACATTGGCAACGTTCTTGAAAAGAAGCCAACTTTTCAAACTTAGTAATGATGGTATAAAATACTACAATGTCTGTACAAGTTGCCGCCATCTCTATGAATAGAAGAACGAGCCTGGAGGCGGGGATATTGTTTCCAACCAAGACCTTCAAAATGCAGTATTCAAGCCAAAGAAGTCTGAAAGATACTGTACAGGAAAAGTGTATGACTACGATTATACGAGAGAGGTTGCAAAACTTGTGCCTCAAACGAGTATTCATACTGTTCGATCTTTTCCACACTCCAAAAGTTTTTTCTGCGTCAAGGTTTTGCTGATCAGATTAACGAATGGAGAAGACGTGAGACTGTTTCTGGCTACATGCTTGATATTTACGATGGTACCGGTTTCTCCGAGTTCAAAGCACTTCCAAACGATCCTCTTCCTTTTGCTTTCCTCGGTGACTACAACCTGCTCCTCACTTTGAACGTTGACTGGTTTGGTTCATTTAGTGCCCATTATAGTGTAGGGTGCATATACCTCACTATACAAAACTTGCCCAAAGCCAACGGCCGTGACCTCAAAAAGAACAAAATACTCGTAGGAGTCATTCCTGGTCCTAAAGAACCTCCTACTACCGCATTCAATCATTACTTGAAGCCATTGGTGGATGAGTTGCTCGTGTTGTTGAATGGTGTGGAGATGACAATGGTGATGAAAGATGGTTCAGTTGTCAAGAACAATGTAGGGGCGTGCTTGTCTACAATCTGTTCGGATCTTCCAGCAACAAAAAAGTTAGCAAGTAGTATATCGTTCAACAGTAATTTCGGTTGTCACTTGTGCCATACGCAGTTTCCCCGTTTTGCAGAACCTGGCAACCAAAGAAATTAGTGCAATTGGAATTGTGACAGTCGGAGAAGAAGAACCAACCAAGAAACAAGGGCTAGCTCTCGTGCATGGAAGAAGGCTGTGACAATAAAACAGCGACAAGAATCAGAGCAAGGAAGTGGTGTTCGTTTTTCGGTGCTTTTTAAACTGCCTTACTTCTCTTACGACCTGCTGACTATTGAGCCTATGCACGTGTTATACCTGGGTGCTGCCAAGACCGCTTTGATCAAAATGATGCCGGAAGATGCTTATCTGAAGGTTTAAAAGATCATGCAATATCATATGGACTTCAATCCTCAAGCTCCTGGTATTCCAATGTCTAAGAAAATCACTAAAACTGGGTTCCCATATGTCAAAGCAATCGAATTTAAAGATTTCATGACCTCTATGGCCCATGCTCTCCTTTGTCCTCCCACTCTTGATGCCTCTGTTTACATGCACATGATGGAGTTGATCCATGCTCTACGAATCCTTGATTCTGGCGTGATAAAAATAGCTGATATTGATATAGTTCACACTCATTTCTTAAACTTTGCGAAAAATTTGAACGAGCCTACGGCTCTGAATCTGTCCGGCCCAATTTTCATTTTATGCTGCATCTCCGCGATTGCATGCGCAAATGGGGTCCAATCTCTTGCTTCTGGGCATTTGACTTCGAAAGAAACAACCTTTTCCTCAAAAATGTCAAGACAAATCACAAGCATAGGTTTGAAAAACTTACATGCGCAAAATGCAAGCAACTATCTTTTCTAACGATGCTGGCATCACCTCCTTCAATAAACTTTCTTAGTTGTATTTTCTTCTTTTATTATTATCATCAATCTATATACTCCTATCAACATCATTAAAAAAATTTTAAAACAAAGACAAAAAAATCAACATATTTGCTTACATTATTATCACCTTTATTTTCTACTGCCTATGCATACCAAGTTTATGGTTGATTTACTACGCATAGTGTATGGTTTGGCATGCCTATTAAAGATGCAACATTAAAGAGAAGCTAATACATAAAAAAGAGAAAACAAAAAAGCCAAAAGAAACCAGACTAAAACTAAACTTCTGCTTCAAAGTTAAACAGAGCGTGATACGTTCTTACCATTTTTGGTTTATGTTTTGTTTGTTACAATTGTCTTTTGCCTGTAACGTAACAGTGTTGGCATAATGTTATACACCAATAACTATAAGATTTGGAAATCTACGAATAGCTTTCAGCCCTATCTCGGTTATATCAGTTAAAGTTTTAGAGTTTTTCGAATAATAATGCCAAAGGAGAATTGTGTCACCATGCTGATAATCAATTGATAGTTGTAGAGATTGGGTAATATGCAAGAATAAAAAGACAAGTGAGTACTTTGATAATCCTTTTATTCTGATAAAGAGAGATAAGTTCTCTATCTAATGAATTTACAACGACTATTTATACAAAATGATATGAGATTGGTTTATCCGGTTATTTAACACCACAGCGCAGAGGAGTTTTTAAAAACCCAGCAATTGAGTCTAGGATAAAATAAGTGAGCTTAGACTCACTTTGCTTTTAGAGTTTGGCTATACAGAGAGAATGAATGATGAAAGGAACTGTTTTTTTGTCGAAGTGTGATATAAAGGGTAATGGGAGGTTAGTTTTGAATTTGAAGCTGATCTGAAGAGATGAGTTGATCTCGATTTTTTTTTACATGTCAAAGGCTATAAAATAAATAAAAAGACCAAGAAAAATATTCTGTGAGAAAGATATTTGAAAAACAATAGCAATGAAAATGAAGAGACAATCAAATGGGGGGGATTGATTTCAGATCTTATGCAGAAAATTTGTACAAAAATGGTAAATAGGGGGATAGGCCAAGTGAGGTGAAACAATCTGTGCAAAAAGTAAAGATGTATGTAAATGTAATTTAAAGGCAAAGAAGAGGTATTAGGAAGGCAATTTCTTGAAGTTTACTCAGATATTTTATAAGAAAAAAGTGGCAGGCTGAAAGAGAAGAAAAGGAAGCATAGGCAATTAAATTTATACAGCCAAAGGTTAAGGAGCCAACTTTTAATTTTTTGTGTAATCATAACAAGGTGTAGAAAGCTAAAGAAGTGTATAAAAAGGTAGTAAAAAAACAATAAGGTTGAGAGAAGGTGTTTGCTATTCATAATTTTAATTTCTAAGATAGTGGTACAAGAAAGTTACGATCGTGACTGATTGTCAATCTTGAGATCTCTCATTACCATCACCGAAGCAACATGAGCACATGGAGAAGGACTCCATGTTGCTGTAAGTGTCCCTAGGTAAATAATATTAGGTAAAATAAATAACAGACATTCCAGCAGCTAAATAAATAAAAAAACCACTATCATCTCTATATAAAGTGAGATTGTATAAGATGGTCTAAGTCAAGTTGCCATTCATGGGCGAAAATGAAGCATAAATAAGATGGAAAAGTCTGATACAGGTGTGAGACTAGAAACGGCAAGTTAGAGAGACGTCTGAAAAGGAAGAAAGAATTTTATGTAAACTAAAAGGTAGTCAAAAGGAAAAAATAAAATAAATAGAGAACTGATTCCAATTCCTATCAAATCGCTATTTTATCTTTTGCTAATGACTCTCACTAAATAAGGATGAAATGTTTGATAGTCTTTTTTAAAAACTGTTAGTGTCATATATTAGAATTCAATCTTGAGACTAAGCGAATCAACAGTATGAACAAACAGTTACAAAGCCTTTGAAATAGATATTAGACTTAATGGTGAAATAGAATCACTTGTTGAGAAGTCATAAGAAGGAATAGAGAGAGTAATTGTAGACTCTAGAAAAGTGATCCATTCTCTTCTTTTATCAAGACAATCGATAGTTGTACATTTTTATCGTAATAAAGTATCAGCAACAATCATCAACATTTTCGGTCAATGCTAGCAATAATCCAACACTCGTTTTTCAGATAGATTCATCATAATACGTTTTTATTTCCAAAATGATAAAAAAAATAGTCCATCTAGCTATAATGCAATCTACAAAATAGATGCTTGCCTCTCAAAAACCGTGATACTCTCTGAAGAACCTTTGATCATCCAAAGTGCCGCTAATATGTAATTTGATATGATTCTTTCACCGGAAATGATGTTGACAATGATGGTATCTTTCTTTGACTAAAACTGCTAACTATTACTGATAGCTTCACCTCCTAGTTTCATTTTGTCATTGATAGGATTGATTTCTAGTAAATCAGATGTAAACTTGGCTATATGTTGTTATTTGGAGGGTGAAAGTATTGTTTTCGATAAGTTTAAGTGATAAAAGGTTGAAGGTGTAATCAGTATGCTTAGGTTGATTCAATCAGAGAAGATAATGGCTCCATACTATTTTCAAAAGTTTATATGTGAGTCAGGTAATCAATTGTAGAATCTGAACAATACCTTACCATGCTTCAAAAATCCATTGGGCTTCATCATAAAGCAATCATCTAACAGTGTGACTAATACATTATCTATTTCATAAAATGTTAGATTATAAAGCCATATGTAATACCATCGAGTTGCTTACCTTTGCTTTATATTAGACGCGACTAAAAGAATTCGCATGTTAATGTAAGCATCTCCATCACTGATAATTTGGAAGAAAGTGTAATTATTGATCTTTTTCAAGTGGTTTAGTGGTGGCGTGTTTAAAAACTGCATTGTCTGCTTTGTGATGGTAAGATGAGTGACTGTATGATAAAGACTTGAGCTGCCCAAATTGATCGTGAACAAACCTAAAAAACAAGCCTCTTTCTAGACAGATAAAAAAATGGATAAGTTTGCGATCATGTAGCATGGCCTGAATCAATCACCTTAGACTAGAAAAAAAATACTGTCGAGATTCAGGATAAAAGGTATTTAGTAATCAATAGAGTTAAGGAAAGAAAAAGAAACAGAAGACATGAAAATAAAGAGAGAGAGAGAGTAATGTCGCCCCCCATAAATAACACGGAATATTGGGGGGTCAATTTACTTTTAAAGTATGTCATTTACCTTCATATAGGTAAAGAGAGAAAAGACCTGGAACCTATTTAGAAATTGGCCAATCAGAGCACTGAATTTTCCGTTATTAAGAAAAAAAGAAGGTAATTATTGATGATTTGGCTTATTTCCTCTCTTTGCATCATATGCTTTAACAAAGAAAAAAAAGTTTTCATAATAGTAATGAATTTGATTATTCACCTAAAAAGAATAAGATGTAGTCAAGAAGATAATCCCGTTTGAATAATAAAAAAAAAAAGACACAATCCTTAGATTTCAATAAAAATATCTTTTTCAAGAAGCATTGATTTCATATGCTCTGAATTGCGTTTACATATTAAGAACTGGCTAGAATAATTATAGCCAGTAAAAAATATATATTCCTATAGTTAAAAAAGTTGGCTTCTATGAGCACATGTTAGCTTTCTCGCTGCTCATCTGTTCTGCATGTCGACATCTCAAACTTACATGAGCATGCAAGATGGTAAGTCATCTTGGAAAAGGTTGAAGAAAAACACAGTAAAATAAAAAAGCACCTACAATTACCCTAGGAAGCGAATGGTTAGTTAATAAAAGTTAAAGATCTGGAATGCGATTGATCAGTTTCTTAAAGAGATACTTAAAAAAGGTATACCTCTAAATCAAAGAGATAGATATATGACGATGAATGTATGCTTAAGACAATATACAATCGAGATAAAAGTTTGATGATCTCAAACTGCTTATGGAAACGCATTTGATTTCGAGTAAAAGTTATTTCAAGCTCTCATAATGAAATATACAAATGTTCCTGGTTTTGATTATGATTTATAAAAACTGTTATTCCAAATCATCTAAATTTCCTATTTACTTCTCTATACAATTATATTTGAAGTAAAGTTGACAACCTTACAAAGTAGCACAGTACCATTCAAAGTATTTTTACCACTTACAATAATGCCAAATCATAAACAAACTGCTTGTAATTACATTTGCTCTTCAGCCAAAAAAATCAACTGAGAAATTATTAACAACTATACTCGTTCAATTGCTTTCCAGTACTTAACCATATGTGAGTTACACTTAAGCAAGAGACGTTTTGTGCGTCTAAGAGATCTATTTATATGCTGCATTTCGATGGTTTTGATGTTCACCATATTATATCGTATTTTCAGGTCAAACCCGGGAAAATTTATATCAGTGCCGGGATTTTGGCCATATCAATTCAGGAAAAAGTCAGCTCGGTTACGTAAAAATAAAAGTTCAAATTCGGGAAAATTAGCTGTTTCAAAAACGTGAAAAATACCTCAACAGAAAGATTTAAAGAAATAGCTATTTACATACCAACGGATATAGAACACTTAGATAACTTTAACATGATGTTATAGAGAACAGCAGAGAAAATAGGAATGATAGTTATTACTGCAATTATTATAAACAATATGAGATTATGCTCAGGAACTATCGGAAATTATATGATCACCCAACTTCAGGAACGTAACAAAATCATATAAATAGTCTTTAGTGAATTAAGATAGAAGCTTTAGATTTTCTTATTACTCAAGTTATTTTATAAAGCTATTCATTCAAGTTAACGATGCCCAGAACTCAACAGAACGCCAATCAAAACTCAAAGCGCACATACACTAAGACAACTGAAGCGATTCGTACGGCTGTTTGTCATGACTTCTTTGCAAAAGGAATGAAAATTTCTGAAGTTGCTAGAAAGTACAGACTTTCTGAAAATACTGTGGATGACATTACTACCCGTTTCCGCCTCATAGACACTGTAGAATACAAGAAGCGTGGTGGCGCAAGAAACGTTAAGATCCAAAGCAACCATTCCGATTTCTTGAGAGACCTAATTGATGAAGAACCTGATGGCAACATCTTTAGTCTTGAAAAGCTCAAGGAAAGACTGATGGATAGATTTCCTGAAGACTTTTCAAATGAAAAGTCAATCAGCATCGCTGCTATCCACAACCACGTGAATGATCATTTGAAGCTCACGTTAAAAAGAACTTCACCTCTGGAAATGGCTCGGCTGCAACTAGCCACCAATGAGAAACGAAGACAATATGCCGAAAGCTTGCAGTTGGATGGGATCAACTACCTCAACAACTGCATTTTTGTTGATGAAAGCGGGTTCAACGCTTGCATGGTTCCAGGACAAGCTAGATCCCAGAAAGGTAAAAAGGTACATGTCCTTACAAAAGTCAAACGAAGCAAGAACATTTCAATCATCGCAGCCATGTCATCAATACGGGTTGAATCTCTCCAAGCTGTAATGATAAATACCTCCACCAACAGGTTTATTTTCGCTGAATTTATCAAGCAATTGTTGGAATGGCTCGATCAAGAGTATGACCAGCCGATGTTTGTTATTATGGACAATGCAAGATTCCACCATAGCAAGGAGGTACAGGATCTTTTCAAGACCTTAAGACATGCGTGCGTTTTCTTGCCTCCTTACACACCAATGTTCAACCCTATTGAAACTTGCTTCAGCAAGCTAAAGAACTTTGTGAAAAGATCACCCAGAGAAGATAAAGACAACATGCTTGATCTGATCAAAGAAGCTGAAAGAACAACTACTGGTGATGACTGTGAAGCATGGACCAAGCACTGCATTGAAAATCTCAATAAGTGTATCAGAGGAGATGATATTACATTTAACAATTAATAAAATTTCTTCTGCAGTTTTCACGTTTTTAAATCAGCTAATTTTCCCGAATTTGAACTTTTACTTTCACGTAATTGAGCTGACTTTTTCCTGAATTGATATGGCCAAAATCCCGGCACTAATATAAATTTTCCCGGGTTTGACCTGAAAATACGATACTATTTGGTGAATACTTGGCGCACTCCGGTAGAACACTCCGGTGGCTTAGATATTATAGGTAGTGGCTTATGAGGACGTCCTCATTCTTAGTTATGCTATTAATAAAATATGTGTGTAACACTCCACTAGACACTGTTGCATAATTATTATGGATTGACAATCCGAAGACAAGGTAGCATGTTTAAAATCGATTGAAAGTGTGTTGGTAATTTATATGAATAATTATGTGTTAATAAAATAAAGAACAAAAAAAAGTAAAAGAGAAAGGATTTGTCTAATCTAGAAAAAGTAGTTCACTATTGCCATTATCTGTCATAAAAATTAATAAAAGGAACTTGCAGTTATTTAATGTAATCTTACCTGGATTTTTTTCTCTGCTTTGAAAGAACAAATAGTGATTCCAGAAGGTGCGCTTGAAATTAGAAGAAATAGCAAGAGACTCACATGCGCTTTCATACAGACTGGGTTGTGGCAATGGCCAAGTTGGTTTGATTGCTCTTTTCATGCTTAAAGTAATGAAATGATTGTCATTAACTCTTTGCATAAGCAGAGGCATCTCCTTCTTTTTCTTCGTTTCTTGCTTGACAATAAGGGGCACAAAAGTACATGGTGGCGTGTTCATGTACTTTTTCTCTGCATAGGTAGCCACTAACCTTTGGGATGTGTCAGCGGCTAACTGTGCACATCCTGGTAGGGTAAACCAATAGTCTTGGCCTGCATAAGAAAGCGATTTGTCGACTTTTTTTGCAACCAACTTTGGCTTGCAAACCAAAACAAACGATCGACTTCAGCTCTTGGTAATCTATGAACCCCTTCAGGTGCTTCTTGTAAAAGCCTGTGCTTTCGTCTTTACCCTCGTCCATCGTCAAGAGAAAGTTTCTCATCATCATCTTCACCTCCCAAACTTCTCTTCATCGCCGTACAACTGCACTGCTAAAGCTCTAAAGCCACAGAATCCGTCAGCACGTACATTGATAGCAGCAGTGTGCCAATTCTTTTCTATAGGTAGATGTATCTGCTCGATAAGAGACAGATACTCCTCTTCTTCTTCCTTCAACAATTCATCATCACTTTTGCTTTCTTCGACTTCTTTTCTTTCTACTTTTACTGACGATACAAGTTTTAGATGCGAGTTAATAGAAGCCAGAATATTAACGAGTAACATACATTTTATTGTTTCATTACCGCTTATCTTCTGTTTTTTATCCTTTTCTGCCTTTTCTACCTTCTCATCCATCTTTCTCTTCTTTACTCTTTCTTTATCAGCCTCCTTCAATTTTTCTTTGGTAATCTCAATACCAATTTTGTTTCTCTTTGAAAGTTTTGGCCTTCCTTTGTGAACACTAGCCAGAGTAGGTGCTTTCACACTACTGATATCGTTTGGAGCTAATCTTTCAATAAGCTCCTCCATACTATCAAGAATGTCTTGTTTTTCTTGGTATGTCTTGCTACTCAAGAAAACTTCGTCTAATTGGTTTCGCAAGTGTTCGTACTCAATAGAAAATTCTTTTTGAAATACATCTTGATACTTTGTTGAGACATTCCCTTCGGTAATTGCTCTAGTTTCAAGATGACCAACTTTTTGAACTAGTAAAATTGTTAGTCTATAGTAGCGATTCATAAATATTTATTTATCATTATTATCGTACCATCTTCGTTCATGAAAAAGATGTGCCATCTAGGATGAACCAAGTCAGGCTTGACTTGTCCGTGTTCTTCGACACATTTGACCAGCTCGTGTCGGCAAGGTAATTCCCATACCTTGACAAAGCAAGAGCAGACAGGACTCAATATGCCTTCTTGCTTCTCTTTTAGTCCTTTGACTAATTGATTCTTTACTTTGATTAATGCGAATTTAGTGATAGCTCTGTATATAGACTTGAGCATATCACTAACTTCACTAGTAAGAAGAGAGACAGGGATAGACGTACTTTCTCTCTCCATTTGAAACTTCAGGTAGTCCTCCTTCAGACTTGAAATTAGCAATTCTTGAAAATTACAAACATATAGTAAAATTTACCCTTATCTTGTACCATTCATCAATTGTGTCAGTCACTGGACCCAGCTTGCCTTTTGACGAGCCAATATAGCCTTTCATTGCTGAAAGGGTTCCCTCTACTCTGTTTGTAGACCTGTTGTTCATATGAGGATGCTTGTTTGCATAATAGCTTCCCCATTGAACTTCTACTTTCATTATCCTTCATGTAAAATAGAAACAAGTTCTTGAAATTATTTCTAAATTGAATATGAACAGCACAACTTACAAATCGAAGTATTCTAGGCATGTGTTTTTGTTGATCAAAAGCCCCTCCTGGTTCAAAAAATTCATGTATGCTTTCTTGGCTTCTTCATAGCCTTCTTTCGTGGTACAACCACGAGCAATTGCAAAAAGCAAGTTTCTGTGCTCTGCCTCATAATTGTCACGAATATCCACTAAGCAATGACAGGATATATAGATTTTGTTTTAGATTTCCTTAAAGTATCAACTGATTATTTCGCTTACCAGTAAAATTGAGGTTAGTTTCTTTCAAAAACTTATCTCTGAAATGTCGTTCTATATGAATATAGCAGAGCAATTGAGAAGACTCAGGAAATACATCACTTAAAGCCCCTTTTAAAGCAGCGTCATTGTCAGTTACAAAGACACTAGGCAAGTCGAACTGCTCAGCTGCTGGTCCAGATGGCCAAACAATTTCTCTCAATTGTCCTAAAGCCCACTTGTAGTTGGACTTCGTTTCTCTTTCCATCCAAGCGGCAGCCACAGGAATAGTTGCCAATTGCTGTGGTCTTTCTCTACTAGCAACCGTTCTAGCAATGACAAAATTGACAAGAGCATACAAATAACAGTTGCTCTTGTAAGTGACATCTACAATGACAGACTCGGGAAGCTTACGCGATTCTTTAATCGCGCTGTCTCTGATGAAGAAAACAGCCGTAATTCTGTTTTCTAAATTAGTAGTGTAACGAACGTTGTATTGTTTGCGTTGCAAATCAGTAACAAACGAAGTCATATCAGAACCGGAGCGAAATTGCTGTTGCATGTTTTCCAAATCCTTCTTTTTCATATAGTTGATGTTTTTGATTTGAAGCATCTTTTTTTTAAGTGTCACATTAGTCAAGCTATTTTTCATTCTAGTAATAGTTCCAAAGAATATACCTCTTGAACAATAGAAGGTTTGTTTTTTGCAATAGCAAAATTGCCGCTTCAAAAATATCAGCATCAAGCTTTCGATGCAAGTGATAGGTGAGAGAATCGTTCACAATACGATGATTATGACTGCCATCAACACTTCTCACAGTGACAACTCTTCTGATGGGGCATAGTCTAGCCTCAATAAAACAAGGACAATCGAACTTGAGGCTTTCTTTCTTGTATTCTTTGGACTTTAAATTTTTGTTACTGTTGACAAGATCAACATTAGTAACTTTCTTGGAGCGTCTGTAGTCCTTTCCATGTCTACAAATCATTCTAATTCTTTGCTCTTTTTGAATTGATTTGTCAGTTGTGATTGGGCAATTATATTTTTTGCCAGATTCTTGAGCACGGATACGTAATTCATCAATATCCGAAAATTCTGTGCCGACAGAAAACAATTTCTCCATTTCTTCTTTCATCAATGCACAGACCTGCAAGTCCTTATCCGTGCAGTGAAGGAAACTTTCCTTACTGGTCTTTCCTTCATACTCTTCCTCATCGGTTGAAGAATCTTCTAAGTTGCTCTCATACTCGACACGTTTACTGACAAGTAGCTCTAATATTGATTTTTAAATTTAAACACAACAGGCAACTTCATATTCCAGAGAATCTAACATAAAGTGCTATTACACACCTTCAGACTGAATTTCAGATATATCTTCAACATCGACTTCAGAATCAGAAGTGTCAATAGTGATGACTTCTTCTTGAATCTCGAGATGACAACTCGTCTCAGCTTTGACTTGCTCGTTTTCAAAAGGTTTGATGTCGATACCAGCACTACAGATAGATATTTCATCATCCGAGGATTCAATATCAATATAAAGCAAACTGTCTTGATTCATCTACAAAATTATTTAAACAAGTGTTGACAAAGGGCTTTCCAGGGCCCATTGCATCATTGACATGATCTTTTCAGGTACATGTTACACACATATTTTATTACTATCATAACTAAGAATGAGGACGTCCTCATAAGCCACTACCTATAATATCTAAGCCACCGGAGTGTTCTACCGGAGTGCGCCAAGTATTCACCTACTATTTTGGGTCATTTGAAATTATCATAAAATGACAATACAATCAAATTGAAGTTAGGATCTTTAAATGTTCGATTTTTAAATGGATTCAAAGGGTGTCATAAGAAGTATTTGTGTCAATGAGCCTTTACAATAAATAAATGATCTTATTACATTTGGCTTCTGATGTGCCATCCTATTATTATAATCTATTATATCTCTAACAAGAGCGACACTATTTAAAAGGGTTGCTCATGATACATTTTATTTTTAAGTTAGTTACTTGTATGTTGAAAAATGGTTCATTTGTATACATATATAGTTTTAAGACAGCTTGACTCTTTGCTATCAACTTTCTTTGTAGATTCTGTTTTGAGTACTTCTTTAACATCCCCTTTATCAAAGTGTTCCCTTGATTGATCACTGATAAGATCTGTTTATGCAAATCCAAGACATTTTCCATTTCAGTACACTTTTAGCTTGAATCGGTCCATAAAATTATACTTTCTTCCCATCACTGCCATATTTCTCATATAAACTGGCCATTTTTTTCATCCCCCATTATTTTTTTTTATTAATTGCACAGCGAACGGTAAGCAAATTTATCTCTTTTTTTTTACAAATATCATATAATCCATCATCATCACTAACTCTTTTACTTTATAATAGCTACATGTATATCATGTTTTCATGAAAGCATCTCAACAACTCAACTACGCTTCTCTTCTTGTTCTTTTGCATCTTTAGACTTAGCATCTGTATATATCTGTTTATCATCCACTTTATATATATATGTGTAAATACTCATCATTGGCTTTGACAAACAATCTTTTATCCATGTCACACTCTCTGTATAGCTTTTTACACCTCATCAATGACTTCTTTATCTTAACTGCCTGCTCTATACCAGGTTGTACAAACTTATACCTCTTTAACTGTTTTCTGAATATCGTCTATATAATTGCTGCCTTATGGGTTGATGCGTCTTTTTCAAATTGCTCTTGCCTAAGGTCCTCCGATTTCTTTATTTTTATGTTCAAAAGCTTTTGTATACACTGCATCTACTAACTTGCTCTATTTGTAGTCATTGCCTTGAACCTTTTGATAACATAAATCCAATTGCTTATTATGCTCACATATCAAGTCTGATTTATTCATGTCTGTCCTCTTTCTTACGTGCACATGTGGTCCACCTCTCTAAGTATTGTCTCTGGTTGTTGCCCTGGCTTTTTGGATTACAATTTTTCTCTAATATACCATTGTTTAAAGTATTTGGTCTCTTCTCATGTCGCCATCTCTTTACCTCATCTTCAAGAAATGCTCTTTATCCGCCTTTTCTTCTTCCACTACTATAATCTGTGCATTTGAAAGTTGCCGAATCTCTTTTTGATCGAACTTGGGGTTCCTTCCAACTTTACTGCTTAATTTTGTCTTCTTTTTGTGTCCTATCGCCTTTGCTCATGCTTACATGTGTACTCCATCCCAGATGAGTTTGCTTCATCGCTTTGAATCTCTTTTGTGACAAGTGAAATATCGCTTCCAGACTACTTTTACTTGGCTGTTTTACCAAATGAATTTCTCTTTATCAAATGTTTACTTCTGACTGTTGCTCGCACCATTGACTGGACTCATGAGGTACCTAATCGCAACTAAAGGACACAATATGCTCTTGACAACGTACATGCGCAAAGGATCACGTCTCATTTTTTTACTCGTTTTTTAAGACTTTCTATGCTATTTACTTTCTTCCTCTTTTGTTTCTGACTCTTGTGTATATTGTTAACAAGTGATCTCTCAGTTGGTGTTGCTTATGACCTTGCATGTTGCTACAAGATGGCTGTCAAGAAAAAAATAAGTACGAAAAAAATTACTCTTGGTCAAGGCTGTATATTTTTCAAGCGCAGCTAATGCAAAGCGATTAAGGTGCTAATTGATCGCTCTTGTCATGAAAATTAACTCATTTCTGCTTCCTATGATCCAAAAAGGTTCCCAAGTCAAAGCCAAGCATGCCAATCTATCTGCATACACCGGATGCAGCATCCCTATCACAAAAAAAAACATCTGAGCTACATATCAGCCTAAAGAAGAACCCATATATAGCATATATTTGATTCAAATTAATAAAATTGAAGAAGCTTGATTTGACCGTTATACGCAAAAGATCTAATAATATGCCAAGCTCATCCAAAATAAAGCGATACTATTTGCTCATTTATTGTTTATACATGTAGAACATGCTAAATCATCATTGTTATATATGCTAAAAGCGATTTGTCACTTTAACCCCCCTTTGAGACCTAAGCTAGATATGGTTTGACTACAAACCACTCCTATTCAATGTAAGCTCGTATAATACTTTACCCATGGCCCAATTTTTGTGTCTGTGCATTGATTCTCATTGCGTTCCTGCTTATTTTTCGTTAAAACCTGATATGAATAAAAAAATTTGCAAGGTTATTTCACAACTATTCAAGTCACTACATACACCCTCTACGCCGTGGTGTGGACACAATACGTTCATTTATGCACAAAAGCAGTGTTATCTTTATTAATTATGCTAGTTAACAAAATCATGTCCCAGATGCATATGTTGGATTTTGAGAAAGCACCAAGATTCCAGTCCGAAATCGTTCTAATTTTATAAAAGGATAGGTGTTGTGACAAAAGGTAAGAGACCTATGCCAGAAAACATTTTTTCGAGTGAAGAAGTCTGTTGCCAATGAAATACTTGGAAAATCAGTGACGAGAAATTTCGTTACACAGTGCTTAATTTTTGTAACCCAAGATCTTAATTCACATTATTAGCTAATAATACATTTACTAGATAAGTCGAAATGTATTAAAAAGGGATAACAATCAGGGGAACCAGTCACACTTCATATCAGTATGTTTATATTGATGCATGGTGTGACGAAGGAGATCCCATCTTATAACGGTCTGCCTTCTAGAAGTTTATTTTATATGCAAGTAATTTGAATGCTTGTTGCTGATAATAAGTTTACACCAGCGTAACGTCCACAGTCCAATGGGCTAGTTGAGAGACTTATAAATGTGTTGAGGCGTATGATTCTTCTTACATACACTGAACAACAAGCAATAAATTGACGATGATCAAGTCACTTACAAATCATTCGTTTTGTACACGCTGTTACAAACTACATACCCTTCTTTGTGGTACATGGACGCATTCGAGGAACACTATTGTTATTGACCGATAGCAACAAAATATTTGATCATTACTAATCTCCGAATCAAAAATATGTGCTTAAAACTTAAGAAAGGCTGAACATTGTTTTTTATATAAATAATGCACTTAAAAAAGGACCAGTTGTGAAGAAGCTGGACTATTATTGAGAAGGCGATCACAATCGACTCTTGGACCATTGGCTGTAGACTAAAGGCAAATCAAGAAAGATCAACTTCGAATAGATTAGTCTGTTTGTGCTCAAGAAAATCAGATCCAAACCAACAATTAATATGATATGCCAAGACAAAAACAAACAAATGAACAAAGTTCACATCAACTTGATCAACTATTTTTATTCTAGATAGAAGGAGAGTTTTATCAAAGTTTCTCCAAGATAGTTTCTAAAGCTAGGTCATAATCTTTTGATACTCTTTTTTTGATTGGGAAAATTCCTTAACACCTTAGTAAGGAGTTCGGTCGGTAAGAATTTGGATTTTTTAAATAAATAGTTATATTTTTGCATCCCCTTTGAAACGTTTGTGTCACCCATTTTAGCAATCAAATAAATATTATTATATAATAAACTAAGCTGATCAATAAAAAATCAAAAATTAAAAAAAAGATAATAAAATAGCTGATAAATATATAAGCAGCCAATATAATTAAATTTAATAAAATAGTAAAATAAAATTTTATTGTGTAAATTGGGGCAAATTATTAACGTTAGTTATTTATTTAATAGATAAATTTATTAAATTAACAAAAATAAAAACTATAATTACAAAATTTTTATAAATAAATAAATGGTGTCACAAAAAAATATAATCTGCAATTAGGATTGGTTGTTTATATTTAATTTTATGAACAAATTTATATAATTATAATAAATTTATTTTTAATGTGTACTAATTGGCGGGAATGTAATCGGCGGAATAAATAAATTGTTTAAATATTTGGTTTTATTTCACTGTTTTATTATTGATTAAATAAAATGTTTGATATTTTTAAGAATAATTTTTGATCAAAGATAATTAAATTTTCGACGAAAACACTATTCGATGAAATTTCGGAGAATATTTGGTGTAACTAAGTAGTCATTTTTGGTAAGTTTTATCTTACATACTTCGCGGCACAGACATTGCGATTGCAGATTTGATTGATGTCAAAACCTTTTGCGATTATCACTTTAAACAAAATTACAATTTAATGCGATTTTTGATGTCCTCTTTTTGATTGAATATCTTGGTTACTATTAGAAAAGGAACAAAATCAGCAGATCATGAAATCATTTAGTTAAAATTGAATGTCGAAAGTTTCATTCTGCTCTGTTTTTCATATACTCTAGCTTATACAACAAATTCTTGCAAAAGTAGTACCATTTTATGAAAAAAATGTTGAGATTCATAGGATAGGTTTTGCTTATTTCTGGTTATTATAAGTTGAGGGAATCTTGAGTAAATTTCATCGACTCTGATTAAACTGTGGCCATTTGAAACTCTGAAGAAAATAATTTTTCTGAACATCATTATTTTTAACTCATTTTAAAATGCACAACCATTATCAAATTTCCTTAAATACTGTCTGGCAATGTCTATTGTATCGTTCCAAAACAATATTCACGATTCTTTGTCGATGTTTCTCAGGTTACTCCTGAGTTTTGTTTTCTGATTTTTCAATGTTACATTGAGGTTAAGGTCAACAGCAATTTGGGTTCTTACCAATGACCTCTCCTCTTTTATTAGTCGAAACTCACAGCGGTAGGGGCGCGTGATCAGGAATTTGTGATTGTATTTGGCTGCAGTCCCGTACGTTGTATATACAGGCTTTATATCGAGTTACTTCACCATATTATAGAGCTCTTTTAATGTTTGTTTTTTGGGTGTATGTTGCTCTTGCAATGGGCCTCTCTTAATTGGCCATTCCTCGGTTTCCTTTTTTTAAACCCAGTTTTCAGGAAGGAATTTTTAAACGCTTACGGTAAAATGCACCATTCATGTGTATGACGGAACTACCATAAGGAGCCAAGGATTGACCAAGCCTTTTGAACATATCTTGGAATATTTCTGATGTGAAGTTGCCAAGGTAATTCTAATTGAGCTGTTTACCATTCTTCGCTAGCCACACCTGGATGCTGTTTTTAACCATGTTTGCACCGAGCTTCCTTTGTGATTTAAAACCACATAAGTAGAAAACATAATTATCATTTGTTTTCAACCCCTCCCATTCATTATGCCTTTCTCCAGTGCCCAAGTCTGTGCTGCATGATGATCTAAGTGATAATATATTTTTTCAACAAACACTTTAATTGAATTGGCTGCATCTCGTCATTATGAATCTTCAATCATTCACTTGAATACCTGTATCTGCGTTCAATGTTTGCAGGGCTGTAGTGAAGAATGTTCCTTGGCTCACCCTTTATGTAATTTAATTATAAAGTAAGATGAAGTCGGTAGTTGATTAGGAGCCTTCTGATTGGCAGGAAGATTTGATAGTGGAAGTAAAATGGCAATATTTAACTAGAAATAAATCCACAACTAAGACTTGTATTTTTCACAAAGATAAAGATAATTTTTTATTGATAATAATAAATTGTCTATTTATACCGTTTAGAATTGACTGTAAACTGCGGTTCTACTGCGGTTGTTCACTGCGGTTGTTCACTGCGGTAAAGAAGTGGACTTATTAAGATTCCGATTCGTAATTGAGTCAACTCGCGACAATTACAAAGTGCGTAGGTCCTTCATAGCTAACCACACTGTTTTTATTTTTTTGAGTGCTATTGCAAAACTTCTAACTGTAGTCATTCGTCTTTGGTTACTGTTTTTGGCAATTACTTCCTTGGCGGCAGGAATATATTCTGGCTTCAATTGACGAAGACGACGACCCAAACGTTGTCTTTGGAAGGTTCACAAAGTTTATAATATATATTAATCGTTATCTGACCAGTATAATTAGTAATGTCAAGGAGCTCAAGCTTCACGACCTTGTGTTGATCGAGGTTCTTCCTGAGGATATTATCTTAAATCCGACTCAGAAGGGCAGAAGTTGCAGAGGTAAATTTTTGATGTCAAAAATATTTTCTTTAAAAAACAGGTTAAGAAAATTATCTTATAGTAAAGATGAAAGAGTATCAAAAGAGCTTCTCAACCATATGCATATTATTTAAATGCAACCGTTCCTTGTGAAGTAGTCACAATATTTTAAAAGGGATTCTATTTGCTAGATATTAGAAGACCGATCTTAGAGAAAAAAATTTAAGAAGAGAGAAGAGAATTATAGAAAAGGATAATGATTATTTAATTTGGATATTGATATGACTATTTATATCAGCCTTGAATTCAACAATGACGGTTTTAATTTTCAGCTTTCAAGCTTGTTTAAACCAGATCAATTTTTGCTTGGTTAAATTGTACCGAATGTTACAAGCACCATTTTTTGGGGTGAAACTTTTTACAAACACCTCTAATAAAAAAAATGGTTCTTTACTTAGGATTACTTCATTTTTTTTCTTACAGGTAGCAAGGCTCAATTTATCTAGTGCTTGCATGGCAAGTCGCAACTATGGTTTTGGTTTTTTGTAATCTGAAAATCTTCAGGTAAGAGGTTTTGTGGTCTTTGATGGTGATTAGCTATGTACAAATAGAGAAAAGAAAGATTTACAGAGAATACGATGTTTTCATTCTATTGTCGACCTTAAAAAAAGGTGGCTGGCGATGAGAAATGCACTTCTGAATGAGAAATAGTTTGTAGATAGCAAAAGTCAGTGAGTTAAAATAACAGAAGGGGAGGAGGGGCGGTTCTTATGAGTTGATTTCCATAAGGCGCGCCAATACAAAAGAGAATCACACCAATAATAGCCGGAAGGCTGAAGTGCGAGGAAGATAGAAAAATAGGCAGAAAGGAAACTTCGAGATCCAAGATAGCAGAAATGAGCGTTATCTACGAGAAACATTGGCAGGAAAGTCAGGAGTAGTCACAGTAGCGATAAAGAAGGAAAAATAAGTTAAAGCAACCTTAGAAATCGCCAAATAGAAAATAAGCCATTTCAACTGAAGCGCTCCTTGCTGTCGAAGTGAATAAGCAAGCCAGGGCCACCACTTGAGCGAGGATGACCCATAGAAGAGAAGCTGAGACGAAGGAAGATTTGGCAAGAGGTAAATGCGACTATTGGTGAGTGAACGTTGTGAAAGAAGGAAAGGGTTTAAAGACCACTCACAGAACACGCCAAAGATTAGAGAGTATAAGCGAGTTGAGGAGTGTAGCGGGACCTTGTAAATAATAGAAGACAGTTACCTTGTAAACGACATTTCCCGCGAATATTATTCAGTAAAGAGTCGAGAAAATAATTACTTTGATATGTGCCGGTATAGAGAGGGTGTTATGGGTGAGTGAGTGGTGCGACTAGTTAAGAATTGTGTCATTAAACGATGTTGCGATGCAAAAGAGCGGATAATCAACGGAAAGAAAAGCTATTTTGTGAAGTTGAGGAAGAAAGAATCTGCGTCTTATGGTAGCTGATTGAAGCTTAAGATGCTTAGGAGTAAATAGACCAGTGATTAAGCAGATTCTGCAGTTTGAAATAATCATAAAGAACACAAGCTATATCATCAGCATACTGCAGCAATTAAACCGGATAAGACTCTACACAGGATGCTGGTGTCTAAGGCGCAGGTAGGGTTAGTCCTGATATCAAGGAATGGCAAATGATGGAACGCAGTAGAGGTTCAAAAGCCAAATCGAACAATATCAGCGAAAGAGGGTCACCCTAACGTTCCACTACGGTACCGAGTGGAAACCACGAATATTTAATGACAATTGAGTAAAGGAGAAAAGGGAATTAATACTACAAAGTATAGGTGAAGGAAATAAAGAAGTTTTTGAGAATAAGATGCAGATACAGAGGATGAATACGGTGCTGCGCCTTCTTTTAGTCTAAAAGGAGAGCAACAACAAGAGAAATTGATGTACGGGCATTTTCCATTAGCGACTTCATTAATAGCCTATTTTTGTAATAGACGACAGCGAAGAAAACCGGATTAATACGGATGGGTCATGTGAGCAATAATCATCAAAAATGAGAATTCGGAAACATAGTGAGTACTTTGGCATTTGTGTTAATTGGAAGGATTAGTCAATAATTATGCAAGTTAAATAAATCACCTTTCTTGGGAAATAGGTAAAATGAAGTAGAAAACTAGGAAAGAGAAAAAACACTTAAACAGAGGGCGTTATTGTACATCTGCATCACAACATTTGGCATTCCAAATGGAGAAGATTGAGTTGAACAATGCAATACGGTAGACAGTCTAAGCCAGGTCGCTTTGTTTGGGACAGTCAGAAACAGCTTCAACAATTTTGTCAAACATTATATTTTCTATGAAAAGAAACGAGTTATAAGCAGAGGGAACACACGATTGAGGAATGGCTTCCAAACATGAGCGTGCCGCATTTAAATTAATAGATTAATGGAAGAGTTTGGCGGGTACAAAAGTAAAACTTTAAAATCGCTTTAAATTTTGCATAAATGTTCTTAGCTAAATCAGATACGTTTTAAGCCAACTCTGGGTTTCTGAGACTACTAGATTAAAATTTGTATGATTTAATGTAAGTAGCTAAATAAGATTCCAATGTTTTAAATAGCTCTTGGCCCGCAGATTAGAGTTGACTTAGCCCATATTTGAGGTCTGTGATTCAACACCTTCTAAAGTACGTTTTTGTGCGTCTTTTATGTTCACCCTTAAAATTATTAAACTTTTAAATTTTTAAAAGTTATATTTCTATTTGTCTCTTCTTTCAATAATTTATTGTTTACAATCGCACGCGTTTAATACAACGAATTATGTTAGCCGGTAATAACCACTCATTATTGTCAAATCACAAATCCACTTCAACCACTAAAATTAATGTCAACTTTTCTGGAGATCTTTGAACCGACATAAACAGTGGTAAGAACTTAGACCACGATGAAAGTGACATGTCCGTTAAAGATCTCAAAGTTAGAAGCCACAGAAAGACATCTGCTATTATCGATTTGACTACGACAGAAAGTGCTACAATTGCAGAGAATATCGGTATGTTCAAAGTTACTAACACAGAACTGAATAACTTTTGAGTGACGTAGACATTCTAACTGTAGATCAGTAAGACTTTGTAAACTATTGGAGCACTGGAGCTGTCATTCTGGTGATCAATTCCCAAAAATTTTTGATACCTTTGGAACTATTCAACGTCGTCAAAAGTAAGTTTGAATATTTTTATTTATCTCATCTTCCTGCGAATTGCAGCTTGTTCATCAATAATAATCCACTTGTAGCGATAATGAAACCGGCAGCTTAATGTTGTGATATATGCAGGTCTGAATAATTTAATGAGAGGGAACTTGGTATTTCTATTCGAAAGAAAGAGAGAGCAAACTAGTTCTAATGCAAGTCCATGTTATGTTTATATATTATTTCTATTTCTGCTTCAACTAACCACTCCGTTAAAACTTTATTTGCATAAGCAGTATTCCTTTCAGGATGACTAGTTACCTTAATTAAAAGATGGCTGAAACAAGATTTTATCTCACGCCTTGATTAAGGTGAAAATATATTTTTTACTTGATTTAAATCATGGAGAGATATTATTTACGCTCTCCACGATATGTTTAATCTTGATTAGTGTTCGATATATCAGGTATGATTTGATACAATTTATACAATTTACGTGAAGCAAGTTTTAAACAGATTCCAAAATAATTTGCTTGACTTGCTTAATTTTTATTATTAGGACCTTCTTTAAAATGGTTTGTATGATTGACAAAAATTTAACTGACGATTTCAAGTATTTGTCACGATATCTTCATGTTTGTTGAGCTATTTTTGCAATGCTGAAAGTAAAATTATTTGATTTTATCATATGAAGAACTAAATTACAGATAATTGTATGCAAGAATCAACAATGAAATTGATTAGCAGTATGGTTTTGATTATAAATCTTTATCAGAAAAATTGAAGCATATGAACATCGGTAATATTTGATTCTAAATTGTGCTGAAACAAACTGAAGGTATAAGTTAATTAACAAATTGTCCAATAAATATAAGGTGGTACAGGTAGCAAATTTTTTTTGAAATATTTTATTTGCAAAGAACTGTCATTAAAATTCAATGATCTTAATGAGCAGAACGAGTTGATAATCAAGCAAAGGAGTTTTCTAGTTAGGTATTTCTTTGCCAAAGCTCGTTTTCCATGAACCATGAATTGCTCAAACACCAAGATAATCCCAGCAGATCATCCTGAAGCATGATCCAATTATTCCGTTCTAAGAATTTGGGGAGGCAGCAACACGAGATAGCAAAGCGGGGAGAAAAGTTGCAGCATGAAGAACGACGTTTAGAGGGGGATGACGGTTAGCACCAAAGTCAAGACGTTGGCCTGGCGCAGTTGCCCGTCAATTTTTTTTGTTAATCTGACAATTTTGGAGAGAGAAAAAGTGAAAGAAATAAAGAAAGGAGGGCGTGGCCTCTTTTATACTCGACTGGAAAACAATTTTCCAAAGAAAGACCAAATTATCCAGAGACAACAAAAATATGCCCTCAACAGCACACTAAACACTAGAAAGGTATTATCAACTTCAATCAGAGGATAACTAGCGCTTAATTGTTGAAGGCGTCTGAAGGGTTGGGTCTTTATGTTACTAATTAGACAAGAGGCGGTCAAAAGTAAGCAATGTTTCTAAACAAGACGCAAACCTCATCTTGGGGTGGGTGATGAACTTAGTACGAACAGTGTGACAAGCACTGGTCCAAAAAACCAGTCGAAAAACCTTTTGTCAATAGCAAAGTCGCAAGTTATAAGTGCTAAAGCTACAATAGTTAAGCTAACACGTACCTTATATATCTAGCTGCACCAAAGTCCTTTGTGACAAGCGGTAGTTAAGTACAAGAATTGACAAACGTGGTTAAAGATATCCTATTATTTGAGATCCTAAGGGCCTATGCACACTGGATGTTTTTTTGTTTCATTCTTAGATTTGAGTCTTAAAATCACTGTGAAACAAGTCTGTCATTTTAAGAAGTTCAGGGTCTCAAGTTAATGAACATTCGTTGCAAATCACATAGTTTAAACCAATTGTGATTAATTTTCAATTTTTGTGATGTCAAGGTATGATGGTGAATTATTAACCAAAGTAAGCCAGTTGTATTTTCGAGTGTTGTGTGTTTGTTGTCAGTAATTAATGTTTTTAATATTATATGGGTTACAAAGAGAAAATTTAATTATTATTCAAAAGTGTCATGAAAGTAACTATCATTTCATTTGCATTTAGAAATCCAAAAATTGTAACAACTTATGATTTCAAAGGTACAATAAGATAAAGTGTGACTTAAATACATTAATATTAACTAAGGATCTATAGGGGCACAGCAACACCGCCCTAATATTGGAATATGATATAGAGGTAACTCGTAGCTTTCAATGAATACCACTTTCCTTTTTTGGAAAGGTCTAGAAGTGGAGAAAAAGCTCTTCAAAGTTTTTGTTAATACTGTATAATTTTTATTAAATATACTCAAAATATATTGAGTTCGTAGTATAACCGTTAACACTCCGTTCTCGTCCTAACAACCTGCGTTCCACCCCTGGTAAACGCTAGCGGAAAAATAAATAGACTATAAGTTTTGACCACTTTTATTTTTTCCTGTTTTTACCAGTATTTTATTAAGTTTTGAAAAAATAATTGTGTTGTTACAGGACAAAGGATAGTTTTTGCAGTAACTTGAGAAAGAGAACAAAAAAATATAACAGAGCAATCAGGCAGCAAGGTTTTAAGTCGTCCAACTAAAGATATAAGTAAAGTAAAGAAAATAAAGTGATATAAAAGAAGAGATGTAATAAATAAATACAATGATCTGTATTAAGTATCAAGGGAACTAATAACAATATGTGGATTTAGGTAATGAATGTGTCAAACTACAACCAAGCGTAAAGTAAATAAGAGAGATAATAGTTGAGTTTATTGATAAGAGAAGATTGAAGAGTTTATATACTATTCTAAAAGAAGTCATGTTGGACTTGCAAACTAATAATTTAAACAGTTAAGCTAATGAGTCATCATGTATGGATCATTAATACATGTCTAATAGTTTTATTCATTATGATATGGAAAGTCAGAGAAGGACTCAAATAAAGTTGTTGTGTAATAAGAGATCAAGAGGAGCTGTCAAATGAGTAAAGTACCAAATAGGAAATACAGAGTTGGATTCAAAGAAGCGAAAAGAAGTCAGAAAATAATTGAGTACTAGGAAATTTCCTGTGCGTGATAGTGTATCAGGACTTTCAGTGCTACTGTTTTAGCATAAGCATGAAAAGAGATAATTTATTCGTTCATTGCATGATCTGAATCCAAAGAGATTGGATTAAATTTTATACTAAAGGTATTCATTTGCGAAAAGAGGAAAAAAAAAGCTCAGAAACTAAAATTAATCATTTAAACCCAAATGCCGGACAAAGATTGCTTTCAAATGCAATTTGAAAATGGTTCATAACAAAATTTAAATAGTTTACCCTGGGAATCGAATCCATGACCTGAGGTTTCAAATTTGAAGAATATACCACTTCACCAACCGCCCCAACTAATTTTCTTCTTCTCATTGCAAATTATACAATACTGTCAAAAACTTTGAAGAGCTTTTTCTCCACTTCTAGACCTTTCCAAAAAAGGAAAGTGGTATTCATTGAAAGCTACGAGTTACCTCTATATCATATTCCAATATTAGGGCGGTGTTGCTGTGCCCTTATAGATCCGGAATTCTTTAACAGGATTGTAGCAACAGAATACAACAACAAAGAGGATTTACGCGATGATATTCGTCAACTCGGAAAAGAGCACAATGTTATCATGAGCATCAAATCATCCACATCCACTTCTGTCAATTATATTTGTAAGCATGGTGGCGAAAAGCGAGTCAGATCAAACCGAGCAGAAACTACAAATGCCAGAAGAAGTAAGAAGTCCTCTTGTGATGTTTTCATCAATTTCAAATACGATAAATATTTCCAAAAATCGGTTGCCGGTCGTCGTCATGGAATTCACAACCATGATATTCCTAATAGCCCAGCAGCTTACAGTATCAACAGAAAGATGTCAGTTGAATCCGAAGAGAAAGTTTTTTCTTATTTTAAATCAGGAATGAATGCTGAAAGCGTATCCTGTCACATGAAGGGTGACAACATAAAGAATATACTCAAAAAAGACCTTGAAAATCTTCAGTACCGATTTCTCAGTACTGAGCGTAGTAAGAAAATGTATGAGTATATCACTGGATTAGAAGAAAGAGATCACGAAGTCTTTTACACCGTGAACAATGATTAGAGAATCGATGCCGTTTTCTTTGCACCAAGATCAGGTATTGAAAAAGCAAGATGCATGCCAGAAAATCTCGTGATCGATTCTATCTACAAGATCAATGCTCACAAACTGACCTTTGTGAACATTGTTGGTACAAGTAGTGTAGAAAGCACTAAGCCCAGTACTTTGATGACTTTCGAAGTTGCCGGTGCATTCATCAGCGAAGAAGGTAACACTCAGTATGAGTGGGTTCTCAGTTGCTTACAGAAGGCAGTTTGGCCTAATGCTGGTGGTCCTCTCACTGTCACTACAGACAATGAACAAGCATTGAAAAATGCTATTGCAGCTGTGTTCTTCTGCACATAACATTCTATGTTTTGTACATATGCAGAAGAGATTTGAAGTCAAGCTGATGGAATCCATCACTGAGAAAGACAAAGATAGAAGAGACGCTATCAGACAAGAGATCAAGATGAGATTTCAAGCTATTGCTTTAAAGGCTATTACGAGGGAGAAAATGGACATAGCTGTGCAATCATTGAAGGACTTTTTTCTTGGTCAGCCAAATATTTTTTCTGAAAAAGACAAGGTGAGCAAATGTAAAGAAAGACAAAAAACACGACTCTTATCTAAAATAAATTCTATCAATTAAGGCAAGCATAAAACCACAAGATGATGGTAGTCAATCTCCCATTAACTATGCAAGCGAGGAAGACAAGAAAAAAGCAATTTTGTTCATTGAAAGGTAAAGTAATCAGCCCTTCAATTGATGCCACTAAACTCTTTTATAGCAAATTAGAAGAGGCTGAAAAGTGGACAGCTTTCCACACCTACAAGCTTCCTCATATGGGAAACCGCTCTTCAAACAGAGTTGAGAGCAGCCATTTATCAAGTCATCTTCGGATACTATTGCTCTCATAACAGAGAAGATTGATCAATGGTATAAAAGAAGAGTAAGTTTTAAAACTTTCTTTTAAAATTATGCAGACCTAATTCAGATTTGAATCATTGTTAATAGGAAGATGATATGAATGAAAAAGCAAGCCAAGAAGTACTCTCGTACCGTAGCTTGTACACTCAAGAAGAACATGTGTTCAGATTAATCAGACCATTGTTCCAAAAGTCGTACTCTTTTGCTATCAGCAAGATTTTCAAGGAGTTACTGAAGTTGCGATCAGCTACAACTCCAGTTAGCTATTGCGCGTGTTTGTGTTCGGTCAGATTACAATATGATCTGCCCTGCAAGCACATTTTGAGTATCTACGATAGACAGATACCATTGGATATTGTTGCCAATCGATGGAGATTTAATTCTTCCAAGAATGATAATGGTAACTACATCCTGATGTTGTATACAAAAACGTTAGCCTTTCAAACAATGGAATAAAAGCCAACTAATGTCTAACTAGATGTAGTTGATTTGGAGGAAGAAAAAGAAGAAAAAGAAGAAAAAGAAGAAAAAGAAGAAAAAGAAGAAAAAGAAGAAAAAGAAGAAAAAGAAGAAAAAGAAGAAAAAGAAGAAAAAGAAGAGGAAGAATTATGGGAGACTGATGTTGATGAGGATGATGAGGATGATGACTGCACAGTCAATGTTGATTCAACGGAAAATGCTTCAATCCTTGCCCTTGCATCTGACCTGGTTGACTTTCATGACTCGCTTGCCACAAAGCAAGACAGAGAAAATTTGATTGACTCAGTTCAAAATGCAATGAAAAAGATAGAGTCTAATAGGATTGAAAAGGTTTTGCCTCCAAGAACAAACATCAGCATTAAAGGGCGACCAAAAAATGTAAAACGAAGCAAGATTCATTATGAGCATGTTTTGGAAAAAGAGAAGAAAGATGCCAAGATGGCTAAGAAAGAGGAAAAGATGAAGATGAAGATAGCTGCTGGTAAATCGATGATCAAGAAGAAAAGTAAGAGCAGCGCAGATGAAGTTATAGGTAAAAGCTTGCGGTAAAGTTAATTTATTGACTTACTTACCTTTTTGCTAGCAGTAGCTAAAACAAGTCGAAAGAGAGCAGCTCCTGATGTCAGCTATGGAAAGAATGATTTTGTGTATGACAAATCATTCAGAGCTAACAAGCGTGCGAGAGGCAAAATTACTCAGGCAATCAGCAATGTTCTGAGTAAAGCTATAAACAAATCAGATATCGTAGGATATCTTGATCCTAAACCGGACGGAAACTGTGGATTTCGATCTATTGCTTTTCTTGTTGATTCGAACAATACAAGATACGAAGATGGAGACCAATACCTCTCTGTCAGACGTAAGATGTTGGAAACGTTAGAGAGATACAAGCAATTGTATACAGAACATTTCCCCGCTTTCGATATTAATCGACTGGAACAAACTCTCAAGGAAGGCCTCAGAAAAACTGATATACCAGGATGGTTCTATGAACCTGATTGCGCTCAACTAGCAGCAGACACTTATAACATCCCCGTCTGTATCTATCCCTCATCAGAAGATGAGGATCCTTCTGTAAATCCTGCTTTGATCTATTTACCTTTGAATATGCCAAAAACAAAGTCCAAGCCAGTTGCCATTCACATTCAAAATTCTCTCAATCGGCACTGGTATGCAATCAAGCTTGGCATCAACCAGACAAACTTGCCTACATTTTATCATTTTTACTTTAACATTAAAGGAAAGTCGGAAGAATATGAATCGTACTGGAACAAATGGCACCAGTTTCGCAAAAAGCCTAAAAATAATGCACATCCTGTCCCAATTTTAATTGAATAAAATAGAATACTAACTATCAAACGCTAAACAACAATACTTGAAGTGATCATTTTTAAATTTGAGTGGACAAGTATCCCTCTTTCCTTTATTAGAAATTTGTACATCGAGTGGACAAAAAAGTTGGGGGGAGCAAGGATTATTACTATCGTAACTTGAAAGGGTGAGTGGACAAAATGTTTTTGGGGTGTCTGTAGGGAAATTTCGAGTGGACAAACTGAGTGGACGTAGTATTATCCAAAACTTTCTTCTGGATCGTCTTGTCAGTCGAGACAACATTCCTTTAAATGCAGTTCGCTTATATACTACAAACGATCGGGTCAATAGAGGAAACAAAAAAGCTTTGAAAAAAATCAGTGGCCCCTCTTATCATCTAGAAAGCCAAGATTATTTTGTAGGCAGCCAAACCGCAGCACGATTGGCATCGAAAGAAACGCACCTATTAAAAACACTCGAAGTGAAACTTGACCTTCCCCTCATGCTAAAAGATAATGCAGATGTAGAAAATGGCTGGACCAACGGAAGCATCTGCACTCTATTAGCAGTAAACGAGGCTGGCCTCAGAGTAAGGAATGTCCAAAATAACAGCGTTAAAATCATCAAAAAATAAGAAGAACTGTGTCCGATACCGGTTATTCACGCTACCAATTTCCTTTTGTTGTTGCCTTTGCTTGTACAATACACAAAGTACAAAGCATGACTTTGGCCGCCGTTGCTGTGCATTTAACATCGATGCAAAGCCATGGTCAATTATATGTTGCCATGTCTCGTGTCAAAAATGCTTCTGACCTGTATTTCTTTGGTGTTGCCAATGACCACTTGAATCAAATCAAGCTCATTTCTGGCAACAGATCAATGCACCTTTTCAAATACTTGAAACGCAGAAGTTTGTCAAGAATAAATTTGGTCTTTGCAAGGCTACTATCAACTACTCGAATGCACTTTCAAATTCCAGAAACAAGTTTAAATCAAAAATTGACATTCGACTTTACTGCAAAACCAAAGGAAATTAATTTGGTAAAACAAAGCATGCATAGATCGACTGATCTTTTAAAAAGCTATTTGCTTGTTATTAAATTATTTCGACAAAAATGAACGTTTTGTTGACTTCTTTTGACGAAGCCGGCAGCATCAAAATACGGATTCCTCACTTAGAACAACTTTAAATCTTTACACCTGTTAGTCGACAAAGCATTTTTTAGTTTCATCAATTAACAGTAAAATGCTAGGAGATTTTCTACATAAAAAATTACCATGTTAGTAACGCCGTACGACGATAGATGCCATTAATCAGAATATTCAGATTTCTATAAGATACTAGTGATTTATGTGCTGTTTGGTTTCTAATTTGCACTCTTATTTTAAACAAAGATTTTACAAATAAATTGAAAACGTTTTGTGGCTTTCTTAGCCGATTTGTCTGGATAAAAAGACCCGTATCAAAAAGGAAGTCCATACTGAATAAATGAAGCTGTTATTTAAAACTCCTCTGGTCTGGTGACATATCTTATTTTGAAGTGCGCAAGTAAACTCTAGATAACTTCTTAAATTGTGTTTATAGTCAAAGTTGAAGATGTAAAGCTTTTGACTTGGATATAGTTGATTCCACATTAATTTTACGCTTGATATTCCTTCCCATTTTCAAAAGTTTGTTGAGTTTTCGTTTTTATTGATTGCTGATTTTCAACTTTTTATATAGTATAGCGTTTTCAGGTGATGGCTAATTAAAAAAAGCATGTTCTATGAAAAGTTACCCTAAAATTTCTGCTAAAATGAAGCATTATTAAGTTTGTCTTAAGAATAAAAAAATGAAATATATCTGATATCTACAACTTACACTACGGCTCAAGCGGGTGGGCTGATGGCCCAATTTTTGGGCCTTACAGCCCAATCGGTCTACTAACAAATCGAATGGGCTAAAATGCGTTTAGCTCAATTTTGGTTTGCAGTAAAATGGGCCATCGGCCCATTGCCGATGGCCCAATTTTGGTAGGTTGGCCCATTTTTTGACTGCTTAAAATCATTGGTATACCGCTATGAAGGCCAATGATGATCGCTTATATAGTTCAAGTGGAGCTTCAGCATCAAATGAAAATGCAAACATTAAAGAGGTTTAAATAATCATGTTCTATGTGGATAAATAATAAACAGACTAATGGTTTGTCGGTATTCCTTTAAGTAAGCTTGAATACTACTGGATCATCTAGTATTACAGGCCAATCATGTTCGTTACATTGCGTCTTTTTTATAATTGTAGGCAAATCAGGCTTTTTAATTTTATTAATTTGAATTAAATAAATGATATATATGGATTCTTCTTTAGGCTGATTTGTAGCTCAGATGTCCTTTTTGGCAATAGGAATGCTGCATCAGGTGTATTCAGATTGATTGGCATGCTTGGCTTTGATATAGGTGCCTTTTGGGATCATAAGAAGCAGTATAGGAAGCAGAAATGAGTTAATTTCCATGACTAGAGCCTTCAGTAAGCACATTAATCGCTTTGCAGTAGCTGCGCTTGAAAAAATATTCAGCCTTAATCAAGATTTTTTTTTCGAAATTTTTTTTTTTCTTGACAGCCAACTTGAAGCAACATGCAAGGTCATGAGCAACACCAAGTAAGAGATCACTCGTCGCCAGTATACACAAGAGTCAGAAACAATAGAGGAAGAAAGTAAATAGCATAGCAAGTCTAAAAAACAAAAAAAATAAAGATGAGACGAGATCCTTTACACATGTACTTTGTCATGAGCATGTTGATTCCGTTAGTTGCGATTAGGTACCTCATGAGTCCAGCCACGCTGAGAGCAACAGTCAGAAGTGAACAGTTGATAAAAAGGAATTCACTTGATAAGATAGCAGAGTAAAAATAGTCTGGAAGCCGTATTTCACTTGTCACGAAAGAGATTCAAAGAGATGAGGCAACCTCATCTGAGATGAAACACACATGTAAGCATGAGCAAAGGCGAGAAGACACAAAAAGAAGAAAAAAATAAGCAGTAAAGTTGGAAGGAACCCAAGTTCGATCAAAAAGAGATTCGGCAACCTTTAAAAGCACAGACCATAGTAGTGGAAGGAGAATAGGCGGATAAAGAGCATTTCTTGAAGATGAGGTAAAGAGATGGCGACATGAGAAGAGACCAAGTACCCTGAACGACGGTATAGTAAAGAGGAAAAGTATTTCTTGAAGCTTTGATAATGATCAGTGATAATGACGGAACAGGCAGACCAAATGAGCACACAAGAAAGAAGACAGACATGAACAGATCAGACATAGGATGGAAATACAATAAGCAGTTGAATATCTGGTTACGAAGAGGTTTCATGTCGATGACTACGAATAGAGAAATTTAGTGAATGCAATGTGCACAATAGCATTTGAACAGATAACTAAGGAAATCGAAGGAATTCGGGCAAGAAATATTTGAGCAGAGGCATCGAGCCTGATAGGCAGCATAGATAGACATGGTATTCAGGTTTCAGTCAAAGAAGTATAAGTTTGAGCAACATGGTATAAAGCAGACAGCATGGATAAAAAAGTCATGGATGAGGCGGTAAAAAGTAGCACAGAAGAGGGTGAGATGAATAAGGGATTGTCTACTAGAATCCATGATAAGTGGTTGTATAAATGTATAAAATGTTGAAGACAAGCAAATGCATACTAATAAGAAGATCGAAGCTGCAAAGAAATGAGAAGAGAAGCGTAGTCGAGGTGTTAGAATGTTGTTATAATAAGGTGATATACATGAAGCTAGTGTGAAATAAGAGAGTCAGTAATGTTGATGGATTATAAAATATTTGTAAAAAAAAAAGAAAATAAAAAAAAGATAAAAGTGCTTACCGTTTGCTGTGCATTTAAAAAAAAAAAAAGAAAGAAAAAAGAAAATGGGGGATTGAAAAAAATAGCCAGTATATATATGAAATATGACAGTGATGGGAAGAAAGTATGATTTCATTGACAGATTCAAGCTAAAATTGTACTGAAATGGGAAATGTCTTGGATTTGCATAAAGAGCAACTTTTACTGTAGAATGAATGGTAATTTTTGTCTATAAAGAGCTAAACACATTTAGCAATGTAATATGATGGTATTTAGTTCTTTTGCCTAAAACGATTCTCCCAAAATAGCCTAACCCCCAATTTCCTAATTAGCATGCTTTTTGCATGAAATACTCATTGTTTGTCCCCCATTTTTAGCTCATGGCAATTTCGCACTCATGCATGACTTTTTTTTTCTTTTGTTTTTAATATTTCTGTTAAAAAGCAGCTTGTCTGATATTTTTTTTAGCACTTAGAATTTATTTTAAAGAAATTCGATGGATGAAAATAGCACGCACTTGGTCAACCTTTCCAATCTGCTTCAAACTTTTAACTAAACAACCTTGAACATGTAGGAGTACAATGAACTAAAAAAATCGAATCGTTTATTTACTAAATCCATCAAATCTGCTATCCAAAACTTATCGTTTGGGCCAAACTACCACAGATTAAATTTTCTTGCGCTGTAGTGTTAGGTTCAAAAATTTGACTTATAGAGTTGCCTCCACCTATACCCAACAGCCATCTCAATAAAGTTGTAATTCATCTGTAAAGCAGGTAAAAGAGCGGATTAAAATAAAAACTTCTGCTTAATTTTAAAACGATAAATGAGGTTACCAGTGCATATGTTAATACATGATTGCATACAAATGGTTTCTGCAAACAAAGAGGTTACTTGAAAGGGATGGTGACATATTTTTGCTACTTACAATTGCTGCTTTATCTAAAGTTAATTTTTAAAACAAGTGATGGTATAAGCTCTGCTTGAATTTCATCCAAAATGCTCTCATTTTAAGTGAGAGTTAGCATAAATTTGGCAGTTCATTGAAAAAGTGACTACTACCAGCTTTAATGTACTCTTGTGTTTCTTTTATTTTCATAAAAATATACAATCTAAAACAAAGCTGAAATTTCAGGAGAATCAATCTGGTGTAATCGCTTTAAATTTGCAACAAGTGCATTTAAATGTAGTAGTTGTGAAACTTTTGCAATTAATGACAAAGTTTTGGAATTGGTTTATTTCTTGCAAGAAGATATAGATGCACTGAATGTCACGCAAAAGACGGAGTCTCAATTAAAACCATCAAATAAACTTATGTTTTAGTTCGTTTTTGTTAATCTATTTTGTTTGTCTTTATCGAATTAAACAACATTTAAAATAAATTGCAATTTATTCGACGTTTTTGGTGAGAGCAAATGTCTTTAACACCTTAAAAATACATGAAAGATTTGAACTTGTTTGAATTCGCCAAGTGGATTTTTTGTTTGGCGTAAAGGCAAGAGTCCACTGTAAAAAGCAAAGTCAGCAGCTCAAGTGTTTTCGCTTTATCAGACCTAACGCTTTCGTTGTCGATAACAGCAGTGGCTAAGGCCTTAGCTTCAAGCTCTTCAATTATTTGTTGCTTTTGAGTAACTTTACACAAGATCTTTAAGCCATTTTTTAAAGCATGATCATACTCCAAATAAGGAACGTTTTGTTTAGATCTTTGACAGTCACATGACCTTGCGTATTCAAAATATGTTGATCGCAAGTTATAAAACGTATTTTCATTTCAGTGATGTCTTAAAAAGTAGAGTGTTATGCTTTGGTAGAAAATGTCATATTTTTAATATAATTCAACTATATCTTGCTTTGCATTGTGTGGTTTTCAAGTGATAGACGTTTTGATCTTATTGATAGTTTTGCTGTCAGGAAACCCTTTTGGATTATATCTATAATTGTGTCGCAATTTCTGCAATTTTAAAATTTACCCTTCAAATAATATAATAGAATGTTGACCTTCCTATTGTTTACAAAAAGAATCAATTCATGGTTTTGGTTGCTTTGTTATAAAGCGATAAGTGTCATAAATCTTTTAAATGTTTTAGACTAACTAGTTTGAAGGATGTGTTAAGTGCACCAGAATTAACTAATCATTAAAGTTCACTAAACGTTGATTTTAGAAGAAAAATTGCTTTATGAAAGTAACTTTATGTATTAAAGTTAGAATTAATATCTAGCTAATTAAAGATTAAGTGAATCACCTTAATATGCAAGATGTAGCTACCCTAGTTTAGACCGAGTATCAATCGACTTTATTGCATATTCTAGATATGAATGACAGCAGAGACTAAGCTCAAAATCGAGCTGATCAATGGTTGAGGTTACCTTCAAAGAAGTCATACATTAATAAGAATAGTTCCTTTTATAACAAGAGCAAGTTTCTAAAGCTTGATCATCAACCGTCAATTCTAACTTTAAGTAAAATATTCGAAGGTACCAATTTTTAGTCATTTTTTATCAATAGTCGTTGTAAATTCATTAAATAGATGACATGTTTCTCGTCATCAAGATAAAAGAATGAATAAGTTACCCATTTGTCTTTCTGCGCTTTCACAGTTAATATTTTCCAAATACAAAGCTTCATCACTTGAGTACTATCAACGCTTACTTACAACATCTAGTTGCATTAACTACACGTTTAGAAACATCAAAAATCTTTTCATGAAAATCGTAGATTTGCATTTCTGTTGAAAAGCAAAGAAAGTCTAACTTATTTTGACAGGCGTGACTTTTCTTAACTATTGTATTCGTGCTATTTAAAAATTGCGAGAAACTTCGTAACTCATCAGTTTAATTAAAAATTACTACTGAATCAAATCTGCATTAAAACCTGTTGGAAAAGAAAGTCCTATAACATTATTTTTGAATCAAGAAACAATATTAATGCTGAAAAAAGTTATTTTTGACTTTCAAATTAAGGTTGCTGAATGTTTGCGTTACATTTGATACATTAGTAAAATTTTGATGTTTTAGTAAACGAGAGATTTGTTTTCGCAACCAATCTTCTATTTGTTACATTTACAACTTCCAATCTTGTATAAATAGATTTAAATTTTTTTTGTACGACTTCTTCAAAGCAAGCATTTTGTCCAACGGTGAAGCGATTACTTAAATTTACGTTTTTTCTAAATAAATTTAAGAACTCATTCTGAACATTTTAATTAATTCATTCAAAATAAGCATTACATTTTCATTCCTTCCTCGAAAAATTTATGATATAATAGAAATTAACGAAAACTTTGAGAAACTCGTAATTTTTCAAAGAATTAACAAAACAAAATTGTGAGATAAGTGATATAAACACACAATCTACCGAACCTACGCTTGACATTCTACTAATTAAAACCCCACTGACAGAGAAAGTTTAATTTTAATTGGTTTTTAACCTGTAAAATTCAGAGCATTTCAAATAACATGACTAACTAGGCTCAAAATATATCTACTAGCTTGAATCTGAACTCCGCAGCCTATTAATATCACGACTTCCGCGTTTTTCATCCTTAGGGAAGTGGACCGTGACTGAAATTGACAAGTCTAAATTTGATAAGCGAAAATACCATTAACGTCATTGCGTGATACGCATTAGTTGATTGAAAGTACTGAATAATATCCTCAACGTCGCTGCTTTCTTGTTATTGTTCCTCGACGATGTGTTATCACTTCAAGGAATGTCATCAAACGACATATGAGTCAAGATTCCACAATATATATTGACTTTTGGCGTACTTACACCTTTCTGACGATTGGCAATTTATTACTGATTAAACAGTTAATGATTCAAAAGATATTACTTCTTCTAAAGATGTCCAACTATATATAACAAAATCAAACATAAACAAATGATTTAGACAGCATACTCTGAAAACAAAAATGAATATGGAACTCCAAGTTGCGCGTATCTCCATTTGAATAAACAAAAAAGCATGCTATGCGTTTACGCAAAATTTATATGGAGAAAAATTATGCAGATAATCCATTTATAAGATCATAAAAACATTTTGACACCTGAAATTTAAACGCTGAGACAGATAAGCTCTCATATATATAAAAATGATTGACAATGTAAAGTTTGACTTAGATGAACCTGTAAACCTACATGTTATTGTTGAAATGTAGTTAATATATCTGCAAGAGATATCATTACATCTATGAAATTTCGTCAAAGTTGTAAGATTGTTGGTATGACTAGATACAAACATTTGCTATTGAATTTTATCTCCAAAAACAACTCTAACTTAAAGTTTGAAACAAAATTCACTCCAAAAGTACAATATAAACTAAATTTGTTCAAATTAACCTTTGTTAGCCAACTTAGATATCATTTTAAAATTTTCACGATCTTCCAATAATCAAACGCGGAACTCGAAGGCCAATAAGCAAGCGGGATGACACTGTGGCGTTAAAGAAGTAGTTTGAAATGGGTATCAGTTAATCTAATGGCAGATCATCAAAATACAGATTTTATTTTTTTCTTTACTCGGAAACTGTACCCAAAATGTTTTATTATCCTAAAAACTGTGCATTTGCAGATAAATAAATTGACAGTGCTCATACACCCCGCGTGATCCAGACTATTATTGTAATGATGAATTATTCATCAAAAAATAAAGTACTTATCAATTTGATGTTTAAAACTTTTTAAAAAAGTTGTAGCTGTGATAAAAAGAAAAAATGAATAGTTTCATTTAATGAGGCTTTATAACTTCTTTATGACTATTCTATACAAATTTTATGTTAAATTAACGATTATCCTTTTTACTAATTTAGAACTCAATACTTTAGAGTCATTTTAACACGAGTATCTAATTATGTTGTTGCCAACATAACATCAAGAACATACCTTAAAAACTATTTTCATCAATTATTTCAAACGTTTGTTGTAAACTAAAAAAGAGTTAAGTAATTAAAGCTGTAAATTCACTAGAAATTATACTGCAAAGGGTTTAAGCCATTTTTTGCATTTTAAATTAGAAATATGATTAAAAAGAAGTTTAAAATATGAGACTATCAAGACTTGACTTTAATTCTTAAAACAAATGGTCAAGATGTTGAATATCATGTTAGCAACACCTTTAAATCAGTCTATTCTTGAAAATATCATGTATCCTGTTCAAAAATTCAAAATATGTTGTTCATAGGCAACCAATGATGTTGGAGCCTTCACAATTCACACAAAATAACGTTACTTTATCAAGCAACTAATACAAAAAGTTTGTGTATTTTAGTTAATTTAAAAAATTCCAGATTGTCTTGATGATTAACCGAAAAAATCTACTTAACTCCGACAGAAGAATGTTAGGCAGGCAAGATAAGAGAAAGCATTTATTAAAAGCTTAAGGTTTATAAATGTATGGAAAACCAAGAAGAAATACATGATTAAATGGATTTAAAAACAAATGGGGAAGAAGCCACAAAACTTATTAGGATTTCTTCTTTCCATCAATCATTTTCCCGCGCGTGGCAGGATAACCAGCGGAAGGGGAAGCATCAGCTTCTTCCATGGGCTGATCCTCCAAATGGAGGATCAACTTCGCCAGAAGAAGGTGAGGCGGAAGAAAGAGGCACTGTGGAAGCTGAAGAGGCAACACTGGCAGTGGGAAGGAGGGGCACAGAAGCCTCAAACAAAAAGTTTTGGCTTCCCGCGCCAAAGGCGGAGAAGTCCAAATCCATTCTTCTGGACTTCCGCTTAGACCGTCCTTTGCGGGAGTGAACCACAGCGGGTGAAGCGGCAGAGTCAACCTCTGAGGGGGCAAAAAGTCCAGCCATAGACGCAGTAACTGCGGCAATGGAAATGACAGAAGGAGAGGGACACATCAGGTTTATGACCGCGAAGGCCACAACGGCGGCAGGCACCAAAAGGGAAACACTCCAGGCGTACTCCAGGGAGAACGGCGAGGGAAAGAGGAACGGGCTTGTTATCTTTCTCTTGGATCGTGAGATCCCACTTACCAAAATCTGACATAAGAGGAGGTCACCAGACACACGCGGGACGCGGCGCAAATGGTAGCGATGGGTGGGCGCGGCAACCGAGGCAACAACACGACGGAAAACGAGCTCAACTTCACCAACGCGAAGAGGGGAGCCAAAAGGCGCGCAGCAACAGAATCATTAGCCAAGACGATCTTGACGGATCGTCCAGGGGCACGATCCAAACCCTCAGTCCCAATGACCTTAGGGTGGCAATGCGGGGAGAAAAGTGGTTGCACAAAGCACCATATTTGGAGGGAGGTAACAATAAGCACCAGAGTTGAGTTGTTGTTGAATTCTTTCTGAAGGTCTGACATCTTTTTGAAGAGAAAAATGTTTATAAAGTAATGTAAAATTATTCTTAAATATATAATAAGAGTAGTAAAACGTGTGAGACAACGTCACCTCAGTATTGAGATAAATGCCGACCAAAGCGGAGTTATAATTTAGTCTGGACTCTAAAAATTAAAAGTAGTGCCAGATCCTTGTTTCTGTGCAAAGCAAACTTGCGGCTCCACGATAAACGTTTTAAGACTCCGACAATCAGTTTCACCACCATGGAAATTGAGTAGCAAAAAAGGAAAGTTAACTTTTCCGTAATTTTGATTGGTTTAAATTGGGGTATGCCCCCCTAAAATTGTTTAAAGCCGATTTATTTAGAAGTAGCCAATAGATTTTATTTCTATATTTCAATCTGAATTCTAAAAGGACTTAGCAAAATTTTAAAAAATTACAAGCTATATGCTAAAGGTGAAGGTTTATTGATTCATAAGTATAGAAAAGCATATAGAGCGAGGCAGGGGTTTAGATATTGACAAGTCCTACTCTTGTACT
>JAIWNE010000103.1:0-120182 GCA_025331445.1 Blakeslea trispora | reverse complement strand
AACTGACCATCTACGATAAGGAAGAGTTGGTAGGATGTATGGTATCAATCGATTAACATGATACATTGATTCGCTTATTAAGTTTTTTTTTTTCGGATGAGCAAATACTTAAACTAATTTGTTTGCCATCAAGTAGTTGGTTGAGGCTGTTTAAATACCAATGGAGATAGAACCCATACATAGTGGACTTCTAATCATGACTGTATTCAACTAAGTATTACTTGGCTAACAAAATATTGGGTTCAGTCTGCAGGAAAAAAAATGACAATGCAAGTGTCAGATGTTTTGATAGCTTTTGAGATAAAGTCTTTGAAAATACAGATCAACGAACGAGCTGCTTCTCATTCAATAATCAATGGGTTGCTGATATAAAGGATAAAAAAAAGGGGACAGGTACCTGCAGAAAGCCTTAAAAATTATGTCTAGAGGAAACAGCAATGAGAGACCATCAAATTTAAACTAAATGAGGTTATGCCATAGTCACAATTAGAAGTGGTCTAAAGCAAAATGCCTGATAAATCTTGTAGCTACTTATATCCACTCGTTGTAGAAAAATAGCCCTCATATCTGTTAACAACTAAATATATTCCCTTTTTTTTATTGCTGCTTGTAGCCAGTCGAAAACAAGAAGATGCTTAATGGTTGAGAGACTCGATAGTCTAATAAGTATACCTTGAAAGATTGAAATAATTTCTCTTTGATTTTTTCAACATTTGATTTCTTGAAAAGAGTTTTGTATACTACAAATACTTCTTTAGACAAAGAGAGCGGTACTCAACAAAACAAACAACATACAAATAAAGAAAACTGCTATAGAAAAGGGACGAAAAAAGACAAGGACTACCTATTTTGTAAACGAGGGACTCTTCTGCTAGACGTTCTAAAATTACTTTGGTACAGCATAGCTAATGACATATAGGGCTAGTGTTGGAAGATGTGAGCCTTTCAGATATTCAAAAGTGTATCAGTTACAGCTATAAGATAGAAGAAAGCTTCAGAGAAATCAAGACATCAAAGAAGGCATCAGACAGATAGTTGACAAAGAAATGTCCTTATAGGGATTGGCTTGATTGGTCACTGACATATTATCGAAATGATCAGTGACTATTGCCTATGTTTTATATTCTAACTCAGCTGAAAGTTACCTACCGGCATTTTACCAAAGATAGAAGTAACTGCTGCTTTGATCCTTAGGCATGAGAAGGTGCAAAACACCCTTTTCTGTTTCATCCCTTGAGACTCTAGATTTTATTTTCCCTTTAGCTTGAGAGCTTAAGAAAGCTGATCATCCGTTCAAGCGCAATATTCTTAGGCTTTTGTTATCGTTTATCCGTGACCTTTTGCATCTGTAAGCTATAATAGAACAACCCAACAAGGCAAAAAACAACGTGAAATAAGAAAAAAGAAAACTTGTCGTAAAGGGTCTTGTGTGGTAAGATCACAAGCAAGGCCATAGCATCCAATAAGTTTCTTTTGATTTGATTCAAAAAGTAATGTTCCTCTGATACACATCATGGAACCATAGAAAAAAAGCGGAAAAAAAAGCTCTCGTATAGTTAGAGAGTTTGCACCTTTATCAACAGACAAATTCAGAGCATAAGATGAAAGAATTCATATCATATATATATATTTATTATCATAAAAAAGATGTTGAGGGCATAATGTACATATTAGAAGTAAAAATATTTTGTAAGTTATCATAGGGTAGTTATATTGATTTTCATAAGGCATAAAGGCTGGCTTTTCTTTTTTCATAAAGTCGAGTTGTAGCTTTGAGCTGACATAATTTAAAAGAACTGACTGTCATAAGTAGCATAAATATTTTGTTGATCCAATGGAAATTGCTCTTTTGGCCACTGATTATAAAGGAAATTGTTTTCATGTTGACAATATTTACTATTTGAGTAATTGTCGGTAAATTCAATTCGATTTACCACGGCATCATATTCTGATGAAGTGATTCCGCCGCAATTATAAGGTTCTAATTTTGGCAAGAGTTGTGAGGTAGTCAGTGGCTTATGATAGACTGTGAAATCTTCAGCATAACAAGAAGGATTGCTTTGTTGGTCAATGGAAAGCAAAAAATCTTGCTGGATAGTCAGGCTGTTGTAATCAATTACAGGGACACAAGGATCGTAGCACTCTTTGATGGTAGTTTCTTGTTGTTTGTAATAATTATCAGAATAAGGGCTATGATTGTTGTTTCCATGGCTGCCGTTGTTGTAGAAATCATAGAAGCTTTGTTCAGCCAGATTGAAAGTGTTTCTATAAGGTGGTGTCAAGGACGAAGGATGATATTCGGAAGACATAGCTGCACCCTGTACTACCGAAGGGTTATGAAGGATGGGTGAGTAATCGAGTGGCCAATCAACTAGTGGAGGAGAATACGACAATGAAGATGCATTGCTAGCTGTTCTTGCTTTTGGTTTAGCAGCTGGACTGAGACCAGGAGACTTTTGTGTTTTAGGTACTGAAAGAAAGTCAATAAACACACATCAATCAATTGTTCAAGTAAGTTACATACCTTTTCTAGGTGTTGCTTGCTGACTTAATTGAGGGATTTTCTTCTTGTAGGGCCCTCTCTTGAAACCTTTTTTGCGTTCTTTTCTAGGAGAATTGATACATGTATCTGTGATACCGAGCTTGATACAACGCTGACAAGGGCGACCTTCATCACATTTCTTGCAGGCCTTTTGGCAATTGACTAAAGTATATATCAGCACGTGAAACAGAGTGTAACAAAGAAAAAATATAAGACAGGAGAACGCAACTTACCACATGCATTCTTGACTTGGCTTCTGCGCTTGTTGATTTTTGCTGTTGTCGATGCACTGGGGTATGATAGCTCTATAGAATCAAAGTCGGTTTCGGCCGAGAACATAGCATCCTGATATGATGCAGTTGCATAGAATGTAGGAGGCGATTGTTCATAATCAGTTGTTGTAGTTGGGTCCATTGGATCTTAGATGAAAGTAATAAAGTGAAATGCGTATGGTTGTAATGTATAATGTGTATATATGTGTGTGTGTGCTTAAATAAATAATATAAAGAAATAAATAACGAAATATAAAAGGTATATAAAGAAAAAGAAACAAAGAACAAAATGAAACGAAAAAAAGAAAAAGAAAGTAATCGAAATTATTATAGCTTAAATAAATGAAATCGATAGTCTCTTATTATTATTATTTTATAAAGGAAATCATAATAAAGCTATTCGCCTGGTTACTTGATATGGAACAACCATATGTTGTACTAACATTAAATTGCAGTGATTTACAAAAAAGATTTCTTTTTTAAAGAGGACTCTAAATTGGTCAAGGAATACTGACAATAGAAAATACACGTACAGAATAGTTGTTACGCCAACAGGGTTTTGAAGGTGACAACTGATTAAGCTTCTTGACCTCATTCTGCTCGGGGATCATTGTTCTTTCAGAAATGGATACAACGTGTTATTTGTGTGCAACTTGTCCTACTTCAAATAGTGGTTCTGCACCTTATACAATTGGAGTAAGGTGATATTCTATTTTTGTAAATCAGTTTGTTCTACTTGTTTTCGCTCTTCTTTCTTGATAGAGTTTTGTTTGCTTTAGTCAATTGACTTAGTTACAGCATTGACTCCTCTTAACTCTTCTTTTGATTCTATCATCAGTGTAAAAAAAAAAGTTTGTACAATCTTGCTTTGTTGACTCCTACTGTGCGGAGAGCCAAATTCCACGTGGCGTTGATAATGTCCAGGCTTTCCTTGAGCGTCTCATCTTAACATCCGTATACTTACGTAATAGAGTATATTTCTTGACTCCAGAGCTTTCCTTCCCCCCTGTTTCATATCCCCTTATTTGTAACTACAACTATCGGAAATCAAAATAATGAATTCTGAGAATATATACAAAACATGAATGATGTGATTTCAGTGTCACACCAATTTTCTTAAAGGATCTGTTTCTTGGATTGATACCATTTGTGCATCTTTCCAAAAAGAAAAAATAGGTTAGGCTTGGAAAGAAAATTAATTGACCTTCTTGTACAGAACATAATCCCAAAAATGAAATGATGAACGCTCTTATAAAAATAGCTGACATTTTTCGAAACAGATTTCCTCCACTAAAAACTAATACAGTCTGACCTAATTAAGTTGCTGCTGCTACCAACGGCCATAACCAATAAAAACAAGGCAAGCATTGAACTCGTTCATTTTGCTGTCAATTCAGAGTTGATTTCGTAACACATTTGTCACCATCCTGTTGCCTTCATTTTAATCTTGCGTTTGATATGTTGTTAGACTTTTGATTTTTATTTCACATCAATTGCATCAGTATTCGCTTACATCAAATTTATTTCCTTCGCTATGACTTTCTTTGGCTTTTATTTGAGACTCTCTTTGTTGTTGATTCTTTATCCCAGCAACATCTTTGTTTCTTCCTCTTTATTTTTTTTTTTTTTACCTGCCCGAAAACAATTGTAAATTCAAAATAAACGATTGACTATCTTTTTCTAAAAATAAACAAGTCAATGCTTTGTCTTTCTATTCGAAAGCACCGAATCTATCAGTTTGAAGACTACTGACAAAGTTACACGGTTGCTTACTAACTTTTAGACATTTCATTGGCCATGTACCTAGAAGAGTTCACCTGCAGTTGTCATTAACTAGTTCATTATTAATTAATTTTGCAGACGTGCGTCAAAGCATGCTGGTTTGCTTTTCATGAACCATTTTGTTAATAAATTGTGTTATCAAAGTAAATGAACTTACCAATCAAATTAATTCCGCTTAACGAGTAAGTGTCAATCTCTTTTGAGAAACAAATATTTGCATGGCAAGCACCATTTACTTCCATTTTTTACTCTTTCTTAAATAAGTTAGCTTCCGAAACAAAACAAAAAAAATATGGTAGAACTCTTGTACCACTAGCCATAGACCATACTGATGCTTGACAAAAGAAAATCATATAGTCGTTGATCCCTTGATTGCATCGAATCTCGAAGTTGTGAATTCATTCATTTGAGCTTAACGCTTGGCAATGCTTTATTCTTTGCATGCATCATCAACCATACTTTAACTAACTCAAATTACTTTGGCTTATGTTTTCTTCAAAATATGACAAGTTTGTTATGCTTGTGTTTCTCGAATTAATCCTAGCAATAGAAATTCTAAAGTAATCGTTTATATGGAAAGCTCTTATTTCCACCTTCATTTACTTTGTACTGAAACAACGCCTCGTTCTTTTGAAAAAAAAAATTTTTTTTTTGTATTTCTTAAACCAAAAGGGGCTACATCTTCATAAAGAAACACTTACCTTACATATGAAGATAATGGTAGGCTAAACTTGCCTGCAAGACGCTCATCAAATATTGCGTATAAATCTTTCAAATAATGACTGTATTATTGTATGATGTTTTAATATTACAAGTTTAACAAACATGACTGGCCCATGCATGTGGTAGCGACTTAATTGATATAAAAAGACATTTTACCCGGCTGTTCTTGATTTAGTACTGATAACGGGTTTTTAATTAATCTGAATCAAGAACGAAACAGAAGTCTTTCAATAACAATCAGCAAACGTTGCGTTGATTAACAATCAAAACCTTTTTGACACATTGAAACGCTTGGACCCTAAGAAGTTATAACCCTCTCAGAACCAAGAGTTGTGTTGACTATTAAAAAGCGCTCAAATCTTGTTTTTTCTACAATTTAAAAAGCAAAAGGGGGCCTCATTTCTTGAAATTTCCAGAGAGCTCTTCTTACTTTTGATAGCAAACAAACAAAAAAAAAAACTCCTCTAGTAATCAATGAAGACTTGGAAAAAGTACATATCCTTGAGTTAATAGTGCATTGTAGTCTTTAGTGTTCTTAGTTCTCTGACATGCAACTTTTCAATGCTAAAGAAAATAAACATTCAAATTCATAGTAAGCCAAATCCAAGTTTTCATTATACTTCGTTATCAGTACTTCATATCTTCTTGGGTAAAACAGTAAAATTGAAAATATATACATCTCTGTCAGATACTCACTATAAAATGTTATTTAATATCTAAAAGTCCATGTACTACAATACTCATAGACCAGTGACTCTCAAGTTTGTAAAAGAAAGCTGGAGTGATTTCTCAATTTCAATACGGAAAGAGCTTTGGAGCCGACTTTGCCATTCGTGGTCTATTTATTCTCGATCTTTTGTGTCTTGCAAGAGACAGCAAGGAAGCGATCGTTCTGTTAAAGAAACATACACACAAGGGCAGTTCTAAGCATCAAAAAACCATTCAAACATTAAATAACAACTAGGTTCAACTCTCGCTCATCCTGTCAAGGCCTTGAGCTCATAATGGAAATCTATCCAGGGATACACTCAATTCAACAAATAGATAGGACATATGTAAAGCTAATGCTATAGGATTTGTTAGATATTCGAAAATGGCGTGAAATTCTTGTTTTACATGTTGAAGTATTATTAGCCAAATGTTGGGCTGTAGTCCTATCTTAATTAGGCCAAAACCATAGTTTCAAGAAGGTTGGCTAAGATGCAACAAATAGCAACCAGTATATGTTTTCCTTTTAGAGACAACACAAACTGTGTAACTATCTATGTCCAGTCAGAAAGAAACACTAGTATTGCATTGCTTAGCAAACTAAATTGGCACAATGCTCAGTGTACTAAATTCACCAGTCTAAGCGAGCGCAGCAAATACCCCCTCTTTTTTTTTTATGAAGAGAAAGGAAACAAACATGAAACGATAACCCGAAACAAACCTTTCGGTCAAGAAACACCGATTAGCAATGAATAGAATTAACAGAAGAAAAAGAAGAAAAAGGCTTTGTTGACAATAGTAATTAGTAAACTCTAAAAAATTGCATTTGACAAAAAAGGAATTGCTGCCTCATGCCAATTAAGCAGTATGCATTAACAAGAAAATAAAAAAGTAAGAGGTCATTTATTAGTTTAATTGGATAATACACGAAGATTCTCAAGACCATTCCCAAGAGATTGGAATACGGCCATCAATATAGCTGCCAACTTTGCCGAATGCACCAACACTCAAGTCGATATCGCCCTTGGAACAAGGTGGACAAGTATCCACAATCTTAACACGGACGGAGCCCTTGGGGCCCGTGACTGTAATGTATTTGCCACAAAGTGGATTAAGGTTAGGGTTGGCACCATTGTTCATTTGAGGGGCATTCTAAATGACAAACAAACAATTAATATTTGATGCTGTGTAATTATTCTTTATGCTTACCATAGCAGCCACCATTTCGCTTTCTGTGCTTGTGATACCACAGGAGCCAAGACCAGGAGTATAGTAAGTACCATCACCGCTGAATTTTTGACTTGAGGAACCTGAGCTCTTCTTGGTAGTAGTCTTCTTCTTGGTAGTAGTCTTCTTCTTGGTAGTGGTCTTCTTCTTGGTGGTGGTCTTCTTCTTGGTAGTAGTCTTCTTTTTGGTAGTAGTCTTCTTTTTGGTGGTGGTCTTCTTTTTGGTAGTAGTCTTCTTTTTGGTAGTAGTCTTCTTCTTGGTGGTTTTCTTAGCAGCTCTCTTTTTGGATGACTTTCTCTTGGTGGTCTTCTTTTTGGATGACTTTCTTCTGGTAGTCTTCTTTTTAGATGCCTTTCTCTTGGCAGCAGCATGGTTGTGACCACATCGTTTTTCTAAATGTTGTGTCCATTCATTCAAGCTAGAGTGTTGGTTGTGGGATTGCGTGTCCAATGCAACAACGCGATGGTCTTTATCTGTGACGATATCAACTTCAGTCAATGGAGCCGATTGTGCCTGATAAAGCAAGGAGGATGTAATGACTGTAGTCAAAGCGAAAAGAGAGGAATGAGTAAAGCGCATTGTGAACTTTTAATTATGAAATGAGATGTAATGGGTCAAATAAAAAGGATTGTAAGGCACCAGGCCGTTAATATTTCAATAAGAAAAAAGAAAAGAGATAAAGAAATACAAAAAAAAAAGCTCAGTCCAACTTTTAAACTTTTTTTTTTGATCTTTTGTTTATTGCTTACGACATGGTAGTGCAAGAAAAAAAAATGAAGTTTAATAACTTATTATAAGTTTTGTCTTTATTTGGTTAATAGTTTCTATATTCAACAGATTTACTGTTCCTCTTTGCAGAATGTACAACTCGAGAAAAATGTAACGTATCGCTAAATCAATCCATAGCCATTTCTGGTTTAAAACTAATTGAAATAATTGAGATTCAATTATCGCAAAAAGAAAGTAGCAAGGCAATGGCTTCTTTGACATAGTTCGGTTCAAGAAACCTTACTCCTCATTGGCTGAAGATTTTCCGATTAGAATCTTTCGAAAGTGTATATAGGGATTGTTACTTGTATCGAATTTAGATTTCCCTAAAAATTGTTGCTACATACAATAAAACGCAGATTAAATGACCGATTGTTTATGCACTCACGACAGGTTAAGATTATTTGAAAAAAGCTTTCTATCATAAAGATATATTTAAAAAGTATTGTCAAGCTTTTTATCCGTACGTAAAATTGCTCTTCAAGAAAAAAAGATAGATGCAACAGCCAGATTAACAACGTTAGGCAGCCTCTATTTTTGTGCTTCTATCAAAGCTATTTGACTGCTGCATCTATTTTTTTTTTCTTGAAAAGCAATTTTACATACGGATAAAAATTTAGATGAGACTTTTTATATTGTACTTTTGCTTTTTTTTTTTGTACTTGGCCAATTTCTTACAACTATTGATTAGCAACATACTAGCATGCAGATCATAGAGAAAAATGTAAATGTCCCTATTAACGAAACATAATCTGATACCAACTTGAGATGCGAATAAGCCAGGTCAAAGTCCAAAGGTACTGTTTAGTCGTAGCAGCCAAGAATTAGGTCATCTAATCAAAGATGCTATGTTAGCATGTTTGGGATTACTTAGTTATACTTATTGTACTTCGTCCCTTCATTCGAATGGTTCATATACTGCTTATAATGTGTAGGCTTGTTCAATTCACAGCTACCACATTACTTAATTCTTATGCAATATACATCGACTGACTGACTTGTTCTTTGTTTGAACCTCAATGCCAGTCAGGATCACACGAATAACATCAGATTCGAGTACTTTATGATGATCGAGGTTTGACCTGATTATACTGGTTAATTTGTCATTGTACTTGAGGAATGCCTGTGCTAAATTATCTTCCAGGGAAAGATTGTGAACAAATAACCATGAGCAAGCTTTTCGAAAAAGATTTCCTGATTGTTAGGTTTGTTAGTGCTTTGTATGCACATTGATTGAGATTAATTTGTAAGGTCCACTCATGACAAAAATTAAGCTAGCTGTTTGCATGAATTTTGTTAGCAGCTATTGAAATAGCTTCAAGCACTCCAAATCACCGTTGCTTGTTAACTACAAAGCCTATAGGTTTGCTAGAAGGGCTGATTGTTATATAACAACAACAACAACAACAAAAAAGTAGCAAGAGCTTGAAGACGCAGATACTTTCCCAAAGAAAATCAAGATCAGTATCCCAAACAACTATAATGCTTTCCTTTACTAATATAAAAATGCGGTTCATCTTTCTAATTTGAAGTGTATTCCTTCAATCCAGAGCTACATAAAGTAATTTTCTCGAATTTCATTTACACTTTTATTACATAGTTTAGAATGTTTTACTAGCAATGTTAGCAAAGGTGTCTTTTCTAAAACCAATGTTTGCGCCAGGGGCGTCCATGAAGTAAAAGTAACCACGATCGTCGGCAACACCCAATTCTTTTTGAAGCTCTTCTGTAATAGCCTTAGTTAACTTTGAGTTGCGCTCATTGTCTGGAAAAAAAAATGAGTGATACGCGTATTTTAAGATAATCCAACTTACCAATATGGCCAATAGAGGTGACTTTGGCAAAGAAGCCAGGTTCATCGGATCCAGCAAAAGTAAGGCTATCGGTTTTGGTAAAGGTAACCAAACAATACTATTTCGAATGAAAGAGAAGAAAGATAGTCATGCAATAAGTATTTTGTTGAAAGTAGTTGACGAAAACAATATTACACTTTCGGGCTTGCCAATGTATTCGGCAAAGACAGCACTCAAACGCTTAGTAAAGGCGTTGACATCTTTGGGGGCAGTAGCAGAAACGATTTCAAGAATAGGCATGTTCAAAAACTGAAATAAAACGAAAAAGAATACCTTTTATGTAATGTATATTTATCTTATGTTACTTTATTGCGGAGAAATGATAAAAAGTTAAAAATTGAAAGAAACATCTGTTTACAATGTCCGAAAGAATATTCAAGTTCACTCTTCCATGTTGTGAAGCTTTTGGCCTACAAGATACACATCATTACGCATGCGATGCACAATGTATCGAGATAAAACGAGACAGCCATAAGCAACAGCTGAGCAGCAGGCCCCACAAAGATAAAAAATATGGGCATAGCGGAATATCAATAGCTTAAGCACAGGGTCATATATGGCTAAAATTTTAAGGCATTTGCTGATTAATGTAAGAGTCCAAAAAAGAACAATGTATTTGTAAGCTTACCAAAAGTGTATATTACTACTGCACAAGTAATACTTGGTAGAAGAATGATAAGAAAAAGACACATAGCCAAAGGAGCTATCACATTTTTGCTGACATGTCCTATATTCAAATTAGTGAAGTTGCTTAAATTTAACTGTATAAACCGTTCACGCAAGGTTGGGCTAAAACGAGATGATGAGGTGCAAATTATTCCATGAAACATGTTCATTCCTGCAAGACCCAAGGCCCAGTCCTTTTTGAAAAAAAAAAAGAGGCAAGCAGCATATGATCAAAAAGGAAGAGTTGCAAAAAGATGAGTATGACAAGGTCTGTTGAAAAGCCAAAACTGATTCAACTTACCGCTACCAAGTATAGCTCAACAGCATATTCACCTTCATTGTAATACCTCAAGGATGAGAATAAGTACAGATCAAGCACAATGCCCAACATAAGAGGTATTAGTAGTCCAAACATAAAAGCCATATACGTAAATACAACGATCTAGCAAAAGGGAAAAAAAACATCAAGACAATTTCTTCAATAGCCATGATAAACTATCTACCTCTCTAGCTTTTGTTCCAAGAGATCTCCAATTAACAATCATACGATTTTGGCGTATTGACTGGTATTTCTGCACAATAGAGTTGAGCAAGAAATACAATGAGATCATTACACAGGCTCCCAATGTGAAAGAATAAAGGTCATGAATAACTATGGTTTGCTCAGATTGCAATTTAGAGAATAGGAGACGTCCTAAAAGCACTATATATCAGTTAGCAAGCGAGCGCGCATTTCTTTTTTTATGAGATTAGAATATATGCTTACATGGTACAACCGTGATTGAACACATCAAGATAGAACCTGTCACCCAAATAAGAAAGACAAACATAGAGATACGAAGCTTGAAACGGGAAGGAATGTAGACAACAGTTGTATCCGCTTCCACACTTCCAAACTTAGTCACGGCTGGATGCATTAATCTACGTTCTGTTGGATCCAGAGGCTCGAGCGTTACTTCATCTACCGGAACAATCATTCTTCGACTAAGCAGGACAAGTGGAACATGATCGTGAGACGGAACGCGCATTAGCCTACCGTTGTCCTTTTGAAAAGCAATATCTTGATTATATAGGCGGTAAAAGCGATATCGTAGCCAGCCATATCTCGATCGAGAGACAAATGTACCTTCTTCCCTAGGGTATCTACCGCCAAACATGTACGATGATAATCGAAGGTGTCTAGACACAATATGCCACCAAGTTGTAACAGATTTTTTAGAAAATTCTCGAGGCACAAGATATTTCATGGCAGGCGGTAACAAGAACTGGATAATAAGCAGATCAATAGGAATTGGCATGATGGGATTACTAGCAAAATCAAATTAGTCAAGATATGCAGTAGTGATATTATAGACAAACAAACCTAAATGTCCAGATGATGGGATAGATGCCACTGTATTTACTAACGATGATGGTTACTATCCCCATACCAACTAAAATCAGCATAAAATAAACAAAAGCCACGCGACACATCTTCTTAATCAAGAGCAAGACTGGCTGTTCTGCAATATCTTGAATAGGTCGATAGCGAAGATCCTTGGGATCAGGCAGGAAATACAATACACCTGGTCTTACAACTTCTCTTATGAGTTCGATAAAAATGGAGAATTGAAGCACAAGCCCTGTCCCAATGAACCAATGTATGAGTATGCCTGAATAAGGATTGAGTAATACAAAATGAAAGCGAGTTTTGATAGACTGATCAGTGAAAAGAGGCAATGTTGAGATGTCTAACAAAATACCGTACAGGGTCGGAAGGACTACGAGCTCAAGAGAAATAAAAAACAATACTTTTAAGAAAACCCACTGCTGACGAAATGCCTGACTTGTAGGTTCATCGGAACGACGCGTCCTTGCCACGTACCATGATCCAATAGAGATTAAAACGGTGTAGCCTGTAAGCGTACATATTGAGCGATCAAGATAGCTTTGACCAGTTGCACATTGCTTCCATCGTCTAAAGATAGCTATGAGTATTGAATGAACGCTTGAACGAATCAATTCCCAGTTGCTAGCATTGACTAGGGGCTTGATGTCAGAGCTTAATAGCGCGAAACATCTTCCTAAGAGAGAACAATCACTCATAAGCAAGATGTGAATTGACTCGAAAGTAAAATGAAGACTGGCAACAAGATTGTTTTGAGCACTTCGAAGAGCCAATGCAATAGAACTGGGCAGAGCCAAGCTAACCGTTATTCCAGTCTGAGTGTAAAGAGGTATGATGGCCTTGTCCAGAAAAAGGCTAATGATTGAATCCAGCATGGAATATATCGTATTTGCTGAGATATCCATCAAGTTTACAAAATCAATCTTTTTTTTTTTTTTTCAAAAAAGTAACAAGTTAAGAAAAACACAAGCTAAAAGAAAGTATATATGATGCTCACTGAAATGATTGAACTTCCAATAACATAAGGAATCCATATAATAATCCACAAACACAGGTTGATCATCAACGTCATTAACACAGCGTTTTTTATAAGTGTCAGTATATTTCCTCGCATGCCTATAGCTTCCAGAAAACTATCCATATTTTCTGAAAAATTAAATGGTTCTTGATCATCAGCATTTGGATTTCCAGTGTCGAGCTCCTGAGGTTGATGGTTTGGCTGTGAAGCCGTGAGCTCTTGATTTAGTGATACTGGTTGTATTGGAGTCACTGATGAACTTCCAAAATAGTCTATCGGTTCTTGCAGTCTAAGCATGCTAGTTGATCTGGACAAACCCTTTTGATTTGCATGGTCTATCGTGTGATCGTTCAAGCTACTATTGCTATTTCCCTGTTGGTAGTCTCTCCAACTAGCAAAAGGAGACTGCGTCCCACTAGGGGGATTCAGAGGTATATCACCTTCATCAATTAGATTGGATAAGAGTCTGTTTTGCGCCTCGTAAGGTGAAACACTAGTAGCATATGGGTTGTTATATCCACTGACTTCTTCTATTTCCATTTCATTTCTTCGTTGCTCAAGTTCTTGGCGAAGTGCCTCCAGACGTGTTGCGAGTTGTCTTCCTCTATCGCGCTCTGGTTGTAGCATCTGTTGCTCTGACTGAATACTAGCGGTATTTCGAATAACCCAATCTCGAAAGAGGTAGGCTGCAACAAACAAGACAACAACTGTGGCCGTGATAGAAAGCCCCTGAAGGCAATCAGCCAATGCTTCACTATAACAAAAGGCAGTCAGTCTTTCTTTCTTTCCTTCGAAGCAGCCAGTAATTACCTCCATCCGTAATCAAGCAAGCCTTTTTTTATTTCTTTGTTTCCTTGCAAACTATGTGATCCAGTCCAAAAATAAAATCGCCATGTCCAAGTGGTGAGAACAGGTATCAAAAAAAGCCAGATAAGCACTGCAAGTCCGAAACGAATACAAAAAAGAGTAGCACTGAATGTATAATATATTGATTGGCGTAACAGTATGCGTAAAGGAATTCGAGCAGGCATATCATGTCGATATATAGGTGTAAAGATAAAGCGATGATTGCATAATTCACAGTAACTTGACATAAACAAATTCGTTTCAGATCAAGGCTTTAGAAACATCCAGAAGAATTTTCTGCTTACTTTTTGTTGCTATGAGAAAGCCATCGAGATAGGCTATATTGATACTATAGTTAACTTGGTTGTCTTTAAGAAACAATGCAATTTCGAGTACCAATCGTGATGAACAAAGCGAATGCTTCCGGAACACTTGCAAGGATGAAATAAAGGTTGGCTAGTCGTTGGTCCAGATCTACATACTCTACAAATAGCTTTTGTCACTGTTTAGTCTGCTAAACTAGAAAAAGGATTGATAGTGTAAAGAGTTCTCAAGGATACCTTGTTCGTCTTTCATTTAAAGTATGAAAATTAAGAAAAAAAAAGGTTTCTTTGTCCCACCCAAAAACAAAAAAGAAAGTCAGAGGAAAATGGCCACTTTTGCGGACCTCATACTGACACTTATTGCAATGAATGACAATTTTAGCGGGCACAAGTGCCATTTTTATGTTTAGTCTTTTTGTACAATGTAAAAAAAAAAAGTTTGTGACGATGATCAACAATAACGTGCTTTCTCTTTCGCTCTGACTTCTTTTGCCTTTTGCTCTCTCATAATACACATCTCTCTTTATATATACTTATTGTTGCCCGAAATAACAATGCCATTCTCAAAGAATACACAAACATCAGACGATTGTGTTGATATCGATTCCTATCATTCAGCATCTAGAACACAATCTACCATGTCTGACCCTATAAGCATTCACACCTCTACTAGCAGCGGCTCATACGTACAACAAAATGGGTCGATAGCTGCATCGTTCGAGCAGACGTTTGTACCAGCCGGACTCGATGACTTTGACATAATTGATAGTCTCGATTTCGATGATGTTGACAGTACATTAATAGGTAAGCAAGCGTAGAAGAGAATTGGGTCATGTTGTTGAAGAGAAGAGTGTGAGAATATTAAGAGACCATTTGATCTGTTTCTGCTAGATCAAGAAATGGTACACCAACAAAGAGATAGTTTGATTCGACAGTTATACGAAACCGAGAGAAGATATCTTGACAGGTTGGAGGCAATCACAAATTTATTTATACAGCCATTAAGACACAACAAGCAGCACACCATCAAGTTCTTGGGGTCAAAAAAGCCTCTATGTACAGAGAAAGAGATGCTTTGGCTATTTGGCAACTTGGAAGACATTTATCAGTTTCATTCTGATGTTGTAAAGAGCTTAGAAGCACGGTAACTAATACATATACTTTGCACTACCTTTGATTTATGGTAACTAAAGTAATGTTAAATAGTTTAAGCATTTGGGGACCGACACAAATCATATCAGATGTTATCCAGACATGGGTAAGTGCCAAAAATAAATAAACAAGAGTCCGCCTGAAAAATAAGACTAACTCCAAACACAGTTCCCTAGGTTGCAACAGCATTACCATGCTTATCTTGGTCAATACGATGTATCTATCACTACCTTTGAAAGAATGATGCGATATCAGCCATTCAAGAAATTTGTAGAGGTAAGAGGTACAAATAATGCTAGCGTAACTTTTTTTGTTCTAACTAATGGCAACCATACTAAGACTGTCGATAAAAAAAACAATTTGCAAGACCAATCACTACTATCTTTGTTAAGAGCACCCAGTGCATGCATTCCACGCTATGCTGAATTGTTGACAACACTTTCCGAAAGTACATCTTCTCTACATCCGGATTACATTGGCTTAATGCAATGCAAAACACGAATTAAGGCGATTGTCGAAGAATTTAAGTACAGGTGAGACCATCATTTGCTTATTTAATATGATCTTTAGAGTGCACAAGAATAACCAACGTGACAACATACATAAATAGAATTGAAGATACCAAAAATGTGGATGATGTGTATGACATTCTAAACTCTATGTCAGGACAACCATTCGGTGTCAAAGCTGAACGTAGACTCCATCTCCAAAATCATTTTGACAAAGTAATCCGACTAGCAGGCGAAGATAGATCCTATTTCTTGTTCTCTGACATTATCGTTTTTGCTCGAAAGAAGGGTAATGGCGGTCTTCAGTACAAAGGACATATTGTTTTGGACAAGGCTAAAGTAAGAGCATTGACTACTGAAGAATCCGGTCTAGAAGATTGGTCGATAGAGATCACATCTTCTTTTCAGGGTGTTGATTCTTTAAACACAACGTTTATGGGTGGCCCTACAGTTCACATTTTTCGTACTGCCAGCCCACGAGATCAAACACATTGGGTTACATGTATTGAAAAACTAATTGCTCAGCTTGAAAATTCTAGGCAATCCAAGCTAAGAAAAGCAGCTGCATCTGAATCTTCCAGGAAACCAGGAGTCAATTCGGCGCAAATTCAAGAGAGCACAGCTTAGTGTCTGACTCTACAATCCGGCTGACTTTGACATTCAATCTCTCTCTTCCTTTTTGCTTATGCTTTATTGAGCTTTTATTGTGTATAATGCTTTCACCCTCTATTTACCCTTCCTTTGATAACTTCACTCGCTTTAGTTTCTTTCAGTAGACTTATTTTTGTTAATAAATAAGTATCAATAGTTACATGTCAAATGGCTAGACTTGAATGTCAAGCAACAAGTGTAAGCTTGGCTTTCTGTAAGGAACGCAAAGACAAAAAGCGATAATGGAGGTGTACATTTCATTGGTGATTCCTATTGACTTTCTTCCTTGTCACCTCAAACTTCATTGTTATGTTCAATCTAGTTTTTTATTTTCTTCCTAAAATTGTCTTGAGAAAGGGAGAGACTAGCACAATCCAAAGACAAAGCTGGGACTAGTGTAGGCCTTTGCTTGTCTTCGGGTTCACCAAGCCTTTTTACAAAATGAGGGACTACAACTGACCTTTAAATAGGTAGCTAGGTAAGCTCTCCAATGATGCAGGTCAGAGGTTGACCATAAGATCAATAGTGATGAACAGATGCGAAAGCCTCTAATGTCTCCGTCAAATTGTAAGGATAATTCAGCCCAACTGGCTAACTCATTATGCAACTATGTGCACTTCTTAAAGCATAGTCAAACAACACTAGAACTGGATATAGCTCAACACAACACGTAATATAGCCTTGGTTAAGTTGGTCTTAATAACTGCTGGTTTACTGGATGAAGACAAAGCTCCTTTACAAGACATATCGATATCAAATCCCTGCCTCAATCCGAAAAAAGTAGTGCTTAAGATAGCTTATTCTTTTCTGGCTTCATATCATTAAATGGTGGTATTTCTCTTATTTTGCGAATCCGAACTTCTTTGTGTTGTTTGAATTTATGAGTCAATAAGTTGTGTTATGAGTCGGCTAAGCGAAATGAGTCTCCTTTAATCCTTGAAATATGGGAAATTATAGATTTTTAACAAACTGCGAGATAGAACTGAACTATATTAATTTTGGGATAATTATAATAAGCTTTATTTAGGTTAATAACATGATGATAATATATGATAACTTGGATAATTATATGTGAAATTGCCTACTTTTCTAATTCTCGAGATATCTGGATAATTCCCAAAGAAGAGAAAAGTAGGTCAATTGAAGTATTGCATTTTATAAGGGTGTTATTGTTACATGAAAAGGAAAGAAGACAAAATATCATTTGGGAAGTAGGTACCCCCCACTTTACCACCTTTCATCCTTTATTAAAAGTAAGGAAAGATACACAAGTCAAAAGTAAATGGAAATCAATCTCTCGTAATTTAAATTCAGTACCAATAACATGTATAGAACTATTTATATGATTTCTACCTTCTAATATGATGTTAGCATTGTATTAGAAGGTTTTTAGTAATTATAGGTGTAATCTAATTCGACTTGGCTATAGGATGTATAGGGAAATGCCACATTCTTTATACAAAATATTCTCAAAGATCTCAACTAATCCATCAATTGTTGTTGTCAGATTTTGATCAAACGAGTTGACTACCTGCTCCCGATGGCAATTGTTTGACTTGCTTGGGAAGAGTTAAGTCCCAGATTTGTCTACATTTCAAGCAGCAAAGCCTTTTGTGTCTGACCGCATAGTAGTTTTCTTTGGCAGCAGTAAGAGATTCTTTAGTCTTTATACTTTTTTCAGAAGAGAAATAAGTTCTGTTTTTCTATCTTATCTTATTGAAAATGGACAGCGTTATTTTTCAAAGACATCTAGAGCAACAAAGTCATGAAATTTGAAAGCATAACAAACCACAATAGCTGTACAGATTTAATAGTTCAGCAGAGCCCAACACAAACAATTAAGATAACAAAGAAAAACGTACAAGCATTATGGAAATATTGAGAAAGTGAGACTTCTTTTTTGTGATGAGAGAGAAAGAAACAAGTGTTCATGCTGCTGCTGTTATTGATGCTCAATCTCAATGCTCAAACAGTATAAAACTAACTCAAAAAGAAAGATGCTTTGGATTCTCAGGAGCTCATTCAGAGAGCTTCTGGCAGCATCAGACCAGTAGGTAGGCCTTCAATCTTGATTGGTGAGCATAGAAAGTACAGTCGTTTTGATTGTGTGCCAAATTGGGAATAAATTTGTTCCAACTTTAATAAGCCTAAGTGTACGCGTGACGTCAACTATAGCTGAGGGGGCCAAAAAAAAACTCTCCTTTGGAAAATGATAGAAAAATAGAGCGAAAAAAAAAGAAAAAAGAAACCAAGTCCTTGTATTTTAACAATTATTTTGGCTTCAAATACACAACTTTGAGTAAGCTACTTCTCTAGTTTTTATTAGTTAAAAGCTTGCTTCTTTGTCTCAGTACTATGGTCAACCAGATGGTGTCTCGATTCCGAGTCAAAAAGCTCTCACCAAAGCACCCACTACCTGTATACAAAGAATATCAACTTCCTGACCTTTCGGACGCCACTAATATACAAAGAGCAGTACCCCAAATAGAAACAGGTGTTGAGAAAGAAGAAGAAGAAGAGGTAGGTTTGCTTTAATTACATATACATATCATGTATTTTTCTGGGGGAGACTACGCATATATACATGTTTTTTTTAAGAGTTGCTGCGTAACTTGGCGCTCATAATATCATTTCCTCAGGCAAAACAAATGTCCGATACTAATACATTTTTTCGGGGGGTTCCCGTTCATAGCATGACCTACAGGCTGCTATCTCTGCAGCTCAAGCTGCTGTTACTACTGGAGCCAATGTAGAAAAATATATTCCTATTCCTGATGCATCTCGACGTATTCCAGATGAAGAATATACTGCTTTATACAAGAAAAATCATAAAGACCCCTCTACGCTGATACGGTTCTCATCTACAGTAGAAGATTCTATTGGCTGTCCTTATCTTATGGACGAAGAGGATGATAGCTTTCTGGAAGACTATAACAAGCAACACCCTAGAGAAATCCTTTCTGAAGATTCATTTGAAAGCATCATGTGGGAACTGGAGTCTATCACAAATCAACAATGGCCACACCTTGCATTGGTATGTAGAAAGAAAGAAAAAAGAGTCTGCTATCATACTGAAATATCGAAAATAGGACCCACAAATACCTGAGTACAAAGTGTTCCTAGGACATATTCCTAGTTATTCTAAACTTAAAAATGTTCTCAATCTGTCTATCATATACAACCATTGGAGTAGAAGACGACAAAAGAGAGAAGGCAAATCTGTGATACCCTCCCTTAAATCTGAAGAAGCATATAAAAATGAAATGGACCCTTATGTCTGCTTTCGTAAAAGAGAGACAAAGCCAGGACGTAAAACAAGACGTTCAGACCAGCAGTCTTTGGAGCGTCTTCGTAACCTTCGTTTGGAAATGGAAATGGCTCGCAACTTACTCGAAAGAGTGCTACGCCGTGAAAAGATTCGAAAAGAATGCCTTGTTATTGAACACGCTGTATTTGAAAAGAGATGTGCACTTTATGAGTACCAGCGCATTTTAGGAATTAGAGAAGACGAGGATCTCTTGCTTCCCAAGAAAAAACAAAGAACTTCTTTAGAAGGCTCTGGGTATTGTACTACATCACGTCTGCGATTATTTTTTTTATTGACTTTAAATACCTCGTGTTCATAGTGCTACCATCAAGATACCTGTTCATAAGTTGAAAAACAACATTCGATTTGACAAGTCGCCTACTCAAATTGCAATTGAGGCTGAACTATCTCGCAAAAGAGAAGCCGATGCTTTGTATGAAGATGTTACAGAGGTATGGAATGATAACAGGTTGAAGAATCAAACTAACCTTCTCTTATATCAGCTTGGCTATCAACCTTTCACTCCAACAACACCACAGCTGTTTTATCAACCACTTTCAGTATCTGGCAAGACAAAGCCCATTGGCCCAAGATTTCGAAAGAGAATGGGAAGAAATGGCCGCCTATTTATTGATCGTATAAGTTTTTCCTCAAAACTCTCAGATAGCGGCAAGACAAAACCTGGATCTCTCCTGTATGACCCATCGCGATTTGATTCAGACGTGAGCGACAATGAAGACAATGAGATTGAAATATATGAAATGGGCAGCCTGTTCTTGAAACATAGAGCACAGCTTCTTACAGAGACTGAACTCAGAAACCTTGTTACCATTCCTTTTTTGACGCCAAATAATATAATGAGTATGAATCAAGTCAGACATGCTGTTGCTGCTTTTGGTAGTTCAGATAATCGTCTATCGCAGACTTTTGCTAACCAGCAACAGCAGCCAAAGCAACAATCAAACAATCTTATGAGTGGTGCTACTATACCAATAAAGCGTCAAAACAGTGGCCGTACTAAAATGACACCTCAGCAAGCATCTTTAGCTATGGCTAGTGGTATGATTGCTGCCAACATGACTGCTGCCGTTCACAACCCTTCAAATACAGGAAAAACCGCAATACAGATGGCAATGGCTGCAGCTCAGCATCAGCAACAGTTAAATAGTGGCAAGTAATTTTACTGAATGCGTCTTGCTTGAGCAGTTCAATGCTAATTCACTTTTCATTGAGTAGCCAACAAAGCCAATCTTACTGCCAATCCATCTTTATATCTTCATTTGTAGCCTTTTATTATACATCATCATGTGTATGTGTACAAATTCTCTTTCTGTTATTGTAAATTATAAATCCACAGCTCAAAACCACCCATATATACCACATACATTGCATTTGAATAAACACTGAGCATATAGCCATTATTGTCTTCGCATGCTAACGAACAAAACATGCTTGTACAGATTCTCAAAAACGGTTCATGTAATGATAGCCTTATGCGATATGTCAAAACAAAAAGGATGCTATATACAATATATTTTTTCTCATAGACTATTAGAAATCCTTTGTGAAAAACCGATATCATGAAAAGAAGGTACATCAAAGCCAAACAAATAATCGTGCAAAGTGGAGAAAAAAATGATAGATACCTGTTTAAGACTTTGTCGTTACTTATGATAGAGGTGGATATGACACAGGAACAGAGGTGATGACCAACAATAGGCATGGCTACAATTAAAACTTTAAACCAGACAAGAAAAGATTGGAACAAGGATGGCAAGCAACAAGAAGATTCGTTTCTCATGCTAGAATTGATGAGGTGTGTAAAAGAGAGCGATAATCTTTCAAAGGAAAAACTTTATTCAATCTTGAAACTTCAGTAAACTTTTTTTTTTCTGAAAGTTAAGACGCTTGTATAAGATGACTTTCAACTTATTTATTAAGGTATAATACAATATGTACTTGGGCTCATACACAGCCTACGCTTCGGGAAACAAACTCAGTTACTTTAGTTATGTCACATCTCTCTTCATTTCTCTTTAGATGAGTCAGTTTGTCTATTGGTGTTTTCAAGTTGCTGTTTACAGGACTTGATTGATTTAGTCTTTGATAGCTTAAGACACAAGCGATTTGTCCTCATGTGTTGATTTTGGCTTTTAGTATTACCAGTTACGGTAGGAACTGTAACAGACGATCTGTTTGTTTCAATGACAGTAGCAGCTGAGGAGGATGTGGTAATGGTAGCAGTAGTGGTGGCGGTAGTGGTGGCGGTAATGGTGGCGGTAGTGGTGGCGGTAATGGTGGCGGTAGTGGTGGCGGTAGTGGTGGCGGTAGTGGTGGCGGTAGTGGTGGTGGTAGCGGTAATCATTGTAAGCAGCACGCTGCTTGATGAAGATTTCTTATAGTTTGGATGAGAAGGCGAGCTACTGCCTGACTTGACAGAATTATAGAGCGCGGACGCAAAGTCGCCGTTGTTCCATGCTTGAGAAGCATCCCACACAGAGACCCCACCAAAAGTACCAGGATATTGAGAAGAAATTTTTGATACAACAGATTGGATAGTAGATATAGGAGCATAGCCTGTTCCTGCAGCGGTATTAGAGCCAGGAATAGTGAGAAACACTTTAACATCTTTGTTTGGTGATGTAGAAGTAGCCCAATTTGCCCATGTATCATAATTAAAAGATCCTCCAGCTGCAGAGCAATAGTTATTGTAGAATTGCACATTAACATAGTCAAATCCTATAGAATCGATAACTGAACCAAGAATAACATCAGGAAAAGGACATTGAGGTGCTGCACCGACTAAGAAACCTGAACCGAATTTAGAACGGACGGCTCTGACAAGTGACTATACAACGACTATGAGTACATATTCTTCAATTCAAATGTAGTTTTTTAACTATGCTTACAACATATCCTGTAGGCTGACCACCTTCAATATCAAGGTCAATGCCATCAATCTCAGCATCACCAAAAGGTCGGTTCTTAGCTGATCCACCACCAAAGAGATTCCATAGAGTAGTAGCAAATGTTTCAGCTTGAGAGTCGCTATCAAAACCATATGCACCAGCTGCACCACCCAAAGACAGAAGCACTTTGACGCCCTTTGACTGGCAGGACTTTATATCTAATCATTAAGGGTTTAGCCAAGAAAGATATATGCAAGCTTGTTACTCCATACCTGAAGCGATGGTTGGACACGAAAGAAGATCTGAACCTGTGAAAGTTGTTTTACAGGCACCTGCAAAATTCATCCCAGGGTCGTTGCCCACATTAAAAACATTAAGGAATGAGAGTATGATGCCATCAGCCAGCCCAGAATTACAATAGTCTGCTAATGAAGATTGTGTAGACGACCCTCCAGCTGAATTCTAAAGTCTCACATGTCAGTACAACAATACAATGCACAAGTCTGTTTATACCATTACCTGACCCCAATAGTAAAACACATTAGGCCCATTACTACTATATTTTGCTTGGACACCACTCATGATGGTGACTATCAAAGTAAACATTTCGAGAGTCTTGAAGAGCATTTCACAGGATCAAAGGAAGTTAAAAAAAAAGACGAATTGAAGCACACAAATGAGGAGATGTGCTTATTTATATAGAAAGTAAATTCAAAGAATCAGGCTAAAGAGATCAAAGAGGACAAGATCATGATTACCTGAGCAATAATGCTGTTTCAGTTGTCATTGTTGTCTAAATTATATGATAATTATGCATACGAATACATCTCTGTTTACAGGTAACCATGAAATCTTACACAGAAAGGGTGTAGTACAAGAGATTAGAGCTAATGAGTACTTTTGGCTTTAGATTATAGAACAATATTGTTTGAGACTATTCCAACTGATACAGAATTGACCAGTTCTTGACTTTCTTTATCATTGTACTATTCTATATCAAACCAAATAAATATTACCAACTATCATTCTCAACCACTTTCAATCCACATTTGATTTTTTCGTTATACTTTAAAAAAAAAAGAAAAATGGGATATCAGTGTGATTTACGTAAGCCAGCTTATGTAAATTGTGTAATAGTCAAACGTTGCCTTTGTCATCTATTCAACTGTCAGTTTGTAACACATTGGATAAATTTATTAGTCTTCATCAGCTAATCGTGTTTTAGGAGCAGTTTGCACATGAGATGGACTTTGAAAAACAAATCTGCTTTGTTTTGTTAGCTCAAGCACTCCCAAAAGAAGTAATATGTTAATTTCATTCATTAGCATAATTTCTTAGGACATGGGAAAGCGACATATGATCATTCGAATGGTTAAAACCTGCTACACTATCAGTTGCGTCTAACGTAATCATCAAACGGGGTACTATTGTTTTTAATAAACACATTGAGAAGGCTTGGACATAAGTGTTGATAGAAAAAATTGGAATGTCAAACAATGTATCTTGCTAGACAACAGAAAGGGATAGACATAGGTTTATTAGTATTGAAAGATATGTCTATTTTATTGTGAATGTATGAAAAGTGAAGCTAGAAGAGTACATGACTAATGAGTAGCTCATCGACAAGGCTATTGTATCTGAAGATCAAAGAAATTGATAGATGTGCGGAATAACAATTTGGCTTTGCTCTAGCATATGCTTTCTTAACAAAGTGGTGATACGACCCGGAATCAGACTGATTGGGTTGTCAGTTGTTTTGTATCTATTCCGCGGAAGACCTCTATAAGTAAGTCTACAGATCCTGATCTATACTCAAACTGACAATGCAGCTTGTATCACCTTGCTGCTGTTTTGTGTGGTTTTTTACTCTCATATGACAGTCTTCTAATAAACCCAGACTGTCTACAACTGGTTCTACTTGCGTTGAGTACACTTATTAGCAAAGGAATAATTCCTTTATCATCATCATCTCATCCAAGCTCTGCGAATCAGTAGTAGTCGATTTCATTTCAAGAGTCATCTGATTTATCGTATGTTTTAGGTAAGCTTCCTAATTGCTTCAACTTAATTTCAGCAAACAATGACTGTTTTGTTCCATCTCTTTGGTAGTTGCGGAGATACGGTTTTTTTTTTTTGAAGAAAAAGAAGGAAGAAGCCCAAAGTAATATAGCTGTTACTAAATAAGGAAGAATTGTGTATACAAAGAGCTAGTTAATGTTATCATATGGTGCATCTTGAGAGTAAGATCAAGCATACCATGCTTCAAAAAGAGGCTATCTGTTGTTTTGGCTTTTTTTTTTTATTTTATCACTAACCAAGAGATAATGGTTTGCTTGTTAGCAAGTGATCGCCTTTTTTGAATCTTGACCCTGTCCTTTTGGACACAGTCAATATGATTTTTATGTTTTCTTGCCATTTTTACTGTCTCTAGGCCAAAACTTTACTTGTAAAGCTATTATAGTATCAAATTTATACAAGGATTTTTCTTCTTTTACGTAAGCCACAGTAAGAACATAATTGATTTATTGAGTTGTATCATATATGCGCTATACATAACATAATTATGTGCTAGAGTTCCTGTCAGAAGTTTAACTACAAGGAGTCAAATATACGACAGAAAGTAGTTTTCGCTTAACTATAACGACAGAGCTTATCGTTACCTAAAATATTAGTAGCTGCTTTGTCATTTGATTGTTAGATGCACTGTCAAAGAACTGGTATATCTAACAAGTTTATTTGTAAGCTTATTGGTGATGTTCACCTATCTGTAGAACGAATATAAAAAGTGGAAGCATGAAAATATATTATGCGTTGGACAAAAAAGCACAACATGAAAGATAAGTTCATAAAGCCACAATCAGTTATCAATACTGATCTTCTTTTTGGGATTTTCAAAGAGTCCTTGAGAGACAGCTATGTGGATAAGTCTATTGTTCATCAGAAAATACAAAAACCTCTGAAGGAAATAAACTATTGAATAAGGTCATCATTTTGGCCGTTTCATGCAAGTATTGAAACAAAGTAAACATAGAAAAATAACAGCACTAACTGTACTGGAGATAGTTTTGATCTAAGTTAGTGGTATTTGTTTCTTTTTGGAAACAATAATTACTCTATTTATTTATTCAAGCTGTTTAATAACAGCTTCATTTTTTTCCTCGTTCTTGTGTAGCATAGAAAAAAAAAACTAGTAATAAAAAAATAACAGTCTTTATTTTTTTTTAATCTTTTTTTTTCTTTTTTGTTGTTTTCTCTCGAATAACAATATGCCTTTTCCAGAAGTCATAGACAATCGCTCGACCATAAGCGCTCCTGCACAGAATACAATTCGGCGCCACAACAATGAGGGTGTTCCCGATTTCACAGAATTCAAACTCGAAAGCTTCAAAATGAATGCTTCACCCGAAATTACGCCTGCACCACATAGACTTCGAGAAGCTCGCCGCTCTCTTGTCTTGTATCTCGAGCCAGATCCTGAGACACCTATTCATACTTCGCTCAAAGACTTTCAGGAAAGATCGTTTGTCGAATTCGGTCCTAACCAAGCGCACAATACCCCTCCTCATATTTCTATTTTTGGACGTATTCTAATCGAGCGTGGGTCAGATTTTAGTACCAAATGGAGCGTCATAGACGAGCTGATTGCAACGATAGACAAAGAAATCAAGCATTACCAACTTAGACCACCTGAATTCACTGGTTTTGAAATTATGGATAAGCCAACAAAATCGCTTGTTATGAATGTCAGACTCAATAAAGATTATGGATATTTAGCACGGGCCATTGTGGACGAAATGAAACCAAAATGTAATGCATTAGAATCTAGTCCAATGGACCGCCTTCACCTAGCTTACAATGTACTCAAGTCAATACCCAAGCCTACACTAAAACACATGAAGGATAAGGCCGAGGCAACCATCGATTTCTATGATTGGGTCAAAACAGGTGGATCATGGAGACTCACACTATACGAAGTCATGGTTGAAAGCCAAGTGGTAGGTGTTCAGCACCAGATGACAGTTCTAAAAACTTGGCCTATCCAAATGATCCAAAATGATGAATTTAAGCTCTCATCAACATTACCTGTATCTCTTCGAATTAAACTGTCTTTCCTATCTTCTTGGTTCAAGAACTCAACCTTCATGTCTGCAAAGAAGATAGTGATGGCGCAACAGCCTACAAACGCCATGGTCTTACGTAACAAAAAATCTCCAGAACGTTAACAATATATGCATATATATAAAAGCAAATATAGATGATATCCATAATCCACATAATCCACATAGCTCTCTCTCTCTCTCTCTCTCTCTCTCTCTCTGTCTCTACTTCGCTTATATGCGCAATCCATTCACCTTATTGATACCATTAATAATCATAATAAAAAGAGCATGTATGCTTGAATCGATTATCTTCCTATTTAACTATTGTATGATTTATTGTCTATTCCATCTTGACATCGTTATCTGCTTCTACTCCACGAATATAAAGAACATTGTTACATCTAGGATTATCTGTTAGTTGTCTATACCAAGCAATTTAGTGCTGTATGTACCTAATTAACACTTCACCGAGTGTGCCGACTGAAACGCCGTTTTGGAATTCTTCTGTGTTGGCCAACTTGAGTAAAGGTAAAAAGTTAGTAGCCAAGACGCGTTTAGAAATTTCTTACTTATTTACCTGAAGATTCATATAATTGTCGACTGAGACAAGATAACCTTGATATTCACCACCCCACTTCAACTTGACAGCAACGGGCTTACCAGTAAGGTCGTTTAAGAAAGGCTTGGGATTGACAGGAACAAACTAGAGCACAAAGTTGGCAGGAAGATGTTGGCAGAGTCAATAAGCGCTTGAATTAGACAAGAATAGTTAGACAAACAAAAAGATCTCGATTACTTACAGCAGACATTGTGATGGGCCAAAGTTGAAGAGAAGTAAAAAAAAAAAAAAAAAAAAAAAAGAACAGAGAAAATTATTAAAAAATTCTTTGCTGCTGTTGAATCTACGCTATTCTAAACCAGCACATAAAAATCAATTTGAGCAAACGTCTTGATATTCAGTGCATTCAAAAAGAAGGGTTCGTTTTAGATAAATTTGGTTGCTCAGGATGCCAAATAGCGCATTGACACTATATTAGAGGTTTGCCTATATTCGCTGCTTTATTTTAGCTTCTTTATTCAAGTGTTTTATACTTTGCATTAGCTCTAATATCTAAATAATGCTTTTTTTTTGTCTAAGCATACAAGCTTCTTCTTCGTTTTTTTCTGCAATTATATGCTCTGCTTTTGTATATATATATACCGCTGACTTTATCTTATCAACTAGAAGCTATGAAATAGATAGACCTAGTTATCAACTTCAACTATAGGTATATCTTAAAACCAAATCAATGCTGTCTTATGTGACTTGTTTTAAAGTCCACAGAGCACATGCTCATATAATTATTCTCTGCTTTTTGGCCTAATTGAGTGTTCCATATCAACTGCGAAAGTACTTGTATAGCTTAATTGTGCTCTTAGGTAGGCTATCGACACAAAAGAAACCCCCTCCTTTTTTTCTTCTTTAGCAAAGGCGGACAGACGAAAAAAGAAAGGAAGACGAAAAGGTTCGAGCAAATTATAGCTATTAGAGTTCAGTGCCCATGAAGCCCATCTAGACCGAGAAAGCAGGAGAAGTGACTGCAGCATCAAGCCAGCTTTCTTCATTAAGTTTGGGAAGCCCTTGGTTGACTTGTACGAAGACTTCTATTCCTTCCTATCTCACACTCATATCTAGCATATATATATATATGTAGTCTCATCTCGAGTCATTTTTTCGTGTAGTCTTTCTTTCTTTCTTTCGCTCTCTCCTTCTTTTTCTTTCTTTCCTTCTGCTGTCTTTCTAAACTTCAATTAGCACACGTTCATATAGGCATTTGTACTTATACACACTTTTGATATTAGCAGATTGATTTTAACCCCTGGCTGGCCCAGCTTTAATTTGGAAATTTTAAATCAATTTTAACACACTACTTATGCTATGACTAAAGATACTTCCTTACCCACCAATACATACTCATCTGTTGACGAATCGGACCATAACCAACCGGTGAGTTGACTTTTCGATTAGGGCTCGACATTTTCTCATCATCGCTTCCTTCAGATTGACATCCAAAGCTTACGCTCTAAGGCACAAAACGAACGAAGGGAAAGTCAAAGGTTTGCTATAGTTTTTATAAAAAAGAAAAGAAAAAGAAACCCACTTGAAGGCTCACGATGACCATCTAGGAGTATTGAGACGCGCAGAGTGCGCTTACTCAAAGAGCTTTTTTTGCTGACAAAAGAAAAAGAAGACGTGATGGCGTTCCTTAACGACAAGGAAAACTTATCAGAAAGAGACCTTTTACGCGAGAAAGTATTTCTTGAGCGCCATCAAATCAGGTGATTATATAATTTGAGTCAAAGCGGTTTCAAGCTAATTGTGAATTGTATATTACAGAGATGGTATAATTCCATCACTATTGCCTGCAGCAGAAATTGAAGCAGTATCCATGCAGTTGCCAGACGACAAAATCGATAGCACAGATCTTGAAGACAACAATCATGACAACACAACTACAAGCAACACGGAATCTAAAACTGAGCAGGAGCCGGAAGGGCCTTTAACGGATCCAGTGCCTGAACAAGTGATAGAGAATCCCGTAAGTAATAGTATCATTAGACATGGATGTCATTATGTGCATATCATCTTATCCTTTGTACTTTCCTCTCTAAACAAACAAGGAGAATCAAATAAAGCGGAAAACGCCAGTATCTTATTTAACAACAACACTGCCAAGACGATCTGAGTCAAATCATCATCCTGTACAAATGTATAATGGGCATAAACTAGTGGATGAACGAAATGATAAGCCATCAAGGTTTGATTTGTATGCTTGGCAGTTAAAAGCACAATTTCAACCATTGTATAAACAGCTCCAGCAGGCTAGGAAAGTTTTGACTACACATGATTGGATGGTAAGTCTGTCTCATCAGTGTTTCAATCTGCTCGATACACCATATTAAACAAAAGATACACAAAAAAGCTTGCTAGGGATGAATTAAAGTCAATCAAAACCATCACGAGTATTGAGGATTTGAAAAAGAAAAACCTATGGAGTCAAAGACAGCCAAAGCGGCAAAAAATGATTCCTAGAACGAAGACGCACTGGGATTTACTTGTGGACGAAATGGTAAAAAGAGAGAGAGAGACAGAGATGAGGAGGCGACGAAGACTAGTTTTTTATCACCATTATATACTGATGTATAGTCTTGTTTCAAAACATAGAAATGGATGAGAACAGACTTCAAGGAAGAAAGAAAATGGAAAATGGCAGGTGCATATGTATTAGCGAAAGCGGTTGAAGCATGGCATAAGTCAGAAGATAAGTCGAGTTTGTGTATAAAGGTAAGTGTATGTTGTTGCGAGATTTGTACATTATTCTGAAATGTCAGAATACAGACAAAACCAATCATACCTTTGGATGAGCGTATGGAAGTAGAGCCAGATGATAAGGAGAAACAGATTCAAGATGCACTGGCAGAGCCATCCGAGCAACAAGATGCTGTAAGTACAAATGAGGTAGAACCTGCTCTTGAGCTGCAAGACGCTTCAATGACATCCATGGACTTGGAGACAGGCGATAAAGGTACTGCCGAATCATCAGTCATAGATGAAGATGAGGAAGACGAAGATGACGATTATCAAGGTCAACACAATGCAGTGTCTTCTGAAATCGCTAACCAGTATAGACAGATCATTCAAAGCCTGACTTCTGACCAGCTCACATTCTCATTTGACGAAAATATGGAGGCCGATATGACATCCTTTTTACCAGAATTATTACTGTACACAGCACCTGACCCTGACTGTATTGGCAATGATGCTTACTTTGATGAGGCCGAATACAACCGCATCACTCCTTTTAAACTTTCTACTCAAAAAATCAAGTTTCAAAAGAACAAGCGCTTTTCCAACAAACGGCAACACAATGGTGAATACAAAATGACTGCTTCCGATGATGAATTTGAGCAAATCCAAGATCCGGATAGAGAAGAGCAAGAAGGGCTGGTACCATATCATGATAATATTCCTCAGAATGATTGTGAGTTGTTCTGCGTAACAATAGATTACATAATCACTCACGTTATTTGTTTTTTTAATAGCTCTGTTTGCACCCAAAAAATCAAAAGAGATGTTCATCACCCAGCCGTCTAGTCCTCAGCCTCCGCATGGAACGAAACACATTGGCAATTGGTCGGAAGATGACGATTTGTGTCTGATCCAACTCATTCTTCAATATTCTTTCAATTGGGATTTGATCTGCGATGCTTTCAATGCTACACGAGCATCTGTTATTGGTGGGAAGCGTACTCCTTGGGAGTGTTACGAAAGATGGAAGCAGAATAATCTCACTTCTCTTTCCGGTCAGATCAACTCAAGTAAGCAAAGTTAAAAAGAAAAAGAAGTAACCTATTGATGTTCACTGTCATTTTAGCTTATGTAATGAAGATGAAGAAGGATCTCTCAAGGAGACCCGTACCCCTCAAGTTCGATTCTGCAAAAAAGAGGCAGAGACAGTACAATATGTTTGAGGCTATCAAAAAGACACAAAAGAAAAGAGAAGATTCTATCAAATCTAAACGTAAGAAGAACGAAAAGCCTAAAATAGATTTTAGTATAAGCTTAGTTCGATACTGACTTTTTCCTTTCTACCTAGCTATTTCTGCACCTCCACGTAGTGTGATAGAGACACATGGTATGAGTTCGCAAGGTCAGAGATTGCCTTCTGCTATGGAGTTAAGTCTTCATAAGATACAAAGAGAAAGACAGATGGCACAGGCTTTGATAGAGCAAAGACAGTTGTCGCAGAATTTTGCTGCTTCTAACGTAAGGATTTTCTGTTCTTCTATTTGTTTATGTTTATTTGTTTATGTTTATCCATTTTTTTGGCGTGTACTAATACAATCAACTTATTCTATATAGGCAAACGGTTTAGCTCAACCATCTTCATCAGTAGCAGCAGCAGCAGCAGCAGCAGCTGCCGCCGCCGCCGCCGCTGCTGCTGCATCTCAAATGAGGACTTCAACTGTAGCAGTAAACCAGAATACTACACAAACAGCAGTGACTAATAGGGGACTACCTAAGCTCACACCACCTTTCCAAGCCAATCAACCATCTGCTCTCACTCAGCATCAAACACAAATAAAAGCACAACAGCAAGCTCAATCACCATCGACCGTACAACAACAACAACAACAACAACAGGCTATTACTGCTCAACAGCAAGCGGCTATTCAAGCACAACAGGCTGCTCAACAGCAGCAACCACAAGCATCGCAACAGGTGCAGCAACCGCCATCTCAAACCCCACAGCCTCAAGTGCAGCAACCTCCATCCCAATCACAGCAACAGATACAACAATCTCAATCACAGCAACAGTCACCACAGCAGCAACCTCAGATGCAACAGCAGCAATTGCAGCAGATGATAGCTCAACAACAGTTACAAGCTCAACTACAGGCTCAATTAAATGCAGTAAGTGCTGCTAATGCTGCAAACAGTCCAGTTGCAAACAACATACAAAGTCGATACCCCGCTGCACAACTACACTTATTGCGTCAACAACAAATGGCATTGATGGCCGCTGCTGCTGCTGCTGCTCAACAACAACAACAGCAACAGCAACAACAGGGACTACCACAGCAAGGCCAAGTCCGTATGCCAACATCAATGCCTATGCAACAGAGATTTGCCAATGTACTAGCCTCTCAAGCTCAAGGTAAAATGAATTATATACATTTTGTGTCATTAAATACTTATTCGCTTTTCTTTTTCTCTCTCCTTGTCATTCTAGCGCTACAAGCACAAATGAGTAATGCAAACAACAATAGCAATCTCACTAATACCAACACAAATGCAACAGACAATAACGTCAATCAAGCTCAACAAGCATCTCCTGCTATGCAACACACACAACAACCACAGCAACAGCAACAGACAGCGAATGCTTTGGCTCTTGCGGCACAGCTAGCACAACTTGGATATCCAATCCAAACGCTTGGCCAATTACCATTGAATCAACAGGCCAATTTGCAACGATATATTGCCCAATTACAGCTACGGAATAATGCAAACGGCAACACTAACAACAATAGCGGTAATAATGCTAACAATAACCATGCGATGGGGCTCTCACCTCAGCTTCAGCAACAGTTGCAACAACAAATGCTGAACAGCCTAACTCCTCAACAACAGCAGCAATTGTTAGTTCAACAGCAACAGCGGCTACAAGCAGTTCAAATGCAGCAGCAACTACAGTTGCAACAACAACTTCAACAACAACAGCTACTTCAGAGAAGCACTCCTACAAATACCAATATGAATACCAATAATGGCAATAACAATGCAAACACAAGTGCTCATACTACTAGTGCCAACAGTGGTACGACTAATAATAATAATAATACAAATTTAGGTTAATTTTTTCAATTTGTACATTTTCATCATAATTGTTTATTTATTTCCATCTCTCACATAACAAATAAAGCATTTTGGTTTGTCATATTACTTTCAGGGGAGAAATGTGCATTCAGTGTGATACTGTTTGATCGAAATGTTTAGGCTTTATTGGTGTTTAACAATTGGAATAAATAGACTGAAAAGAATAAAAAAAAAAGAAGCGAATATATGAAGTAAATGTGCTAATGAAAATGTATATACAGATATTTTTTTTTGATTGTTTTAGACTTGACCCTCTCTTGATCCCATTTTAATGTTGGGTGTTGGTTGGTGATGATATAAATTTGGTGCAAGGTCTTTTTGTTCCTTCAGTTTTGATAGTTCATAGCTCATTGTCTTTTGAATGATGGCTAACAAGTAGATGCTTCTTTTTTTAGACAAAAGGAGAAAAAAAGGGAACAATATGTGTCATCATTTATTGGCGCGCACATATACCTTCTCGAATACCCTTTTCACCAGAAGCCAAAGTACCAACAGGTAATCGACCATTGCTAAGGGCCTTCAGTTGTTGCACAAGTTGAGGATGTTCTTTCAGGACAGTATAGGATCTTGACATCTTTCCAATAGCAAGTACCTTTCTTTTTATGATTTGTCTACGGTGAGAGTCTAATGAAGCTTGACCGTTTAATGAAAACTCGTCCATAGTGTTATTGTTGATGATAGCAAGAGACATGATTAGTATAAGAAATGATAATAGAAGAAGAAGAAAAAAAAAAAGAAGAAAAAAGAGATCTATTTATACAATAAAAAGGATGAGTGAAAGCAGATAAAATAAAAGGAGGGGGGTACATATTAAAAAGGATCCAAAGTTATGCATAGGAAGCCTTGGATTCATCCTTGATTCGAAGCACATAAGGCTGGAAATTTGAGAACATTCTTATTCCCTCTTTCTTTTTTTCTATTTTTTTTTAAAGCCGACTCAGAAAACTCTAAATTAGACAAAGAAAAAGCAGCTATGATTTGAAGATCTTCGTTTTCTTATTCGGATATTTGTTGCCATGGAAAACCCTTTTTTTTTTATTATTCTTGTCTTTCCTTTGTTTCTACGGTAACTTCCTTGTTTACACACGCTATTTCTACCTGACACATTTTAATCACCACTTGCGCAACCTCTACAACCGCAATGAACGCATTCGATCATTTTTCCTTCTTCTAACTTTTCTTTTGGAACTCTACAGATACATGTTGTACCAAAATTGGTATCCTTGGGCTGAATGCATCTCAGGCAGCATAGTTTTTCGAATCCAGGCTATTAAATGAATGAGTCTGAGGGGTTCCCAGATGATACATCATATTCTATTTACCTTTTTCCATTTTGCAATCAGATTGGCGTCAGCATACTTGTTTTTGAGCAAATAATCGTACAATTCGCGTGAGATTAATTTTCTCTTGTAAAACAAGTCATATATATAACGTGAGCGTTGGTGGTGTATACGGAAAACAGGCCAAGAGCTCTCCACAATACGCTTGCCTTCGTGAGACTCGTTCTCGACTACAATAAATAGAGAATCAATCATTGTATGTGCACAGCGCTGTTTATTGCCATTACCTTCTCTCATCTTTCTTGAAAACTCTTCAAGAGTAGGCTCTATTTCGTCAAACCCTTCAGGGGGGCGCTTCGTTCTTGAGGTTCTGATCTTGGGCATGTTGTATGCAGATCGCTTAATAAGACCAACTTTCAAGCAAAAGCTTCATTTTTTTTTTAAAATTCTCTAAGTTTTTACCAAAAAAAAAAAGAAGACAGAACACATATGATACTTCAATGATGACGTACTTGTGACTGTTATATCTATTATGAATGGCTCTGGCAAGAAAAGAAGAACTCTATATTCGTATGATCTATTCAAGCACAATCATGAATGCCTATGAAAGCAATAGTACTGATTACTGCTTAGAATAGGAGGAAGCAAACAGAAGGACACATAGCTGGATCTTCATGTAACAGTTTGAATGTACATAGTTCATGCCGAAATGGATGTCCGACTGTCCATTGTTTAAAAGGTGAAAGTGAAGCATTCTATGCCTTTGTTAGAAATAACGAGAAATGCGAACAAAGAGACACTGGGCACCTTTCCGAACCTTAAAAAACAATATATTTTGCATTCACAGAGCTACAATCGCAATTGCTGAAGAAAGAATTCTTTTTTACTGCTTGTTTTCATATCTTCAAGACAATACATTCATGGCATGCATTCTGGACTTAAAATCCTCCATTAGTCAATAAATGACAAGCTATTGCAAGTGAGAGGTGTTGAAATGGAACCACTTCATTCAGTGCCTAAAACAACAGCTGGCTGATGAGTTAGTATTTGCCAGGAAATAAAGTCTTCAAGCGTTCTTATATACGATGCTCAACTCGCCATATAATAAAGAAAAATGTCCCTCTTGCTTAGTGCTAATTGTGGCCCTTTCCACAGAGGAGCTTTTAAGAAATAAGATATCTGTTGAAATGTACCAAGCTAACACATTCAAATCAAGGAAAGTCTGTTTAGGTTCTACCTTACTCTCAGCATTGCATTGAAGAGAGTCTATTCTTATTCATGTCTTGATTGTCTGCACTCAGATTTATATCTCTATACCTACTTCGATTGTAAATACTTGTAGTCATTTTCTCAATAAAATAGTGATAAGCTCATTTAAGTTTTTCTTTTTTTGTGGTGGCGGCAATCATTGTTTCTTTTAAAATGTTTAGCTAAAATGAATAGTACCTCTCTTAATTTTATTAGGGGATTTGCAAAGAGAACAGAGATAGTCTTGTAATTGTTACAAGTGCTACTGGATGAACAAGTAGACAGCACTGATTTGCCTATTTACTTGAGAATATTTTCTTTTTCAAGCCATACCCAACCTCCTTTTTTCTCTCTTTTTAGTTCTGAGCTTATTTTCAAAGCATACTAAAGAAAAAAGGTGGAGCTGAAGGAGATGCATACTCTTATCAATATAGCTTGCATTCATTTCATCATTTCAATATGGCTTTTTACTTTTATTGCCACTAGGCCCTGTAAAATCTTTGTAAGAAAAAAAAAAGACCCCCTATTGTTTCAGTATTTCAGATACACTAGGCTTTCTCCTTACTTGTCGTGATACTCTAGTAATAAAGGACTTTTTAAGCACTACCTTAGACTTTAGTTCATAAAGAGATTAGGCAATACTTGAGGAGATTTATGCATTCGGCAACAAGTTCAACAAAGTCACAATCAGATTCTATTTTTACTTCAATGGCTCCTGAGAAGTAAGGATTACCTATGCATTCCATTACTGAAATAGATTTGTCAAGAGGGCAATCAAGAGAGGCTGCTCAGGTATATGGATTCTCATACCTACAGATTAGACTTTGCAAACTCATTTGAGAGTGTAGCGATGACTAAGAAGAGACTAGACTTTGTTTCAGGAAGCTGTAGCTCAATGAATTTCGTTTTCACTAAACATACCCCATAAGATTTAAGATGTGGCTGACATGAAAAGTGCTCAAGAGGAGAGTGCTTTTTTTTTTTTTTTTTTTTTTTTTTTTTTTGAAAAGAACAAATCATGATATAATTTCATGCTGCATATGCAAGAAAATCATTGATCACCGCATTTATGTTTTGTCAAACAAGATTGCTTTTTTCTTTCTTTCCTTGTCTGCCTTGTATAAGACCGATATCAATGGCATCTGTAACCATAGAAGGAAACAACAACAGAGCTATAGACAATACCATAAAAATCAGGCACTAAGACACAGCTCCAAATCACATGATTTCTAAGGAAATTAGATTATATGCACGGAAAGGTAAAACGCTTCAACTAAGATCGAATTGGGCAAGAAGGAGTATGAGCCAATATTTCTATTTCAACAAAGCCCTTTCTGCTGATTCTTACACTTGTCCAAGTAAATATAGAAGTTGAGAATATAAGAAATCATCTTGTTGAAAGGGTCATTACCTCGATCTTAGTATCACTGATCAGCTGCTATCGTCGGAAGTATGTGTCAATCAGTTCTCTACAGAATGTTAGCAAATCCGAAATCTGTTCAAGTCATGGTTATTCGCCAGCACCTCCCTAAATTTGATAACAAAATAGCAATTTATGTGGAAGCTAATTGTCCTGAGATTTAGAACGCTTCAAAGTTGTAAAATTGATCTAAGAACCGACTTACAATAGGCTACCCAAAAGTCTTCACAATGAGAAATCTTTCACCAAAAAAAAAAAAGTCATATGAATGCGACTTTTCTTTTAAGAAGAAGGTAATACTGATCATTAAGATACAGGCGCTTTAGTTTATTTCTTTTCTCAATCAACTGACTCTGTGTTTATGATGGTTGCCCTCAAGTATCGCCTCCTCTTTTGCTAGGCCCAAGCTTGGAAGAATCAATGTTGAGACCTCATTAACAGGTCATACTAAAAAAAAAAAGTACGTATTACTGATTTTTATTCAAATCATTCATTGTACTAGCTTGATCCATCAAATGATTATCAGGTGAAGTCATCAACAAGGTTGTCCAAAGAAAAAGGGGTATCATTCAATACAGGACAAGACCAAAGGTACTGAACACTTCTTGTGATAACAACAATAGCAAACTTATAACCAATATACTATCAATAGGAAGGAAAAGAATCAACACAAGAAGAAGACAAGGTATAGTAAGCATATAGCCAAGAGATAAAAAGAAATAACACGATATAAACGTTGCTGTTTGTTTCATAATGTATACAGTGTATTAAATGACCCTAAAACAAATGTAAAAAAGCAAAAAAGAAACGAAGAGGCATCATGCCAGGTTAATATAAAGTAATGTAGAAAAAGAGTCTGATTAATGTTGTAAAAGCTGCATACAAAAATCCAACATTTGTAGTGGGAGGTAAAAAAAAAAAAAAGATACACTACCACTGTCATAAATTCTCAAAAGTTTTTGACGCTTGAATCAAACAATTTCATTTTTTGTCAATCTCTTGATATCGCATTCAGCTGAAGGCTCCCCCCTTTTTTTTTCTTACTACTGGATAACATGCCTTCAGACTTGAGGCCATAAGAAATTTTTGAGAAGATACAGATGAATCATTCCTATATAAATTGTAATTGTATCATTTCCAAAAGCATTAGAAACCAACTGATTGGTTCAAAACTTCACTTGGAGCTCTCCAAAGCAACTCGGCTTATAATATCTTAAGTGGGCAAGCTGTAAATAAAGTGCAATACTGAAATAATATCAAACTATTTGTATTTTGCTTATATGCTTCAAATGTATAACATTAACTTATAGAATGAAGTTCAGGCCAGCTACTTGAAGACAATGCTTCAAGAAAATATCTCATAAAGGCTAGATGACAAATCAAATAGCAACTTCATTATGTAAAGGTGATCAAAACAAAGTTGGACTGATTGCTACCTGAAGTTGCTTAAGCAATAACAATGAAACTACACTAGAAGATTTCTCTCTCTTTTCTTTAGCTTGGAGGGGATAAAAACTTTAAGCAATGAAAGGTTTCCCGTTGCAATACATAGTTTTACTCAATACTCAAGCATTTCCTAAGACTTATAGGAGCTCTAATATTTCAAGTGCTGTATTGATAACTTGATTGCGGCGATCCACAAAGACTTTTGATATACTTGCGGAAAGGTGTCAAAACGTTCAAAAGCGATTGCGGGAAACAGCCTCGACTAAAAAAAAAAAAAAAAAAGACCATGTGAACCTATATGCCTTGTCTTGCACCCGAGTTTCTCAACACTTGAATTGTTAACTTGGACATCAACATGATAAATTTGATGGCCCACCCTCCTCTCCATTTTTGACCTTGTACTCAAAGACCAATTGCACATGTTATTGTTTTTTTTTTACTGGTATGGAGTAACAAGAAAATGGGAGCAAAACAATCATATTTCTCAAGTCTCAGTTGGCAAATCTTTTTCTGGAAATGGCGTATGTCTTTTTTTTTTTTTATTTCACTTTTTGTTTGTTGAGATCAGATAACCGCTAAAGTTACACTTGTCTGTCGGAAAATTTTGCCTATGTTCTCCTAATCGTGCATAAGGAATTGATCGGCGCTACCTTTTTTTGTCTAGGGGACGAGCCCTTCAATTGCTGTCAATTCTTGATTTCGTTCGTCATTAGTTTTTTTTTCTTACTTTTCCCGGTCTCAGTGCACACACTATGGAGACACAAGAGTCACCTCAATCAAAGGCTCTTGGATTAGAGGCGAATGGGACAAAATGGCGCTTGCTTTATTAACTCTTATCAAGATTACCCTTGACTTAATTTGAAAAAAAAAAAAAGTTACAAAATTAATTTATTTGCTATTATGTTGGAAATTACCTTTGTAAAGCCGCTTTGGGATAGTAAATTTTCAAGAAAGGCATTCTTTTTTTTTTTTTTTTTTTTTTGGATGGAGGACTCTCTGTCTTTCTGCCTGTGCCTAGTGAGTATACGCTCGCACGGCTTCAGTTGTTATGTTTTTGTATTTCATCGAATCTAGCTTATTTTGTACCTCAACTTACAGTTCTCAATTTAGTAGTTAATTTGATTCACAATCTATCTCTACAAACGAAACTGCATCTATCCTTAAGCGCATAAGGAAAAAATAGGGTAACAAGCACAATTCTGGGACCAAAGACTAGTATAGACTATCCCTTTTTTAGGAATTTGGTTGTCTCCAAGCATCCTTTTCGAAAAAATAAAAAAGCTAACAAAAATCGAGGACTTGGGACTTGATGGAATCAACGCTTACCTTCTAATCAACACAAGTAGAGTTTTGATTTTCAAAAGCCGTACTAAAGGCTAGAGTGCATCTATTTTATGGTCCGAAATTTTTTGCAATTTTTTTTGACTTTTTTAGAAACGTATAGGGAAGTGGGGACTTGACTTTTTTTCGTTCCTGTTGACACTATTCTGTTCAAAATGTGACTCTCTACAAGATGGTGGACGAAAAGTTACAAAAACTTGATTTTTTAAAAAGTGAAATGTCTTCAAAGATGAGTATCTTAAGCAGGGAGGCAAGAATATGTCCTCTTAATTTCACTATATCAGCCAATAATATTGCTTTATTTCAAGCGGCGACTGTAGTCATAGTGTAGTACAGAAGACCATCTTAATGTTTGCTTTTGGTGACTTGACAGAATAAACAGCTTTTCATCTAATTACACTTAAAATGCCAAAAATTTCAAAGCAAAAGCAAAGATTGAGACAAATCAAAGGACTTGGAGCAGCAACCAGAATTTGCCAATCAAAAGTCTATCCTTGCAGAAGTCATAGAAGCCAAGGGCATTATTTTCGAGCTGTACCCCCAAGTACTATTGTGAATGTAATTGGATTGAACGGTACTGGGGTGCAGCCAAAAGAGAAGCTCGCCAAGAATGCGACTATTCTTTTGAAGGTCTTAATGGCAACATTGATCGTTTCTTGGACAGTGTCGACCCAGTTGGAGAAGCTCCCTTGACGATTAGGAGATACTACAACAAGAGCTTCTCCTACGCCCAAGGCAACAATGTTCAAGAGGCCTTTGCTCTTGTGGAGCAATTCTCCAAGCTCCACAAGTCTCACCGAAAGCTCGGAATTAACCAATGAAAACCATTTCTGACTTTAAATTTATTTATTTGGGTTCGGAGTTTGTAATTCTCGAAAATGTCCGTTTCTCAAAAAATTCTGATTATAAAATAGATGCACTCTAGATTAAGCATTGAATCTGGAACAATGAAAAAGAGCGTTTTTTTTTGTTTTTAGCTTACAATTCACTTGTGTGCTTTTCTCTCTCAATTTTGTTCTTTATTGAGTTGAGAAAAGAAAAAAAGCAGCCAAGTTAGATGTATGATACAATCAGATAAGCATCAACCAGTCTTTGAGATTGCTCCTTTCCTTGAGTTTGTAAGCGAGAGAAATGTTAGTAAAGACTCTATTTCCAGGACTGAAGGACCAGCGCGGTGTTTAAATCATCGGTTTATCCAAAAATAGATTTTAAAATCCTTCAAAAGGAATACTAACTTGTTACACTTCCCTTTCTTTCTTTCTTTCTTTCTTTCTTTTTTTTCTGTTCGCTTTTTACAGTATCTAAACCACATAACTATGCTAAGCTCTTCGCCTGCCATAAATGATAATCATCAGTCAAATCTACCAAATTCTAACAACATACCTGAATTTGTAAAGAAGCTGTTTAGGTAAAGCCACAGTTGTTATTTCAAAAAAAAAAACGTACACTTATAGTGCCATAGTATGTTGGAAGAAAACACATACCCGCAAGTGTTTTCATGGGGAATCGATGGAAACACATTTGTTGTCAAGGATCCAAATGAGTTTGCTCGCCATATTCTTCCAAAACATTTTAAGCATTCCAACTTTGCTAGTTTTGTCCGACAGTTAAACAAATATGACTTTCATAAACTAAGGATGCCAGAAGATGGGCAACGCATATATGGAGATCAGGTAAAGAAAAAAAAAAAAGGCTTTGGTCTTTGAAACACAGGCTTCAAAAAGAAAAAGAAAACTAAACGAATTTTCTCTCTTTAGGCATGGGAGTTTCAGCATCCTAACTTCAAATACAACCGAAGAGAATTGTTGGAAGAAATCAAAGTAAGAAAAAAAAAAGCTCAACCTATTCTTATTTCAAACAAACTAAGCAAATCGTTTCTATAGAGAAAGCCGACAGGAAAATCGTCCCAAACAGCTGGACAGAGTGCCGTATCTACACCATCAGCTAGTACACCTGGTCGCTTAGATTCAGCAAGCGCTAGTGTTACTGAAGAACTTAGAACACTTACCAATACCCTTCAAACTGAAATCACCCAACTGAAAGAGACACAGAAGAAAATGACAGACAAAATCAAAGGATTTGATAAAAAATACAATGTTGTCTTGGACAGTATTCAGGGGTTTAGAAAGAGCATGGAAGAACAAGACACAGTTATGCGTGAGATTGTAGCGTTTGTAAAGCAGCAAAACAATAAAAACGCCGACGAGTTAGAGAAAGTGGTCCAAGCATATAATCATGCTGCTAACACAGGCGAAATGCAGCTTGATCGATTGGCAGAGACAGTAACGAATGGTACCACTCCACTTAATTCAGCAGCACCCATCACAATGAACCGAACCATGACTGTAGACACTCAAATGGACCAATCTTCTCCTCAGCCACAACAACTACAACAAGTAAATAACAATGGCAGTAATGCTGTCGATAACAATGGTAACAACAACAACTCAATTGTGCCTATTGTCAATGGATCAGCGCCTATTAGCCGAAAAAGAAAGCGTATACAATTAGGGTGGACAGTACCACCTCGTGTTTTATTAGTGGATGATGACTCTATCTTTCGAAGATTGTCTACTCGGCTACTTCAGATTGCTGGTTGTACAATTGATGTAGCTGTTGACGGTATGGAAGCCGTAAAGAAGCTTGGAAGTGGAAAGTACGATCTAGTATTGATGGTAAGTTCTTTTGCCTATTGACCAAATAATGCTTCCTGTTGCTAAACTCGACATCAAAGGACATTATGATGCCAAAATTGGACGGTATGTCAGCTACTCGAAATATTCGTCAATACGATACCTGGACACCCATCATTTCAATGACTTCAAATACAACAGATCAAGCTATTCAGCAATATTTCATGAGCGGCATGACAGATGTCTTGCCTAAACCGTTCAATCAAGGATCGCTCGGAAGCTTGTTGGAAAGATATTGTGCACATTTAGTTGTGCAAAGACAACATCAGCAACAACTTCATTTGCTGCAACAGAATTATTCGTTAAACAATACATTACTTGATAGCAGTATAATGACACCACAACTGACTTTGATTGAAGACGAAGATGAAGATAAAAAGAAGAAACCCAGCTGTATAGATGATAATACTGCAAACTTAACGTTTGTCCCATCACAGACTTTCAATAGTGACAATAACAACAACAATGCAGTTGCAGCCATTATGCAAACATCATCACAACCATCTGTATCATTGCCACAACCACAAGAACAAGCTCTGTATTCCCAACTCAATATTATACCCCAATTAGCGCAACCCAGTGCTTTGCCAACACAGCAGCAGCAAGAATGGTACCTTTATACTAATCAAAAGAGACCTAGAATTGACAGTATGAATAGCAACACTAATTTATAAAATAAACGTTATGATGTAAATAGGCATATATAGTCGTTGCTAAATCTAATCAGATATTGAGGGAGTAGCAGTAGGCCTGTTTTTTTTGTTCTTGTTCAGAAATTATAAGCAATCTAGTAAAGCTGGCATACTTGTGAGCATGCTCGGGCCTATTCTTGGTTGACTTGTAGTATTGATTGATAAACAACTCAAAACCATACTGATCAAGAGATTAGGAACACATATCAATAGCCCATTTAAAATGAACTGCTTCGAAAACATGTTTCAAGGCTAATCTATGCGAGTCAAGAATCATACTATAGAAAATCACTTCACAACATCTAAGCCCCAGAGCTTGAGCGTTTTGATACATAAAAGTAATAGCTATGACATCTGCCAGTAACATGAATAAAAAGGTTCCTTAGTGAATTATAATACCATCGGTTGGATTTTTATTATTATTATTAAATGAACGGCAACCTTTGCACTTGATATTAGCAGCCTTTATCTCTTTGGTGCCATGATGATTTAGCACTTTTTTTTTATTTTATTTTATAAAAAAGCTTCAATGGACTACTTTATTGTCCAGAGATGTGCAATACCTACTGCTTGAGTGTGCAATCCGTAATACTTGTCTTTTTTTTTTGTGATCAATTATCGTTACAATTATGCGGACCATCGATTTAAGAACTTGAATGAAAACTATCAGCCGGTTCATCCGTAAGCCAATTTTTCAGGGGGGGGGGGATCAATAGTATTGCCATCTCGACCATCACACTAGTAAGACTTGGACAAACAGTAGATGATACTGTGACAAAGAAAAAATCAAGGATGGTCTCATTCGCGGTTTCTATTGTCTTTGGAGAAGACATCTTTTGAATCACTCATGTCCATCAAGTGCATTTAGAAATGATGACCAAGAACAGTGCCTATTCTCTCTCTCTTTTTTTTTGCCTTTGGTTTGTGGAAATCAATATCTGTTTTCATCAGATTTTCTGTTCATTTGAAGAAGTGTGCAAGAGAATTTCTTTATTCTCAAAGCGACCATTCTTGATGATAAGAGCACAGTCGTTGACCATAAAATCATGGACAACAGTTTTCGAAATTTTGAGGCTTTTGAATTGGCTGGTAAGACTCTTCATCGCTTCATTTATTGTTGCATCTCTGAAACAAGAAATGCTTGTATGTTCGTCATTCAGAACCTTTAGGTGCCTAACTTTTTCTTCTTGAACTAGCTGGGGCTCCTTCAGCCATTTTCGAGCTGCACCTTCTTCCCTTTTGAACCAATCATAAGCGGTATGTCTAGGTGCATCCAGCTTTTTTTGTTGCTTCAGAAGTCTTAAAGCCTCTGTCGTAGACCAAGTGAAAAAAAAAAAGTGCTTCTTCTTATCGCCTCTGACCTCGATCAGCGTCATCTCCATCTTTTCTGATCTTTCAAGCAACTTCAAGTCCATGTAGGTGTCAAAATTGCCAACACTCATCTCAACAGGCTCATCAAAGACATCGCCTTTTCTTCTTCTTGGACAATTCCGATGCTCATTTGTTATGTTTTTCTTGTGTGTAATCTGCTTGAAGAAAAAAAAAAAAAGAGTGTTCAGGTGTTATTTTTTTTTTTTTCTCGGTAGCGCCATCTAATTTTTTTTTTTTTATTGTGCAATCTTTTTTGCCATCTATTTCCGGAAATGGTGTAGATTTCAAGAAATAGATATAAAAAGAATGCGCACACACACACACACGCAAAATACATGCAACACAATTGATAATAAGGTTCCAAACAATGTCCTTTTTTTTTTTTCTTTTTTCTTCTCTCTTTTCTTACTTTCTTTTCACACTTTAGACTGGATTATTCTAAATGCAGTCAACAACTGGTTACTATACACCCGCTCAGCACCCTCAGCAATATATGGTGCAGCCTACTACAAGGCAACAAATGCCTATGCAACACCAACAACAACAACAACAACAGATAAATCAGGTTATTATGGACAATGGTCAAGATCTTGACGAAGATGACGAAGACGACGATGACAAAAAGCCTTCTAGACGTTCAGGTCGTCGTAAAATCAAAATTGAATATATTGAAGACAAGACAAGACGGCATATCACCTTCTCTAAACGTAAGGCTGGTATCATGAAAAAGGTAAATAGTTAGAGTGATAGGAGATGCTCAAACAGAAGAATATTACTTTAAAGTCAAGTAGCTAACTTCATTTTTTGTTTGTGATTAGGCTTATGAGCTCAGTACGTTGACAGGCACACAGGTGCTATTACTTGTTGTATCAGAAACTGGCCTTGTATATACCTTCACAACACCAAAATTACAGCCTCTTGTCACGAAGCCAGAAGGAAAGAATCTAATCCAATCTTGCTTAAATGCCCCTGATAACACGATGGTTGAAAATGGAAATCAGCAGCCCTCCTAATACTCCCTCATTTCTCTCTTTTTATAAGTGTTTTTTTTTTGTGTTTTCATATGTGTGTACGTGTGTATGTCTTGTTATTTCCCCCCCTCTTTATCCTTTTCTCCCTCTTTTTTTTTTCTTTGTTATTATACGAAAACAATCCTGCTTAATTTACGAAAATAGTAAAATTGTCATTATTATAAGCGATATCTCTTTATAAACGTCTTTGCGCTAAGAATCTCGATATTGGTTTGTCAGATTGTTTGGCTTTAAGAGTCAATTCAAGTTGATTGTCTAGTAAAGCAACATGAACCAACACATCCGGAACTGGTTGAGCAGTGTTTGTTATTGCTTCTACTGCAATAAACTCTTGTCCAATCACCTGAATAACTATAATGCGCCAGGATTTAATTAACTTTCTTGCCAACTTCTCACAATTAGTAATAGAGCATTCAAATCTCAGCTTTCTTTCTACAGCATACTGAAGCCATAGTTCTCCAAACTTCTCTGTTGTCATCTGCACACTATCGTCCAGTTCTAGTTCGATAAGACTGGATACAAGGTCATGCTTATTCTACAAATAAACACACAAGAAGATGAAGTCAGCCTTTCTGGGCCTTCTGTGCTATACTATACCTTTTTTGTCGACTGTGTGTAACCTTCTGAAGATGCGTGTGAGTGTGCAAGGTTAATATTACACGATGTTACATGAAACACGTTACCTGTGGATACGAGATTCTTCAGCCTTACGGGTCAACAAATAGGAGAGACAGTTGAGATGGGGGGGTTTTTTTTTCTGTATAATTAATGCACACTTACTCATTTCGATATAAAGAAGAAGTTGAAGAGGATGGTGATGAAAGGGACGATTGTCTCTCACGATGACCTAAAACAATAAGCATGTCAGTGCGTCTGAAACTATCACAGATTTTCTAGTTACTATCATTAGCAGGATATTTTCTAACATTGGTTGGCTGGTTGGGATTCTCGGTCAACTAACAATCAAAGCATTAGCGTCAAAAAGATATGTTGTCTCTCTTTGCTTTTTTTTTTTTCATTACATTGAACGAAGATTGCATATCTGATAGGCTTATGTCGTATATCTCTTTCTCAAAATTAGGATCTTGAATAAGAAGGAGTATTTCTTGAGCCACCTATAACATCAGATTAATGAGTCAACCTACTTTGTTTTTTTTTGCACATAAAAATATTTTGCCTCTTGTTTTTCCGGTAAAGGCGATTTTCGATATTCTTTTGAAATTCTGTCGAAACTTGATAGCCACTTGTTGGATCTTTTTATGCATTGCTTGATCGACTTGAGTCCATGTATTTGCAGGTAATCATCTAGCATAATAGTGCTTGTTGAGAAAGCAGCTTTTTCGAAATGAATGGTATTTACCTTGAACTAACAAAATCCATTTCTGAAGTTGCTTCATAATGTCTATATCATTATATTCTCTACTCAAATAGCCGTTCTCTCCTAGTGTCTATCATCAAGATGAATAAATTGGGTATATATGCTCTTCTTGTGTGTTTACCCAAAACATAAACTGAACAAATAAAGGAGAAAGGACATTGGAACTTGTCTTTCTCAAGAGTCGATAGGAAGTATTGACAGAAGTCTTTCTCAGTGAGTCTGCCTCAGTTTCTTCATCAAGCACTGATATAAGAAAAATAAAGAGCACATTGTCATGAATGATGAGGTCATCTTTATCTTCTGCTGTACCTTACTTTCTTTCAAAACGTTACACTGTGTCTCCATATAATCGTCATCTAGATTTTTTCGTGTTCCAGCCATTAAGCCCATCATTGTTTCCATAAACCAACTTTCATCTGTCTTGTGTTCTACCATTCGATTGATAAGCCAATAACCAAGGGCTGTGTTGCAGCCTTTCATCTCGCAACTTCGGTTCAATGCTTCTGTTAGAGTTGAACTGATTGCCTTTAGTACGTCAGTACAGATGATTCTGTCCAAATTCTCTATAGCTTGTGTTATCACAGTGATATCGCTATATGAGTCACAGATAATCTTGGACAATAAGGCCCCATTTAGCCAACTCGAGTCCCATATGTCTGTACTAATATGGGACATGCCTACAAGCCCCAGATATTTGATATTGTGATTGCTTGCCGAAAGGTAAGGCTCCAAAACATCTCGAAAAGGACTCGTCTCTTCAGATGCTAATTTTCTTGAATAAGCAGTATCCATACACGCTAAGATTTTTATACATTCTAATACAATAGCTGCATGGACACATCAATATTGAATCACAGCGATATGTGATATAGTGTATTACCGAATGCCGTGTCTACTTTTTTCTCCATGCTCTTTAAACAGTCGATCACAATAGAGCAAATATCATCGGATGACCTGCAAACAATAAGAATGAGTATGTACAACATCATGTTTATAGAGCTAGCCCAAGGTTACCCAATATTCGACTGTTGATATAATCTGTAGATACCAAGGCACTCTAATTGAGCCCAGGGCGCCAAAACACCATGGTACACAAACGATTGTGAATTCGCTTTTCAAGAATTTGTCTATGAATTTTGATAAACGTTGGAACTAAATCCTGGTACTGAGACACATTTTCCTAAACTATAGGTGTCAGCAACTCTTCTCAAATCATTCTCTAAGCTAGCTTACCGTTAAAATAATCTTCCAAACAGACAAAGCTGCAAAAACTACACTTGTGTCTTTGTCCTCTAAAGCACCTCGTAACACAGGCTCAATGCGCTCGATGCTCAAGTCTGTCTTTTTATAGAGAAAGCAAAGAGCAAGTACAGCTTTTTTGCGCACTATCTGTCTATCATCATAAAAAGAAAAAAAAGATAAAAATGTGTTTGCTTTGCCCAGAAGAAAAAAGAAGAGCCTTACTTTTGATATGTTGACAATTGAATCACTATATCAAGTACGTTATCTAACAATTCAGTGTGATCCAGGTAACACACTGCATTCAAGGCAGCACATTGATCGAGGTAATTCTGGCTTTTAAGATCTCTTTGCAATGAGTTGATGAGCATGATGACTAGTTCATGCGCATGTCCTAAAAACAAGATACAAGCAAGGTATCCTGTTGGATCACCATCAGTCCATATGTTTAGCTGCCTTTTCTTTTAAATATCTAAGCATTACCAACACGCCTCTCCATTGCTGTTTCTCCACTTTGTGTTGCCATAATCGCATGAATAATACTAAAGTCTACATCATATCCAAGCATATAGCAGTGCACAAGTCGAATCAAATAATCTTTCATCTTTGACTTTTTAAAAGTTAAGATATTTGAATCTCATCTCTTTCAATCTATCTCCTACCGAAGTTACGTCCGGTAAGCTTATACGTGTAGACAATCGTTGCAATTCTTCGTCAACATGACTTGCTTCTTCCTAATAATTACTGTCTTGTAAGCTTTTGAAGCTATTTAGAATCTTTAGGGGACTGAGGATTACTGTTTTGCTTTTTGCTTTTGTAACTTTGTTGACAAAATCATTGAATTCAAGACTGAGTCCAGAGGCGAGGAATTCTGAACTCAAATAGTTTTGAAGTCGAGCCATCAACTCAAGTTATATACAATAAAAAAAAAGGGGGGAAAGAAAAGGATTAGAATGGATGTCTCAACGCGTGAAAAAATAAGCAAGTGTTGCGGGCAATGAATCTAGAAATCATTTGATATCTCCAAAAACAAAAACAAAAAAAAAGAGCTTTATGCACTGGTCAAAAGAAACTGCGCTCTTTTCTCTCTTTCTTTCTCTCTCTTTCTCTTTCTCTATACATTTCTTCTTCTTTATTGTTACTATTATTTCTACTCTGTCGTTGAACCATGATACCAAATAGCTCATCCGACTCTGACAGAAATACAGATAATAGGATTTCCGCCAATTTTTTTGGATCCCCCTCTGTTAACCAAAAAAAGAAAAGCAAAGATATCGACTCAAACTATACCCTTAACCAAGAATCATATTGGAATCAACCTCCGCCACCTTATGCATCTTCAGATATATCTACAAATCCAAGTGCACCACCTTTAGAACTAACAGATGATTCTCACACTTTAAACGAACCGTTTCCTCTTCATTCATCATCTGATAGTTTACCATATCAACAAAATGTACCACAGTTACCACAGGCAAGCGGAAGTCGGTATGGTACTATTTCACCTATCCATCCTTCAAGCACAACATCAGATCATCATTGGCCTTGGCACGTAACGCCAAGTTTTATAGGTAAGAAAAAAAAAAAGAGGCATGTTTTCTTGAAGGCTATTCAATCTCAATCTTAAAAAAAAAATTCGTTAGGCTCACCTAATTCTAATCCACCACAACCCTTACCAACACAGCCACCATCGTCACCAAATCAACAAAACAAAAAGAGAATAAACAGCTTTTGTGACTACCTTGCAAAATGCCTTATGCTCTTGCTTTGTATCAGCCTCGTTCTTCGGATCATACAAGCATTCTTTGGTGCACCCGGTACTCCAGACAATTGCTCTCATGGCTTCGTATGGGAAGGTCTTGACAAACAAATCAATTTTGGCAATGGCAGCTTCGATCTCAATATAGTGGGTGGACGATTGAGCACGGGCATGATCACTATTAAGGCTTTAGATGATTTTGACAGAAAACAGGGCATTTTAGAAGGCTCGTTTCAATCTGTCTTTGTAGCATCACCTAAAAGCTTTCTTGATGATCCTGAATTGTCTTATAGTATAACACGTGATGACGATACTGTTAATGTTCAGATCAATATACCACATAATAGACCGAGTTCATGTGTAGATCTCCATGCTATTGTATATATACCTAAAAAGATGCAGCGCTTGTCCATTAATGCGCCTGATTCAAATATTCAAGTCAAATATAGTGATAAAATCTATATCGATCAACTCATCTTATCAACTAGCAACTCAGGCATTGAGATGATGTCAGACTGGGAAGGTGAAGATTTAGTACTTATCACAAGTAATGCGGCTATCGAAGTGTCCAGAAAGCTCTATGCTAAACAAGACATTGGCATCTATACATCCTACGGCATGATTTTATTTAAGGATAGTGCCAAGGCACTAAAACATATGGAATTGAACAACAAAAATGGAGTCATCCGCTCCGAAAATACCTTGATTGCTAACAACTTGGTTATCTCCAACACTTATGGAAGCATTACAGTCAATGACGCTCAAGTAGACTATGGCAGCATTAAAACCTTAGAAGGCAATATCGATATTAATACATGTACAATCAACTCTAGTATGAATGTGCAAACGAATAAGGGATATGTACAGATGCAAGTACAAGACAAAATCGATGCACATGTATATGTTTTCACAGGCCAAGGAAATCTTGCTCTTGATATGGTAAGCCATCCTCTTTTTTTTTTATATATACAAAGCATAAGCATCCATTTGAGAAGACTGAGTATATATCATTATTAGCCTATTGAATTTGAAGGCATCTTTTCTCTTGAATCACATAAAATCGATAACCTGCAACTCATTGACCCATATCGATGGACACATGTCGAAAAGGCAAACTATGGCAAAGTTAGTGGCAATCGATACAAAACACGCGGTATAGGCAAGAAACCTGATGGAAATCTCAATGCAATTGCGCTTAATGGTGATATCCAACTAGTTTTTGTTTGAAATCAAGACTTATAAATACCTAACTATGCAAAACACCATATTCTGTCTATACTTTTTGGCCAATCTTAAGGGAGACTTTCAGACCAATGTGCTATACAAGGCATTGGTATTTCTTCTACCGAATTGATTTATAAACATTATTTAATCGAGTTCTTTTATATTGATGAATTGAATGATGCATTGTTTATTCAGTTAAGAGAGTATTAGAATACAGGAATAGAATATGACGTATATTATGATAGCAGAAGAGAAAGGTCGTAGAAAATAAATAATGTATAAGCATGTAAAAAAGTAAAAAAAAAAAAAAAAAAAAGAGCGGCCACATGCACACACGCAGAAGAAGAAAAAAAAAACTGAAAGGTATAAATAAATACTTGGGGGAAAGAGCGATCATCAAGATTCTGTCTTGCTGCTACCTAATCCATATATCTCTTCATCTGATTGATTTAATCTGACTGGATGAGAAGGCTGAACATAATATGGATGAGAGTGATATTCTTCTATAGGAAAGTACTGAGATGGCTTTCGATTAGCATTGCCCATATGCTCCAAATTGTCTCTCTTCTTTTCGGCCGCAGCCATGACACCTTTAGCAGCCTTTAGTTCCATCTCCTCAAAGTTTTGCCAAACGTAATTCTTTAGGTGACGTGTATTTGGTAGATCTTGGATCATCTTGGCAATGGTAGGATGCTTAAATCCATAGTAATCAGGACCACTAGCCGAGTTTGAGTGATCTCGATGTCGAATTTCGTTTGAACGACGTACAACGACTGTCCAGGCTCCTGTAGCTGAGTTGGCAATGATTGGCTCATCCGGTTGATCAGCCGCTACCACATGAAAACGAGGACCATCACCTCCATCTAAAATAGTTGATGTAATGATTGTATTGCTATTAGGATCAGTCATGCTTGGATATGTTCTGCGCACCGTATACCCAACAGGGAAAATGTAACGCTCATTGTGAAATGTGTCACGGTCTGTAATTATGGTACCCAGATTAAGGACAGTCAAGACACCAATTTGTTGTGGCAAAATAGGTTTTCCTTCGCTGTCCCTTTCAATAGGCTGTACGCGACGAGTCTTTATGTTTACTCGGTTAATTTTCGATCGTTTAGGTGGTGCAGAAGCTACTGTCGTTAATGTAGGCTGCGAACTCTCTTTACTGCTTAATGAATGAGCAGGCTTAAGAGTAATGAATGCTTGAAAAAGAAAATATGAATATCAAGTATAGCTTAGTAGAAGGAAATTTCTTTAACTCACTCTCGGTTTCACTATTACTGTCTTCTGTGGTCTCGATTAGATAACCCTTAGGATTGCTATCATTTACATTATCACCATTGATTGCCATTGAATGATTTAAGCGTGCAATAGTATCTAATAAAAGACTACATAGATGGATGCATAAGCATATACTCTAAAATTCACAAAGACTTACTTTTTCTCAAAAGTTAAAGTACGAATCTTCTTTTTGGCTCGAACAAAGCCTTTCGAAAGTGCTTCATTCAGCTATAAAAAAAAAAAGAGAAAGAAAACAAATAAGACTTTATGCAGCCATTGATAAAAAGGAAAATCAAACCTCAAATGCTTCTCTCAGTTTTCGCTTCATCCTCTCATATTTATCTTGACTGGTAACTGAATTCATGGGTGCAGAATAAAAAAAAACAAGAGAAAAAGGGAAAATACTTGAGAATAAATCATTCGCATATAGAAAAAGAGGAACAAACAAGTGTATCAGCAGAAAAAAAGAAGGTCACCCCTCTGTCTTTTAAGGTCTCACCAAGTACATATAAAACAAAAGGGTGTTCCCCCCCCCCTTTTTTTTTCTTCTCTCCTTCTCTCTCTTGCTGAAATAGGAATACTTGTCACACCATTCATTTTATAGGCTGATTTAAATTTTTTTCTACTTTTTGTATGAAATTCATAGTCATGTATCTAATCTCAGCATGTCCAAAAAACCTCATCCTCTAGACATCATTGCAACTAACAAGCAACGAAATAGAAAAGGGGTTATTGCTTGTATCTTGATTTCTTGTATTGTACTTGCTTATTGGATCTATACCCAGCCACCTTCAGTCAGACGCGATGACTCTAAAAACAATTCCTTCAAACCAGCTCGAAAGCAAGATGAACTCAACAAGTCAATCATCCCTGTCATCTATCCTGATCCATTTGAGTTTCACTCAGTAACGCCTAACGAGAAATATGTAACCTATTTGCCTCATTCTGGGTTTCACAACCAACGTATTGAACTGGAAAATGCCTTCTTGCTGGCTGCCTATCTCAACCGTACTCTATTGCTGCCTTCTGTCTATCTAGGAAACCCAGCTTTTCCATGGCTGAGATTTGACAAGATGTATGAGCGTCTCTTGCTGCAGACAAAAAATGGACTGGACTATTGTCATCAGATTCGAGAGAATGAACCTGCACCTTCAGAGTGTCTAAACTACAAACAGTGGACAGCTATTCCTTGGACGTTTTTTTATGATTTCAATCAACTTCAGAAACATGTACGCATTGTTTTTCGAGACGATCTCAGCCTAGAGTGGATTCAGGATCATCTGAATGCAACAGAGAAAGATATCTATCTCTTTAAAGACTATTCGCCATTCGACTATCGCATCTATGATATGCCCGAGTCAAAAACACCTTTAACTCGTTTTGTGAATCGAATTGAACTGGCAGCACTGGAAGCGATTGAAGAGAAGGTACTTCATTTCGGTTCCGTCTTTGGCTCTTATCGTGTTTTGGCTCAGACAGAAGAACACAGAGAGCTGCTAAAACTGGTTCGAAAAGACATGATTTTCACAAACCCCACACTGATGACTGTTGCTTCACGCATTGTAGAGAAATTAGGCGGAGTTGGTTCATTTGTGGGTCTTCATGTCCGTGTAGGAGACGGGCTTTTCAAGGTCCGTGCATCTATCCAGATAGACGATCTCTTTCACCGGTTGGTCGATGACTTTACGGACTTGACGGAGTCGGAACTTGAAAATATCTACGACAGAGAGCATGATCAAGATCGAAAAGAAAACAACGAATATGAAATCAGACAACTCCGTGAAGACTATCAGAATGCAACAGACGGCTTTGATATGCCGATCCGTGTACAACATCCAGCCAACATCCAGGAGTTTTTAGGAACGCGTTCGCAATCATTGCAATTAGCTTGTCAGCCTGGCGACGGCAGGAACGATCGATTTGCAAAAACCACTGTTTTTATTGCTACGGACTGCCCTCAACCAAGGGCACATCCGTTGTTACGCAAGCTGTTTGCGGTATTCCCCTGCACCTTTGTGCTGTCCGATTTTAAGGATGACCTGGCGGAGCTTAGTAAAATTGAGGTCATGCAAGAAAAAGTTAAATTAGAGTCTTATTTGATTCCTATGGTGGATGCCATCATTTCTGCACAAGGACATACATTCTATGGCACAAACTCTAGTACCTTCTCTACCTATATTGAAAGACAACTTCACCCTGCTTATACTCATCGTCCAATTGAACTTTTGGGTGCACCCAGCCCATAAATAGTAAGCCAATGATAAATAGGAGATCGATTATTATTTTTTTTTATTAGAAATCTCGATAGAATCTTCTTTAAAATTCGAACTCCAAAAAAAAATCTGATAAACAAATAAGGCCATGTATTGCACTGAGAAATATATACATTTGGGTTTTTTCGTTATTGTTATTATTATGAGCTCTTTTGTATGGAATGTATAAGCCAGTTTGATAGGCTATAGTACATTTTCAGACTTACATTGGAAAGAATTCTAGAAATAGGATTGTTCTGGAAAATAAAAAAAAAAGGATAGTTAAATTTATCCATGTTAAACAATTAAGGTAGGTAAGACTAACTGGCATTCCGATCCTTGACAGAAAATCTTGCCTAGTCTTCAAAAAGAGCTGAATTTGCTGTGAAATATAGATTTTCTCCATTTTTGTGCCTTTGATTGTTGTGTATTGCATATGTAATTCTAACTCTGAACCAATCATAGTAAATATAATACAACTTTTCTTTTACGCGTCTTCTTTATTTTTCAACAAGACTTACGCAACCAACACGCTTTAAAATGAATAGCCAATTTATTAATATTTCTTTGAACCAGGTGCAACTCATGCTCCAAAGAGCTGTTATGAATGAATCGCAAAACGTCTTGCTAAAGCCAGACAAACTTGTTGACTTTGCCAACAAGTTAGAGCAATAAAATCAGTTCCTGAAGGAAGAAGTGGTTTCATCAAAAGATAAAATCCCTGATTTGCATGGACATTCTTTTATCTTTTTATTCAACTCAACATCGATTACATAACATGAAAACCACATCAACCGAAAGCTCTAAGTCTGCAAAGTATGAACATCACAATGACTTTGTCGGAGGAGTCCTTTATCACTTGCGAATGAATGGTTGAATATACTCGCACATTGAGAAGCAAACAGGAATGAAACTAAGCTATGCACGCAGTATAGTCAAGATTATACAGAAAAGAGGATCTGCAGAGAAAGCCAAGTTGCCTGGAAGACCTAAGAAGGCTTCTGAGCGAGTACATTCGTTCATTGTTGCTATATGTAGCACAGAACCTTTTTGATAGCTTTGCCAAAATTCAGACACAAGCCAAGGCCTTTGGGTTTGATACGTCCAAAGACACAATCATCGGCTATCTAGCCCAGAATGGCTTCCATTCGATCTGGACAGCTCATAGACCAAAGCTGACGGATAGACCCAAGGCAAAACGACTGGATTGGGCACTTACCCACACAAACTGGACCAGTTACCAGTAGGAGGGTGTCATCTGGTCGGATGAGTCTCGTTTCCGAGTGGAGAAACAACGACTGTGACCTCCCGGGTAATCTGTAAGAAGGGGGGACACGCTAGAGGAGAGGAATATCCTCGAAACTATCAAGTACGGTCATGTTATGGGCATGTTTTTGGGCTAGCAGTTTTGGTCCCTTGGTGGCAGTTGGAGAGAAGATTGGCTGCCGAAAAACATATCGTCCAAAATGTGAAGGAATTGGCAGCCCCTCATCCATCAAGAATAGGACACTTTAGTCGAAAGTATGCCAAATAGATGTGCAGCTGTCATAAAGGCCAAAGGCGGGCGGGCATACAAGATACTAAAAAACCAATTTTCTTATTTTATTTTAATAAAGAAGACACTTTTTTTGATCTGTTTTGCATCATGGACGTGTTTTGGCCATGCTTTCAAACTTTTGTTTTCAGTTTGGATTTAATTTAATTTCACCGAAAACGCTTTGATAGGTAATGTATGTCGGTGTTGGTTTTTGAATCGTGATAGGTGTAACTCGGACACTTCTCTTTTCTGATCGTGAAACTGTTGTAAAGCCCAAGACTATGAAAATCAATTCCAAACCAACTTTGTTTGACTACAAGAGTTTTCTGTTCAAACCTTCCTGATATAAAAGCGCTCTAAAAGTCCTTTCTGATCTCCCAAAAAAAAAAGCCTACGTTTTGAGTAGCTCGATCCACTAATAAAGAGCAAGAGAAGAGACTCCTAAAATGACTGATTTATCGCCAGGCTCAAATTTATACACTTTTGGTAATTATCGATCATGAAGAAAGAGGATTTCCCTCAGAAGGGCGGGGTTGATTTGTCGATCACAAGATAAATGATTAAGAAAGAATGATAGCATGACTACAAGGAAACCATTTTGACAATGACGCAAAATTAATTAAGCTTTCTGATTCTCTCTCAAAAAAAAAAGGGCTTTTTTAACGCTTGATCGATTCTTTTTTTTTTTGGCCTTTTTTGTAATGATAGAGTTTTTTTTCTTATTGGCTTTAAGATCAGAAAGATCAAAAAGCAACCATGTTTGTTATTTCAAAAATAGTAAATGCTAAAAATGGAGTAAATTGCTGAGAGAGAAATTCAATGTAAAAAATAAGATCGATCGAAATTTCGATTTTTTTTTGGCATAAAATATATAAAAATGAATTTTTTTTTTTTTCTTTTTTTTTTAATTATTTCTTTTTCTTTTTTTTTTTTCCATTAGTTATCTTCACATATGGTGAATTTATAACATTTCTTGTAAATTTCCTTCTTTTTTTTTTTTAATACAAGACATTTATTGACTCTATTTTTTTATTTTATTTTTAGTTAAAGCAATTCAAGCTTCGATTCTATTGTTTCAATTCATTATTTTCAAGGAAAAAAAATTTTTGCTTCAATTCTTTTTCTTTTTTTTTTTTTTCTTTTGAGAATTATCAACAGTGCAAAGCATACAACAACATAAACGATCCCGCGACCAGGTCGACACTTTACCTGTAGGACAATTCAATAAGAAGCAAAAGCAGATCGATGTATTTTCACCCTCTGTAGTTGTAGAAGCATTCACTCGATGTCCTTCTTGTCATGGCAAATTGAATAAACCAACCACTTTGCCTTGTGGCTTTACAGCTTGTCATGCCTGTGTGGCTTCATCACAACAATGTATATCACCTACTTGTGATCGCCTGCATACAATCGCACTTCAACCGAGTGTCACTATTCAGGCATTGCAAGCCATTGTAGTCAGTGCAGAAGCATCTCGAACACTCGACACTTTACGTCTCACACTCGATTCATCCACCGAATGTCCCATCTGTTGTTCTCGCTTCAACAATCCAACAACTACTCCATGTGGACACACCTTTTGCAGAAACTGTCTGATTCGCTCACTTGACCATCAACGCTCTTGCCCCTTTTGTCGCGACAATCTCGATTTCTGTCCTCCACCAGCCAAAATCTTGTGTGACATTCTCTCTCAACTGTATGCTGATGATGCAGAAGCTGATGAAGATGCACTGGCCATGCTTGATCAAGATGTCCGTGTTCCCTTGTTGATTGGCAACCTGGCCTTTCCTCATGTCAAATGTGCCATTCATGTGTTTGAACCTCGCTATCGTCTTATGCTTCGTCGTATCATGCAGTCCAACCGTCGTCGATTTGCCATGTGTATTGCTCGTCGAAACAGATCAGAAGGGCAAGCTCCATTTTACGAATATGGCACTATGCTTGAATTGACCCATGTTCAAACTTTGCCTGATGGTCGTTCTTTGGTAGAAGCCATTGGCTCGCATCGCTTCAAGGTCCTCGACTATGAATTGACAGATGGTTATCATATGGCTTCCATTGAAAGAATTGATGATATTGATGGTGAGCAAGAAAACATGCTTGAACGACAACAGATCTTGAGAGCCAGTGCGTCTCGTGCACGTCAACAACAAAGACCTGCCAATTCATTATCTACTGCACCTGCATCTCCTTCCGTTCGACCAATGACCACTACTACGAATACTACAATGACTCAACCCGCTAGTATGATGGCCAGACCCGCTAGTATGATCGCTAGACCCGCCAGCATGATGGCCAGACCCGCCAGTATGATCGCTAGACCCGCCAGTATGGCATCCAGATCTAACCCAGCCGTTCGCGCACCCATGGGTCGCCCAATGCCCCATCAAGTTAGACCTCAAGCTACAAATGCTAGCATGGAACCCAACAATGCTCGTCAATCCTGGGCTCAACGTGCTCATCCTCAGACACAAGCACCTGTTAGTCGAGCTCCTTGGCTTCAAATGCATGTTCAAGGTCTATCTGCTCAACGATCTAAGCCTCAATTACAACAACAACAACAACAGCAGCAGCAACAACAGCAATCTCACAACATCCCTATTATACCCGAAAAAACAGTCAAGAATCGTCAAGAACAGACGACTGAAGAGATGATTGATGAACTAACAGCTTTTGTTGAAAAATTATTATGTCATAAGAATGCTAATCCTAATGACAGCATGTCTACTTGGCTAAGTGCCTTGGGTGATCCTCCTACATTACGTGGTCCTCAACGCGATCGAGTCATCTTGACTTGGTGGGTCATTAACATGATGCCCTTGAGTGAAGATGAAAAGGTTTCTCTGATAGCCATGCGTACTCTCCGTGAACGCGTCTTGGTGATCATTTCCCGTATTGATCGATTCGAGAGTCAATGGTCTGTCTTTTTAAACAACTCATCGTCTACTCACTCTTCCTCTAATCAAACACCTGCTACTTGTTGCATTTCTTAAAGCCCATTCCTTTTACTTAATTTATTATGCCCTCACTCTCACTCTCTCTCTCTTTCTTTCTTTGTAATCATATCATTGTCTATAACTATCTATGCCATAAAAAAAAACACCTTAATTTATTTCTAAAAACGCAATCCTTAATGAATAATAAAATATTACTAATCTATTGTGTAATTCAGTTTAACATTGGTTTATCCATCTTTTGTCCAATAAAAATAAATCATGTAGTAAATAACCCATTTTACCTAGTGCTCTTGGAAGAGGAGTAGGGCAGTATCACTCCTCAATTGCTGCAATATTTTTGATAAGAACATATGTCTTGGGAAATGTAAAGCCAAAGGAGGGGAAGAAACCATAAGAGAGAAAGCTAATACGAATAAAGATCTTGTAATTCCACTATTAAAAGGAGATTGTTTCTTTTTCTTTTTATCTACATTTTGTCTTTTTATTTCCGAAAATGACATGTTGATTATTTATGTAAAAAGGGTAAAGAGGGAAGAAAAAAAAAAGAGGGGGAAGGGAGGAGAAAGAGGGATGAAGGGTGCTTATGCTTCAAGAGAAACATACCAAGATCGAACAATTGCTCAAACAATTCTCCAGTATAGACAAATCTTGTTCCATATGAAAATAGAGAGATAGAAGGTATCAAAGTATCACAATCAATTAAGCTTTGGTTTGCCTATAATTCAAGTGATACAATTGAGTTCAGACCAAGGCAATCATGTCAACATTTTTGTCATTTGTGTCAAGAGAAATTGTTGTCAATATTCAAAAAAAAAAAAAAACTATTTATTCAAGGCATACCATGTACATTTTTTTTTTTTTTGGTTAATTAAAGAGAGAGGTGGGTGAAGAATTGACAAAAGAAAGGAAAGATAAAGAAAGGGTGACATAAAGAAAAGCATAAGTAGGATAGAGTTGGTCATTCATATAGACATAGAAAAACAAATTTCTTCTTTCAAGGTGATCGTTGTCTCTTGGGTTTACCGAGATCATCATCGTCTTTGTTACAGAGTAAAGATCGCAAGACACGATTCTAGAATCGGATGGACACATTAGATGTCTTTCTTACATGCTCAAACAAGAACAATATCACTTTACCTCTACTTCCAAATCATGAATGCGTTGTTTAAGGACATCGATTTCATCTTGATCTGGTGTACTGTTAGAGAAAGGAATGATGAAAGGAGGCAAAGAAGTAGCCATGGAAGGTTGTGGCTGTAAAGGAGCCAAAGGTGGAGATGAAGAAGAAGAAGTGGAAAGTATAGGTGCTGGTAAGGTAGGAGGTGATGAAGATGATGAAGATAGATTGGAAGATGAAGATGAAGAGAAGAATGGATTTGGTAAAGCTTTAGGTTGAACTTGCCATTGGGTTGTCATGGAAGGCATAGAGACAGTAGCAATGGTGTTTTTGCTTTTGGTTGAGCGTAAACAGGCTGACCCACCTTCTGTCTTTTTGTGTCGATTCAATGCATCCAGGCGACTGAAGGATCGTTTACAATTTGGACAGTGATGAGGTCTTTCTCCTGTATGTAATTTTTGATGTCTTTTCAAATCATGAAATCTTAAAAACTGTTTACCACAATCATCACACTTTTTTTTTTTTTAGACAGAGTTAATTACAAAAAAAAAAGGCTCCTTTCTCTTGATTTTATTCTTTGTATTACCTTACCTGAAATGGCTTTGTGGCTGAATGTGTTGCCATATGAGATTTGAGATTATGAGCCCGATGGAAGGTCTGGTCACATACAATGCAAGTAAACATCTTTTGGTTTTCATAAGGACTCAGTGGTATTGTCTTTAAAGAGAATTGACCAAACAATGAACTGAAATCTTGTGTAGGTGTCACAGGTGTTGGTGACTTTTGTGAATGCAAGTTCGTTTGTTGTTGTTGATTTGAATCGATTTTCATGATAAATTGTTCCTTAATTGGACTGACATCATCTTGTGAAATAGACAGGGAAATTAAAGGCGGTGGAGAAAAATCTTTATTGTTATGATTTAAAGGTGGTGAATTGACTTTATTCATTTAATAAAAAAAAATAGCGAGAAAGAAAGAAAGAAAGAAAGAAAAAGCCAAATGAAAGAGATGGTCTATTATCAACATTTCGCTTATTGAAAGGATTCTAAAAAAAAAAGAGTAACAAGGCTGAAGAAAAAATAAAATGATAGCCCTCTTTTTTTTAAAAAAAAAAAAGATCTAAATTTTGTTGTGTGTGAAAAGTAATGTTTAAGTTTATTATGCTGTAATAAAGCGTTGCCAGGAAACAGAATGCCAAAAAATAACAATGGACCATCCGATAAAAAAGAAACAAAATTAGACTACATAGTCAAAAAAAAAAGTTTATTATTCAACAAGTTATATAGTGAAGCAAAAAGATTTACTTGTCAAATGAAAAAGAGAAATTTGTTATTATTTGGAAACTGGCTGTGGCTGAATTTAATCTGTCAACAACTTCTTTTTTTTGTAAAAATTTCACTTTTAATTGTATTCACCCAAGACAAAAAGAAGAGATTGGAGCAAGGAAGACAAAAGACAAAAAAGAACATAATGAGTTTGATTATAACAAGAAGTGTTGTTTTATTTAAACAAGGTAAAGCCACGCCTTTTTCTGTTTATGAGCAAAAGAAAAAAAAAAGATCGTCATGGCTGATATTGTCTGCTTATTGACTTGCCATGTTTATCTTGATGACTTCTTTTTTTGTACATATAAACACATTTGCCCTCCCCTTTTTTTTATTACACCATTTCCAGAAATAGGTTTCATATCAAGAGGAACAGGCTTCATCAAGAAATTATTTGGATTGTACTGACAAACAATAGAGATTGTATCTTTGAGAGAGAGAGAGATTGCGTGCTATCAGGAAATCAATTGCACAGCTGCGAAATTTTAGAGAATGTGTCTTTATTCGACCATACTTAAAGCTCTGTGACAGAGTCTGCAAAGGTCTTCTAAACAGACGCCATACGAGCAAAGCCGTATATAAATACGGTAAATGCATTTCTTCTTGCTTTCTTTTGCCCGATCTGTTGCTATCCTTCTTTATATTGATCTCAACCTTTGGTTTTCTAGATCAGGCCATGTAGTACATTCTTGTTTACTTATGTAATGACTATGTGGTTGGTGTAGTTGTGTGTTACATATAGCCACTATAGCCTGTCAGCTCTATTTTGTTGTTTCACTTTGGTTTTCTCATACATTTGTTCCGTATAAAAATGTGTAATATCCTCATCATTCCTAAGCCCAAAGCGATAGATCCTAAAAAGGCCTCTACATAGCCATAGACTGAATTTCCTTTAAGAAAATGTTTACAAGACTCAAGTGAGCACATGGTGATATGCTACCTTCATTGCTCAAGCTAGAACAAATATTAAGAAGATAACTAAAGAACTTTCTTAAGGAGGACAAAATGCAAAAATAAAGTGAAAGTGGGTACATATTAGCTTTCTTCAATCCGCTTCAAAATGGAGAAGAGGTAGTAGGCTGTAGCAAATCCAAAGTCCTTGCGGAAAAATTAAATGTTTGTGTAAAACAAAAAGCTTGATTTCAAAGTCTTGCTTTGTATGGCTTGAAATATGATTAAGTATTTTCTGTCTAGAACTCTTTTGGCGGCCTCACATAATAACATTACACAATTCTGTTCGCAGACAGAGAGGTGGTATTTCTCAGACTTATGATCTCTCTCTCTCTCTCTCTCTCTCTCTCTCTCTTTAATATTAGGAAAGCATGATGCCTTTGATTTGCTATTTACCGATCTAACTTGTTGCTTTTTGTTATCCTAGTCAAACATTCTCACTCTCTTCAATGCATAAAAGTGTTGGGAGATAGATATAAGAAGAAGGAAATCCTTTATCCTCCCTACTGCAATCTACTGTTTAAACAAATTTGAAAATAGCACCCTTGATGACTATAGCCACAGGAAGCACTCAACAAAGTACAGACAGAAAAAAGAGAAATGCGCGTGTTGAAATATGCAGATACATATATGGCTTAGAGGAGAAGCGGAATCGAACAATCGTAATGATGCAAATGCATGGCAAGCTGTATCATGCAAACTTGAAGATTTTGGGAGCTACATAGCATTCATCTGTAGATGTGTCTGTCTAAACGGTGGGTCTTCTTTCATAGCTCAAATTGTTAGTTATGCGTATGATTTAGATGATTGTAGAGAAAGAATCTGTTATGGCGTTACAGAAGAAGTAGACAGTGCTAAAACTTGCTTTGATGTCAACACGTTTGTCAGCGAATCTCATTGGCCTAATGCCCTTTATTGTACCCAGGCTACTTCATGTACTTTTGGTGTACCAAATTGTAGTGTATAGTGCTAATGATGTCAATATATTCCTTCCTATTTCATTTCGCAACAATGATGTACTGCTCAGAATAGGTAACAAGCCTTTGCCTTTAATTGCTACAACATGCAAACGATAATCATTGTTGTAATACAAGACAAGCAAAAAACAACCTGATGAAATTTTACTGTTAACAACGAATCCATCCGAATTATTATCACCACATATTATTAATACGAAAACTTATAAATACTCATAGTCAAAGCAATAAAGAACATTATCTTATTTCTCATATTCTATTATATCTATATCTTTAACTGTATTTCCTTATTTGGTGCTGACTGAACTTCAAATATTACAATTGTGTTACACTAAGCATGAAAAGATTAATTGAGCCTATTTGACCCATAGTTAACGCAGTCCATGCTAAAGTTATGAAAAACTTAAAAAGAAGCGAAACATCAAAAGCCTTCTCAAATAGCCAATTGTCACAGTAATTAGCTATGATCTTCAAAACTACAAATATGTTTGAATTTCTCTAAACCTTTTTTTTTTTCTCAAAATATATAATAATAGTAAACATTTTCTTTGAATCATAAACAGACGACTACAATTCATAGAGAACTAACTTCGACTCTTCTCTTTTTTTTGGATGTTTGAACAACAGTATAATATCGAAAATTGCATCAAGGAAAACAAAATAAAAAAGAAGTACTGGCTCATGACATGCAAGCAAGAAACTTCAGAACCTGAAAGTCAATAAAATTTGGGGGGTCATACACCGCTTTCAGTATGGCTGTAATTTTTCTTTTCTGGAAATGGTGCATAACATCAAAGAGTATGTTTGTGCAAAATACGTTTTTTTTTATCATCTTCTTTTGTAAACAAACAAGAAGACAAGAGGCACATTTAGATCAGTTTTGCTTTAATAAAGTTTATTATAGTATAATCAATTATGATACATAATAGTCTCTTGCTTATTCCACATATTTTTGTAAACACTATTCTCTATAAATAACAGCTCATTATGTTTGCCTGATTCAGCTACCTTGCCGTCTTTTAACACAAAGATTTTATCTGCGTCAGCAATTGTTCTTAGACGGTGAGCAATATGAAGACTGGTCATACCAGTTTCGCGTATAATGCTTCTGAAATTGGCCAATAAAGATTGCTCAGTATGCGTATCTAGAGCTGATGTAGCCTCGTCCAAAAACAAAATACGGGGTTTTTTAAGAATTGTTCTAGCAAGCGAAATTCTTTGTTTTTCACCGCCTGACAACATCATGCCACGTTCGCCAACTGTCGAGTCATACTTTTCGGGTAGAGACATGATCACATCATGAACACGGGCTCGTTTAGCTGCTGCATAGACTTCTTCTTTGGATGCATCAGTACGACCATAATTAATGTTGTAGTAGATAGAGTTGTTAAATAATGTTGTGTCTTGGGGGACAACACCAATTGCTTTGCGCAAACTATCCATAGTGACGTCCTTTATGTTTTGTCCATCCACGTAAATGTTGCCTGATTGCGGCTCATAGAAACGGAAAAGCAATCGGAGAATGGTTGATTTACCACAGCCACTTGGGCCCACAAAAGCAGCTTTAGAGCCAGCAGGTACTGTAAATGAGATGTTATCCAGAATGAGCCTGTCAGGGTGGTAACCAAACTTTACATTTTCAAATCGAATCTCGCCTCCTTTAAAAACAAATTCTTTTGCATCGGGGGCATCTTGAACAAGAGGAGCACGGTTTTCGAGATTGAATAAGGTGTCCATATCTATTAAGGATTGTCGAAGCTCTCTGTAAACAGAGCCTAAAAAGTTAAGGGGCATTGACAATTGAAAAACAAGCTGATTTACCATGACAACATCGCCTACTGTCATGGTACCTTTAAGGACGCCGTCAGCGGAAAGCAACATCATAACAGTCAAAGAGGTACTGAAAATAGCATTTTGACCAGCGTTTAACATGGCCAAACTAGATGCTACCTTCAGTGAGGCTTTCTCATACTGTTGCAGAGGCTTATCGTACTGTTCAGCTTCAAACTTTTCATTATTAAAAAACTATCAAAAGGGTGATCAGTACTGTCTCTTTTTTTTTTTGCGGTCGATTTGCATTGACTACCTTGACGGCTTCAAAATTAATCAACGAATCTACAGCCTTCGATGCTGCCACATTGTCAGCGGCATTTGCTTGCTTTCTAAATTTCGTTCGCCAAGCAGTAGTTGTTACCGTATAACCTGTGTAAGCAACAATAGTACCGAGCGTTACAAGTGCATAAGGTGTACCGAATTTATAAGCCTAGGCAAATAGATGCTCAATTTATGTATCCGAAATAATACTTGATGAATTCAAACTTACCAAAATACCACACACCATACTGATTTCTAGAGCAGTTGGCAGCACATGAAAGACAATAGAGCTTACCATAAAACTGATGCCTCTATTTACAATAAGGTTTGAGATAACCTTATCGTTGTACTCATTGATATACATACTTTGTACCACGATCAATTGCACGATTCAATCCTCCTGTTTGGCGAGTCAAATGAAAACCAAGATCAAGTTTATGAAGATGCGAGAACACATTAAGAGCAACACGCCTAATTGCTTTTTGAGCTACAGCAGCAAAAACAGCATTACGAAGTTCCTGAAAAGCACTAGCACCCAAACGAGCAAGACCATCTAGTATTGTCAATAGGCCAAGAAGGAACACGTTTTTTTTTTTTTACTTCAAATGTTCTTGTACTTACAACCAATAATAGCAGCGCCGCAAACAGTCCAAAGTGTACCGTCTTCGGGCATCGTTACATTTAAAGAATCAATCACATTTTTAAAGAAGAATGGCACTTGGACATTCAAAAGCTATAATCATTTAGTCTCGAAACAAAACGACTTATAATTGTACAACTTGATATACCTTGCCTCCTACTAACAAAGATAACGCTATTACTACACGAGCTTTTACGCCAGCATCATTTTTCGGCCATATATATTTCATCAGTTGCTTAATGATAGCCCAGTCTGTTGCATTTCTAGCTTTGTTGGAAGCGCTTTCTGCAATAGGCGTAGTACTTTTATCTATCGTTTTCTTAGCTGCCGATAATTTGGGTGTAGAAGAGGTAAATATTCTTTTTTGTGTTAAGCTCCAAAAGTTTGCAGGCCTTTTGTGAGCTGAGGTAAGATTTCTAAAGATTGTATTATTCGGCAAAGCAAATACTTTGCTTGCAGGAGGAGCCTTCCAGACCTGCCTCAATGCTGTCGCCCTCAAACAATGTGTCGAGAGCCGAGGCAGCATTTTTTTTTTTTGAAACAATAAAAAACAAACAAAAAATAAAAATAAAAATAGGATCGATAGAGCCTTAATAATGCACTTGCAAAATAGTGACTGCATTTATTGGGATGTGCTTGTTTCTCCCCATGTTAGAGACTTAAAAACAAAGTGAACATATAGTATTTGACTCGGGAAAAGTTGTGATTAAAGCAGTCGATCGAGCGTGAGGCAGACGGTAAGATCTTTTATGAAGATACAAAAAAAAAAGCAAACTGTAGGACATAACAGAAGGATTATTATTTACAAAACAACCCTGACAATTAACACAGAAGTTTGATAAAGATACATTTAAAACCTATTACTTTTCTTTAATATATGCCATTGACTTGAACGAGTAAGAATATTTCCATTATGTGAGAAGTCATTGTATAAATATCCTAAAGATTACATCTCTTTTAACTTTCCAATAAACTTGCATGAACAAAAAGAAATGTATATTCAGTCTCAGACAAGAATGTCTTGTTAATGTCATCAAGAAGTACTAGAAGAGAAAATGCAGGACTCAGCTTCAAGATTAATTAAGGCAAGTTGAAAATATTAGAAGAACAATATTTACTTGTGGTAATGCTAGTTTTTGCTTTAGTGATTGAAATAACCCTTCTATTCATGCAAAGCAAGTCTAACAGGCTATCACTGAAAAGTCCATTGCTACATTAATTGATGAAATTTCGTACTTTCGTTATCTGCTACCATTGTAATCAAAAACTTGATCTTTTTCGCACTCATATAAGCGTCTGTGACCTTCGAAAATAGAAGCACCATTCCTAAGGTGTTGGAGGTAATATGCTTGAACCTCGCTCTACTTGAAGTGTCATAATGAGGAGAACCATATCTCTGTTACGTGACATATGTACCTATCTAGAATAGAGATAATAAAGACTAGCAAGTATTTTGATACTGTTTGGCAGCTTTATCAAAACTTCGAAGAGAGAGAGCAATGGTTTACAACATATACCTAATTGCTACATGGATAGTAGTTCAGTGATGATTAATTAGGAGATTCGTATTGCATTGGGTGAGCATCCCTTCTAGAGACTAAAGAGATATTGGATACATAAGATAGTCATGAAATCAGAACTGCTCTATAACAATCTCGTATAGGACAATTCAATACTTCCAAAGGAGATTGTCAGGTAAGCAGTTGCCTACTTTAGATAGAATTTCGGTTTCTAAATTAAATTCTATACAACAGGTAACTGTTCAGTCTATCTGTTGAAGCTGCGTACACAGTGTTCAGCGCATAATGCTGGTTTAATAAATCAATCTTGTCTCTTTCTCTCTAGCTTGTTATGATTCTAATCTTTCCATACAGTCTTGGAGCAGCGATATCAATGCCGCTGTTAACATTGGAAGTATAATTGTAGAACATATGTGCTTAGAATACGTTCTTCAATTAAAACCAGTTGCATTAACAAGAATTCAACAAGACCGACAACTGTAATTAAAGCCCATGATATCATTCATTTCATCTAATTGAACCAAAAGTTAAGATTCAAAATCTATAGTAGTCGTATTTAATTTTCATGGGAAAAATAGCAAAGTTCATTTATTGATTATGCAAGTGAACCTTGTTTTAATCTCTACTTGAATAAAGATATCTTGTTTATTTTTGCATGTACAAGCAGAAGAAGCGTCACAAACAGCTTTCTTAATAGAAATTTTCAACATGAGCAGTAATAGAGCTCAAGTAGGATTACAAATAAGTACGTTTGGTTAGTATATCATTAATGATAGTGTCTTGCATGATATCATCAAAGCGTTTAGGCTATCTGAGACTGCAACAAGAAATCTTTTTTATCTCTAACTCTACTCAAAGAGATAAATCCCTATCTGGTTCAGATATGATATGAGTATAGCTGAGGGCATTGCTATAAACTTTTAATAAAACCGCATATTGCTCTAGCATACATGTATTGAAAAATGCCAGCTCTAATCACTAAGCAAACAACCTTTACAGAAATAGCTGTCATTAGCAGTTAAATATAGTCCTAGTTTGTCTTGTTGGCATATAGTATAGCTCAATATGTCGTGCTTTATGAAATAGGTACAGAAACAAATATATCAAGCAAACTCGATTATTGAAACGAACCTGTAGACCCCCAACTTTTTTGAAGTCAAAGGTATATTCCAGCAATTTATCAACTAAGTTTTCAAAGTCTTGTTAATTTCAAGAAATTGTCTGATCAGGAATTTTGCAGACAAAAAGGATGCTTTGCATGTAATTCCTTTCTTTCTTTTTAGCCTTATGATTTATTTGGGTTTGATAGCTTTAGAGCAATTGTAATCTTAAACACAATGCAATCAACTCGAGTAGTTTTCTCTCTTCCATCAAAGTTGTTATTGTCATGCTTAAGGAATGTTCCTCTCTTCTTGTTTTTTCTTATAGGAACAAGCTGTTTTCAGGATTTGGCCAGCTCACTTCTGCTTACAGACTGGTAGATACATGGCTGGTTTGATAAAAAAAAAACTATCAAACTAAACGTACAACGTTTTCGTGAAATACAAAAACGCTGACATTTTAAGATAAATCAATGTAGAGTTCTTATAAACACACACATAAATGAGCTTGCACTGAGTTTCTCTATATGTCTTGTGCTTTCTTTGAATGCTTTGTCTTGTAACACCTTTAAACTTGGTTACTATTTTTATACAAGATTGAGGCCAGAAAAGAGAGAGAGAGAGAGAGTAGTTAAACCTCCGCACCATCTTATGTGGTTAATTTTTATCTAAAATCATATGCGTTCCATGACAAGAAAGAAATCAGTTGCCAGGCCTGACCTGCACTCAATCCAAAGGAAGTACACAAAAGATAAATAAAGTGCCATGATGTGTTGAAATCTCAGGCGTCTGATTCATGTTACACACCAAACACAGATTCGAAATCTGTAGAATCAGAGAAAGAATTCAGAAACTAAAAAAAATCCCCTTCAAGATACAATCAATTGGACAAGGGAATAGGGGGAACTGCTAAAAATAGCAGTCAGGAATTGAATGTTCTTTAACTACAAAACACAAGAGTACATCTTGTCTTACAAGATGAGTAACAGACATGTTTTGTTACTGAAGAGCTGAATGTCAATTAAATGGCAAATGTATTTTGTGTAAAAAAGATTCTGCATGAAATTGAATAACAAACAGTAGAAGAAGAAGGGGAGTTCATTATTTGTATGGTCAGCACAAAGTAAACTGGAATAGTTGTATAATTTGCCAAGAAAATGTAATTTTAGCTCTATATAGGTCCGCTTGTTGGAAGCAGAGTAAAATACAAGAGAGGCGAAACTGATGATTCAGTCATACTTGTCACTTTCTTGAAAATTAAGGAGAAAAGAAAGAAAAAAAGGGCCTATTCAAGAAGAATAAACAAGAAGTGCGCTAAATAGGATCCTGAATTGACGGCTGATAAAAAAGTAATTACAGATAATTAAATAATATGTTCTTGTAACATATTAGAAATAGTCAATTTTCTATGTTATGTGATGGTTAAACTTGCGTTGTTTATTTGTCGAACGGTGTCTATGTACTGATATAAATAAACTAAACATTAAAAAAAAAAGGGAAGAAAAAAAAATAGGAGTCGTACAATTCTTTGTTCCTAGTAAAGAGCCATATAAGCTACCATAGCAAGACCAAATGCTAAAGATGAAGAACCAGTCAATTGACTCGATCCTGACGAAGGACTAGGAGAAGATGCGGCTGAGGGTGAACCTGAAGGAACATTTTCGACAGACATAGTGTTAGGTGAACCAGCAGAAGTAGCAGCAGGAGCAACACTAGAAGCAGTAGCAGTAGAGCTAGCAAAGACATAAGATTGTCCTGATGATTGAGCATAAGGGATGGGAGCAAGAGAGACGGCACCTCCACTAATGGCACCATAACAATAAGTGTTGGAGTTGTCGACACAGAGAACATTGGTACTGTTACAGAGACAAGAAGCAGTGCTTGCCAAAGTAGATTTACATGAGTCGGGGACAGCAGGGCATGAAGTTGATGTCAGAGTTGAAGAACCCCAACAGTATTGTCCTTGGGTGTTGATACAGGTTGTCATGACATCGCTGCAACGACAGCTAACATTTCCACCAATGCTGCTACAGGTAGAGGGAACATTACATGTGGTTGAAGGCAAGTTGGAATAAGGGATTCTTTTGTCTCGCTTAGCAAGGCCATGTCCGCCTACAAAGTTGTCGCTAATAATCAATGAAGATGCTGAAGCAGTGCAGACTAAGGCAGAGAATGATGAAAGAAGCAAGCTGAGTTTCATTTTCAATTTAGTAGATGTAAAAAAAAAAAAGTAAGAAACAAAAAAAAAAAAAAAAAAAAAGAAAAAAGTAAAAAAAGAGTGAGAGTTAAAAAATTATATATACATTATGGCTCCGAATAAAAATCACTCGATTTAGTAATAGTGCCCGTGTCAATGTGAGTCTTGCTCTAGGTGATACAGAAATCCGGTGTAAAATTTATACACTGTATATGTATCCATTTGTACCACCATTGTACAATAAAAAGACACATTGCAAAATCTGTTGATTTTCTTTACTTTTTTCTTTTTATTTATTTATTTATTTCAAATGACTCACCTAAGGTAAACTATTCATAGGAACCGTAATCGACATCAAGTATTCAACTAATAGTTTTTTTTTAATAGTGATTTCTCTTATCTAGGTAATAAGCAGATTTCTTTTACTCTAAATTCTATTTGACTTATTTTGTTTAGAGCGATGTGCCATTTGGATCTATATGTATGGCTTCTTTATCTTTAGTGTATACAAATGTGATAAATTCAGTTGCTTGAGATTGAGATCAATCCTCTCGGGTGAATTGAAGTCAATTGTTACGCTAATGATGATAGCAATATTGGTGCTACAGTTTCTATGGGGTGAGTGTCATAAATACATTTGATCTTTAATAGTTGCTTATCAGTTTCTTTGTAGATCTAACATCAACCTATGTCAAGTATCAAGAAGGCTTTATTGATTATCATGGTCAAATATTGACCAAGCCTTTCATTATGTTGCAACCTGAAAATCAAAGATTACTCAGAGTAAGTTCTTTTTTTAATATAAAACAAAAGAAAAAAAGTGAAAACTAACAAACTGAGTCTAGACAATTGACTATGTTGAATGTGTCACATTTTCTCTTGAAGTTGGTGTCTTTTTCTTGTTACAATCATTTTGGAATTATCTTGCAAATGCATTTGCCAAAAAGAACTTTATGAGTTCTTTTGAATTTAGATTCTATATTGCTTGGTAAAGAGACTAGATTATTGGATTCGGAAAAGGTCACTAAACTATTCTTATTTAGGGCAATTGTGAGTATGTCAATGTATCCCATTCTCCAATGGAATTACAGAGATGATCTTAATAGAAGAGAAGCAATTCCCCAGCTTGCATATGGCATTGAAGGTCCGTAACTTTATTTTCAATTCCCAGTGTACGGATATTAAATTTTTTTTTTACTTTTGTTAGCCATGATTGCTTCTCTTTTAGGTATCCGAACTCACATTCGTTTTCAACGCATCATCTCATTGACAAAGAAGAACAAAAGTAACAACAAAGCTGTTGAACGACTTCGCTACTATAAAGATATGAATATTGGAAGCTCTATCTGTTTGTTCTCTTATGCTACATCTGTCATCATTCTCTGTGTGGATGGTTTGACATCTATGGTTATCAACAAAAACAAGTTTGCCATAGATTGTCTTATGGCTAACCTTAATGTTTGTGTAATTTTCTTATGGCTCTGTTTGGTAAATTTTAATGTTTCATTTATTAAAAAAAAAAAGAAAAAAAAAACTGACAGTTCGTTGCTTAGATTCTTATCTTCCATCCCCATACTAGAGCTCTTAAAGCAGACAGCCCTCAATCTGATGACTCAAGTCTTCCTTACTCTAACAATCCTCGTGTTCAACAAGTAAATGAAAGCAGAAGCAAGAGTATTACTGTCTATAATATTGAAGAGGATGCCAAAGACATTACTCAAGCTATGTCATCTGATGGCAAACCTATGGTCTCTGGTTCTACTATTGTTGGTAATAATGGAGGTTTCATGCGAGCCATGACCCCAGTCACAGTAGACTATCCATACCAAACAAGCGACACTTTCCCTCTCACGTCTTCTGCTGGTTCAGGAAGACCTTATTCTCCTGCAGAATACAAACCTTCTGCTAATGTTGCTATTGAAGATCCTTACAACAGCCAGCCTGTTATGTTCTCGATGGTAAACAATTCTGCTATTAAGCAATCACAATACAGTATCGCAATGGAGCCTATTAATACTCCTCGTTCTCCTCTTGCCATGTCTGGCCCCATGAGCCCTACTGCTGCACATAGTCCTGGTGGTCCTTTGAGTCCTACTAGCCCTTATAGCCCACATGGTGCCCATTTTGAGACCAATGAAGTCTATCATCCAGGCACAAACATGGACTTTCAACAAGTACCCATGACTTCTCAGATGAGTCATGAGTTTCATAGCAACCAACAATCTGAACAAGTCACCAAAGAATGGCTCTGGCAGTCTCCTGACAGAAGGAATACATAGTTGAGATGTTTCGGCACAAACATTAAAGCAGATTCCCATAAAAAGATAAATCAAGTAACACAATACTCTAATTCTGTATCATTCGCAAATCTAATAAACTAATTCGGCTTCTTTTTACGAATGAAGCTAAAAATAAATTGAAGCGCATTTTGATAAATATATACACTGCATTATGCATTAGTGCCGGCTTTCTATTCTCATTTGTATTGCCTGCTTTCGAGATCAAGTAGTTGATCAGTTATGACATGATTTGCTTGACTACAAAACAAAACAAAAATAACCCAACTTGACGCTAATCTCTGTTTATTACCATCTTTGGAAGCTAACTCATACAGTTGAAATTTAATCGCGATAAGAGTAGAAAAAAAAAAGATTTTTTTTCTTTATGTGACGTTTCCATGGAATAAGCTAGCTTGATTTATTTTCTTCCCATACTATCATAACTATACAATTGGAAGATCATTATAGACTATATTTTGACGTGAGAATTGAACTAAGCAGTAACTGAGACTTCCTATAGTTTAATATTGCTGATTTAATCACAGCTCTCCTACCTTATGGTAATATGAACGAAATTAATCTAAAATGTTCTTTGAGTCATTCAGTACTACCAATACCAAGTGGTAGCGCTGTTAAGAGAAACTAAAGTCTTTGGTAGAGGTAGAAGCAACTCTAAAATAGATAAAGTGCTCGAAGCAACTACGTATAACATGTGACTCTCCATATACATTTTGCCATGCTTACATGTACAACATTAGTTTGTAACAACTTGAATCGGCCATTTGATCAAATTGGAAAAGATAACTGCTTAAACCTTCTTGAAAGCCTTACTTTGCAAAAGAAAATCTGTCTTAAATCTTTGAATCGAATATGTCTCTTATTCGATAGGATCCAAAATAAGAACAACTGTGTAACCATAAATGTATTAAATCTGAACTGATGTTGGTATTATAAGATAAAGCATTGAACGCATTGGCTTATCCAAAAGCAGTTTGGTTGTTTATATAAACTGGAGTAGCTTCGGTAGAACATTGACTTTCGAAGACACTATGTATGGGAAGAACAAACAATATGCCTTGCTTTACCAAAAAAAAAAAAAGAAGTTAATATATGAACACATATGATGCTATTATGTTGCTAGCAGCCAGATAAAATCCAGACTAGATTGATTCTCGTTCCTTGTACGGCCAATACATCCTTAAAAGAATCAAGTGAAATTCTTCTCCATTTATAAGCTGGCAAGTCAAACCAGACATTTTAATTACCATTTTAGGATTTATTATTCATTATTGTTCTAGCTTACAGTTAGTTGAATGCTTAACTTCAATTTATCGCTTGAAACTTAAATTGTCAAGCTTTTCAAGCGTAACATAGACCAGGTTTATTCTATTTTCTGAGATTTTAAATTGAACACTTTCTACCAGTGGCAAGGTATTGAACAAAAAGCTAAATAGGTCAAACTGCTACAATGTCTGATGACAGTTCAAAACATGTAGGGCTATCGAATAGATACATAACCTTTCTTTCTTTCTGACGACTTAGTTGTTGCGAAAGCCAAATAAATTAATAAAAATGACTACAAAGATTAGATTGTTTGGTTTGTTTTTCTGTGATATCTTCAACTAGAAAATCCAAATCAAAAACTCTATGAGGGAGTCTAAAATTCATAGTGGAAAACCCTGCTGCCCAGGACATTTGGGATACTAAATCAACTTAAGCACACTGAACAACACAGTAATTCTTTGAACCAAATAAAATACACAGTTTTTAATTGTGGAAAAGGAAAGACAACATGGCATCTCCTTCTAGTGATCTAAGAGTTTTGCAGTGGGCAACTTTATAAATTGATCTATCCCTCTTTCATTGTAATGAAGCTGTTTCTCTTCTTTGATTGTCATCTCTCTCTCCTTTTTAAAAAGAAAAAAAACTTGCTAAGGTGAAGTTTGACACGACCAAAAAGATAAAGATTGTTCTCTTGGAGCACTAAAGGATTCTGTTTCTGATGACAAGATATCTAATGAGTAATGACATAGGCAGAAAAGAATTTATCGGCATTATCAATCAAAGAGTAAGAAAAAGCTTTCATTGTTATTTATGTTAATGTGATAATGAAGGTTGAAGGAAAACTAGTACTAGACACTATAACATTTAAGCTTTAGAGTAAGGAAGAAGAGCAATACTTTAACCGCGTCAATTTATCTTTGTTGGAGCCAACTCGGCTGACAAATAAGCGGCATATGATGTGTTCAAAGTAATACAATTGCGCTTGACTTTGAATTGCGCGTATATAATTTCTTGGACATAGACATACGGCTAGTCTTGCATCACTTTGAATGATAGAACATAGTATCCGTCTTGGTCTCAGAAAGACTATCTGTTCTATACTCTCTATCCTTATTTCATTGACTGTACCAAATGATTTTACTGATAAGTTATATTACTCACAATACATATACAAACTATTCTGAATGCTTTAATGTAAGCATTTTTTAGCTTCAACATGAAACTAGTTGGTGTATTTTATTGTACCTTATCAGTTTAATTGTGCCGTTTTTTCACAAAACGGATACTTCTGCTTTACGGCTGTACATGTATTCAAAAGCAAGCAATGATCATAGTCAATTGGGCCCAAATAGTATCAATGTTAGATATGACAATAAATACTCTGCTTTGAAACCCTCCAAATTACATATGTATAACTAATCACATAAAAGTTATTGTGAGGATGTAGATGATGTAGCAGTTTGTCTAGCTACTTTTCCTTTTCTTTAGTAAAAGTAACAAAGAAAAAATAGCTCGTCTTATCGTGTAGTTTGAGTTTTGTAGAGATATAGGTACACAGCACTCGATGCTTCATAGTGCCATGAAATACAGATCAAATGATGTCTTGTTAACAAATGAAGAACAACGTATAAATAGAGCCATCTAAGCAGTTTGAGTTTATTCTTTTTCCTTTCCTTTCCTTTCACAAAAAAAGCCGAGATAAAGGGAACATAAAGGCTGTCTGTTCTGCAACCTGTGTGCCTTTTGAGCATGATAAAGGTGGATTCAAATAACCTTCTTTTATTTTCCCTTATTCTCTCTTATTTTATTCGCATCGAGTAGCAAAGAAAAAATCTAATTAAAAAAAGTTTTTGATTTCTATTGTTTGACTCAATGGTAATATCTCCTATCAATTGTAAGTCTCTAGCCAACTCCTCACAAATGGACAGAGAGGCTTTTTTTTTTTAAAAAAAAATAGGTTACACATGTTTTTACTAGATGTACAAAAACACGCGCTATTACAAGAATCGCTTACCACTGAGTTTTCATCATTTAGAAAGTCAGATTGTGACTATGCACTCAATTTAAACAGCCCAAACACCGGTTAAACAAGAACCGAAAGAAAGAGAGAGAGAGAGCAAAACGGGGCGCAAGGCAGAAATTGGTTCTGCTCAGCTTTCCTTGAATACCAAAAGAAGTATATAATTATCCAACCTTTTTTTCTGTATTGATCATCCTCTATTCCCTTTTTATTTCTATTTTTTCACCGACCCCCACTCTAAAACAGAAACATCAATTCCTATAGCATGAACTACCTTGATACAATTACCAAATTACCGCCTATTCAGAGTGCCCTAAAAGTTCTCAGTCAACTTCCAGTAACTGATCGACTGATGAAAATGTATTCGAATGCCACACAAAAAGAGCTTGTTTTTTTAGGTGCCGCAGCTTTTGTTACCATCCATAGCCTTATTGGATTGATCAAGCAACAGCGAGAAAAGTTGAATCTTCCACCCAAGGTTCCTTTCAGTCTTCCCTTTGTTGGACATACGCCTTACCTTCTTCTGGCATCCAACCGCTTTCTTGATTTCTGTATCGAACGTTATGGTGAAATCTTTCAAATTGATCATTTGGGTCAAACCATAACTGTCACTAGTGGTCGATGTGCAGAAGAAGCAATGAAGGCCAACACAGACGATTTATCGGTAGAGCATGGTATTCTTCGAGGTAAGAACCATTTTTCTTTCTTCATGGCTCATTCCGACTAAAAACAATAATGATTATCAGATGTTCTCTTTCTTCATTATGTGCTTGATGAAACCACAATGGAAATTGGATTCCATGTCAATCCTGTAGTTGCCAAAAGCTCTATTCCTAGCAGAAAGATGCCTGATTACATCCCAGGTATCCAAGAGGGTCTTGAAAGAGGCCTAAACAACTTGATGAATCCAAATGGAGAGCCTACGCTTGTCAAGGACCCCAATAGCTTTTTACAACAATTCGTCGCTTACATGAGTGTTCCTACCCTCCTGGGTGATGAAGTAGCCACGAATGCTGAGGTGATTGATTCTTTTGCTGGTTTTACAGGCGATATCACAGGCAACATTGGTATTTTCTTGTCTGTACCCAAAGCATTACATCCTATGATTTTACCTTATCTCCAATCCTTACACAAACACCATCATGTCATGGAGAAACATATTGTGCCTGTCATCCACAAGCGCAGACAGATCATGCAGGAAGCCGAATTGGCAGGCAAAGACCATGGTCTCGAAAGCAATTTCCTGCAAGGATTGATAGAGTCAAAAAAGAAAGAAGAAGATGGGACTGAGCAAGTCTACCCAGCAGATGTCGTCTCTCGTGCTGTTCTGTTAATTGCCTTTGCTTCTGTTCATACTACCTCTATGAATCTCAGTTTCTGTCTCTATTGGCTTCTTGCCCGTCCTGATCTGATGCAGGCCATCATTCAAGAAATCAAGCAAGTCTTGCCAGGCAATACACCCATTACTGCTGAAGCAATCAACGAGATGAAGGTGCTGAACAACTTCATTCGAGAAGCCTTACGCCATGGTGCAGATAAGCTGGCTAACGGGAAAAAAGCCATGAAGGATTATACTTTCTACAATGGTTATCAAGTACCTAAAGGTCAGCTTGTTCAATCATCTGTGCGTCAATTGACCTTTGGTTCCAACTCTGCCTTAACGGATGTCCAAGAGATGAACCCCGATAGTTCAATGAACAAGCCATGTAGTAAACCTTCTAAGGACTTTGTCGCCTTTGGTATGGGAAAACGTTTATGTCCAGGTAAAGCGTAATTGAGAAAGCAATTCTATCTTTTTTTTTTTTTACTCATTTGATTGTCTAGGTCGTTTCTTTGCTATTCAAGAGATTCAAATGTCTCTTGTCTATCTGTTAAAGCATTATGAAGTCAAGACAGTAGATGGAAAACGACCTACACCTGTCAAATATCTTGCTGGTTCATTTGCTACCAACAACAACAGTCCTTTACTGTTTACCCCTAGACAGTAAAGCATATATAGTTATATTACTTTTTGTATTTATTAAATCCCCCATTTGGGCTTATTAGCAGGGATTGCAACCAAATCTGTGTCAAATAGTTCAATAAACTGTTCATTTAACAAGCGGACTTTTGGACCTGCATATCTTCTGTATTCTTCAAAAATCGAAGTCAAATTCCATCGTTGCAACTTTCTCATGCAGCCTACAATTGTGCCTAAAAATAATAAAAAAACAGGTTCAATTTCCTAATTGCGTGTTCTATTCCTCGGGAATAGGGTAATAATGACCTGTTCTATGTCTACCGAGATTACACATGATAATCATTGGATAGTTGGAAGGATTGAGTATCAGTTCTAATGCCTGCAAGACAACTTCCTCAGTAATAGGATCCCAAGCGTTCACTGAGGAAACAACACCCAAGTGATGAAGTTGAATCTCTTGGTCATCGATGAAATCTAGACTATTTTATGTTATTCAAGGAAGTCACTATTGATATTGGCTTACAATCGTTGATTGGGTTCTTCGGGTGCTAACCAGGCAATCGTCTTGAGTCCCAGTTTTTCCATAAAGGGAAAATTGAGTTCGTTTGGCTGGCCTGAACGATAGAGATCTTCTTCAATCATGCCAAAGTTCTAAAAACCCTGAGAATTAAGTCATGTCATTCACAAGCCATGAGACATCTCTTGTTTTTCATTTACCACAGGAGGTATAAAGTGTTGTGAGCTCATCTTTTAGAGAGGTATAAGGAAAAAGAAAGCACGCATAATCAAAAGTAATTCCTAAATATGCTGTGACTGTGTGTAGTGGGTTAATATTTTTTCTATTCTCTACATGTCTTTGTCTTGTCTTTTCTCTTTTATTTGTTACAAGGAGCAATGTCAGCTTATGCAGTCTATAAAGAACTGTTTCCCCCTCAAACAGTGGAACAAGTAGAGACATGTCATTTTACTTCTTCTGACGCGATTAACTTGGTTGTAGCTAAAGCTTCACTCTTACAAGTGTATGCGTTTGTTGAATATCTTGCTGAACCAAAAAAGACGACGGAAGAGGACGAGGACGATGATAGTCAACTAAGTGATCAGGAATTAGCTAGCAAACGCCTTAATGACAGTGAAGATGTAGTAAGTTTTTTATTTAACAAGATTATTCCTTTTTCTTAACAGTATTTATAGTCACTTGTATTTCCCAAACTGAAGCCTTTACAACAAAAGACAGACTCAGCACTAGGCAGACTTGAACTGGTAGCTCAGTACAAGTTGAATGGGATTATTGCTACCATGGGTGTTGTCAGAACCAATTCAGCTAGAGGAAGAGAAGGATGCGATAGTCTCTTGTTGGGTTTCAGTGATGCTAAAGTAAACAACAATAAACACTATTTCCATCTTGATCTCATTCTCACTATATGCTTTTTTGTTTCTTCTATGTCTTTTTGTTTTTCTTCTATTTGATTGGCTCGGATAGATGTCTTTACTAGAATGGTCTCCTGCTACCAATTCAATCGTGACAGTCTCTATTCACTACTATGAACGGGATGAGTTCAAAAAGGAATTCTTGACAAACCCCTATCCATCCAATATCCATATTGATCCACAGCAACGTTGCGCCGTATTGAATTTCTATGACAACAAATTAGCTGTCTTACCCTTCCGACAAGCAGATCGATTAGATGAGAGACAACATGAAGTGGAAGAGGATGAAGAACAGTAAGGGGGAAATGATTCAAGTTGTGTATAGGCATCTAACACTTCTTTATAAACAAGAAAATGGCCTTATGATCCTAGTTTCTTGATTGATTTAGAGACAATTGATCCGAGAATCCAAAATGTCATTGATATGGTCTTTTTATCAGATTATTATGAACCTACGTTAGCCATCTTGTTTCAATCTGAACATACTTGGACCGGGTAAGATGGAGTGGAGAATGACGGCCCTTTTTTCGTTATTCACTCATTTGATATTGTAGTCGATTAGGTACAGTCAAAGATACAGTTTCAGTAGTTGTTGTATCGCTTGATTTGACAGCCAAGATCTATCCTATCATCTATTCTATCGATCGACTCCCTTATGATTGTCTCAAGCTAGTAGCCATGCCTAAGCCAGTGACGGGTGTGCTGGTCATTGCTGCCAATTCACTCCTACATGTTTCACAAGGTTCTCCTGGTGTAGGTGTGGCAGTCAATGGTTATGCCAAAAAGACAACTGAATTCCCTGGCATGATCTATGAGGATACAGCCATTCAGTTAGAACTCGCATTGGATGGTGCTAAGGCTCTGGCCTATGGTGGCGATCGTTGTCTCATCTTTCTTCAAAATGGTAACTGGGCTGCTGTGCAGATGAGGTTAGATGGTAGTAAAGTAGTTGGCATGGATATCAAGCAGATTGTTCATTCGGATCCACAATCACCTATGGCTACCGTTCCATCTTGTGCTACTCATATAAAGCAGGGTGAATACTTTTTCTTAGGTAGTCGTGTAGGGGATTCTCTGTTGATCAAATGGAACGATCATAAAGACGTGTTTGCCAAACAACCTAACCATACCATGTTTCGTGTATGTGATACCTTGTTGAATACAGGTCCCATTTTGGACATGACGATCGGTGATGTTGAAAGCAATCAAAAAGGCGAAGAAAGACAACGACAACAACTTTCCTCGGACCAAGAAGAAGAAGAAGAGGAGGAGGAAAATAAAAAGAAAAAGGAAAAAAAGAACATGGTGGCCGGTATTCCGGATATGGAGTTGGTGAGTTGTTCAGGTCACGGTAAAAACGGTGCGCTCTCTGTCTTTCAGCGTCATATCCATCCACAGACATCTTTTTCATTCAAGCAATCAGACAGTCAGGCCATTTGGTCTATTAAATGCCGAAAGGAACGACCATTTAACCAAAGAGCGTCTCTGGGCTCTATTCATGATAAAAACAGTCGTTGGGAAACCGACAAAGACCAGGCCATTGAAGAAGTATTCGATAAACTATTGTTTATCAGCAAATCAAAGGCCACTTTGGTCTTATCGGCAGGTGATGAATTACAAGAACTGGTCAAGACTGGATTCTATACACGCGGACCTACCATTGCAGTCAGCACCTTGTTTGATGCTACCCGGATTGTTCAGGTCTATGCTACGGGTGTGATGGTATTGACACCTGAGGGTAAACGCTTAAGCACGATCCCTATGCGTGGTTGTCGCATCGTGGATGCCAGCATCCGAGACCCTTATATCCTCTTGACATTGGACAATCACAAGGTCTTGGCTCTTCAGGGTGATCCTGATACCAAGGAGGTGTCTGCTGTATCCCTGCCTAGCTCTGTTCATAAGATGCCTATCTATATGGCAAGTATATTTGCCGATACTTCAGGCTTATTTAGTACAGTGGCTGAAAAGAAGACCATGCTGGCTGCCAAGAATGCTGCATTGAACACACATCAATCCAAAAAGAAACGAAAGGCGACAGATCAAGCCATGTCGGACACATTCAAGAAACCTAACAAGAATGAGCTGCATGAATTTGATGAGATTGATATGGATTTGTATGGTGAAAGTCTGGATGTCACAACCGAAGCCAACCATATATCAGCCCCCTCTTCTATAAACAACAAGCAGACATTGAATGACATGGAAGATGAAGACGAAATGTTGTATGGTTCCGCTGATGATAAGATCAATGGACAGATCACTCATGAAGATCAACAGGGTGTGGATGAAATCAATGTGAGTCTTCAAGGAGGTGTTGAGCTGAACGAAATTGTACGCGTGAGCTTCTGGGCTGTTCTCTATTCAACCGATGGAACACTTCAGATTCATAGCTTGCCTGACTTTAAAGAGCATTTCGTTTGCCCTCAATTTGACAATGCGCCTGACTTGATCACAGATAGTCAGGAATATGTACACAAAGCAGCTTCAAGCAACAAGAAAGGAAGCGCTCCTGTCTCTACAATCATCAAAGAGGTTCTAATGACACATATAGGCAAAGAGAGAAAAGATCCTCATCTTGTAGCACGTACGGATACCAACGATATTATCATTTACAAAGCGTTTAGTTTTGTGCCTACAGATGATGCTACCTCTGAGCGACTAGCCCTTCGCTTCTCTCGTGTGCATCACGAATATGTGTCTCGTAAACCAGCAGCCATGGCAGAGGAAGAAAAGAAGCGCGTAAATCAAAAGAAGGAAATCATTGATGAGTTTGAGGTGCCTGATCTTGACCTAGAAGAGGAAGAAGATACACTGGCACAGAAAGTGGCTAGCAAAAATGCAGAAAGACATCAGCGCAAGAAACTGCTGATTCCATTTAGTGATGTTGCTGGCTATACAGGTGTCTTTGTGGCTGGTGTTCAGCCTGCTTGGTTGATGAACTCCTGCAAGAGTTTTGTACGTGTACACCCCATGAAGACCAAACAACCTGTGATTGGCTTTACTCAGTTTCACAATGTCAATTGTCAGCATGGCTTTATTACAGTCGATGCCAAATCGACCATCCGCCTCTCTCAGTTACGTACCGATGGTGTCATCTATGATCTGGACTGGGTTTTGCAAAAGGTACCTTTAGGCAAGACAGCACACAAGATTGAGTATCATCCTCTGATGCGAGTCTATGCTGTCATTGTCTCCAATACTCAGCCAGTGCGCGTCATTGAGGAAGAGAACAACCCGATAGATGCAGATCCCAATGTCGATGAGGAGTCATCAGAAGAAGACAAAAAGAAGAAGAAGGCAGAGGGCTTAAAGACAGGTGAATTCTTACCCGAGATTGATCGATTCTCTATGATCATGGTATCGCCTGTGACATGGGAGATAGTGGATATCATCGAATTTGAAGAGTTTGAACAATGCTTCTCTTTAGAATGTGCTGCATTGGAATCTAAGCAAACAAGCACAGGTCGAAAGCATTTCATGGTCGTGGGCACCGGTTACTTGAAGGGTGAAGATACTACCATGAGAGGCTCAATTCGTATCTACGACATCATCGAAGTTGTGCCTGAACCCAACAACCCTCAAACAAACCACAAGTTTAAACATATTCATACAGAGGATGTCAAGGGTGCTGTTACTGCTATGTGTAATGTCAGTGGTCACCTTGCTAGCTGTATTGGTTCCAAAGTGATTGTCTGGAGTTTAGAGGATGATGAAAGTCTAGTGGGCGTAGCCTTTATTGATGTTCAAATCTATGTCACCAGCATGAGTTCCATCAAGAACTTTATCTTGTTGGGTGATGCACAAAAATCTGTTTGGTTCTTGGGCTTTCAGGTAAAGCTATCTTATGTGTGTACGTTTTTTTTAGGGGAACAATTGAACTTATTGCATTTTTTATTTTCTATAAGCTTGAGCCAGCTAAACTCTCCTTATTGGGTAAAGACTATCAATCGTTTGAAGTAGGCTGTGTCAATTTTATTATCGATGACAAGTCTCTTTATCTTGTAGTAGGTGATACAAATGAGAATTTAGATCTCTATCAATATGCACCTTTCAGTAAGTTCTTATTCAGTAAAATACACACAAAGATTAACAAAAAAGTACGCAATAGATTTACAATCATTTGGTGGTCAGAAATTAATGCGTCGTGGTGATTTCCATGTGGGTTCCCAGGTACAAACCATGGTGCGTCTACCTCAAATCGAAAAGACGGATAGAGGGTTTGAATATAGCCGAAGACATTTCTGTCTTTGCGGTACCTTCAATGGTTCCATCTCTGTTATTTCTCCTATCTCTGAAAAGACATTTAAGCGCCTAAGTACGTTGTATGGTCAACTAGTGAATAATGTGCAGCATGTAGCTGGTCTCAACCCTAGAGCATATCGTTTAATCAAGGGACCTAAGCAACGTATGTCCTCCAATAGAACCAAGGCTATCCTAGATGGCGATCTGATATTTGAGTTTGCTGGACTATCTATTGAAAGACAAAAGGAAATCACCAAGCAGATTGGTACAACTGTATCAAGAATCATGGAGGATTTAGTTGACACTGAATCAAGTATTGATCATTTTTAAGTCAATAAATTTTTTTTTTGTCCGGTACAATTTCCTTTTTTGTAATTTCTGTTTATGCTGCAAAAAATGACTTTGTCAGTTGCGCTGCCTAGAAAGATGAGTTCCTTCCTTTTTCCATAAACACATTAATCATGGTGAGTAGTAGACAATAGATGGATGCAAGTGAACAAGACTTTTAGAAACAAGAGATCAGAGGATAGATGGATGGATGGATGGGTGTATACAGGCCATGGCATTTGAGGATAACATACAACCACTTATCATACACACACACGCACACGTATATAACAAAATCAACAAGACATTGTCAACTAGTACCTTCCTGTATTGTGCCCACACATATCCTATGTGCACATATACATATATGCAATCATTGAAACACGAGCCACCTCCCTTTATACATTGCACATGTCAACCTCTCATGATCTCAGCATTTAGAGTCGTACTTCACAACCTATGATAGGCTTGTTGATCTTGAAGGAACAAAAAAAAAAGACATTATGAAGACAAGCAAAAACAACAAGAGGCAGAGAGAAGAGGAAGACACCCAAAAAAAAGTCTATTGCCAATGCTTGATCTCTACAGTTTCCTCTTTTTTTTTTGCTCACTTGCTCCATCCTTTTTTATACAAAAAAACACAGATCACTAAAAAAAAATGACATTATAGGACTCTAAGACTCCCGTCAAGCTTGCCAGAGTTACAAAGGTTCTCGGCCGTACCGGTTCTCGTGGTGGTGTCACCCAAGTTCGCGTTGAATTCATGGACGATACTAACCGTTCCATCATCCGTAACGTTAAGGGTCCCGTTCGTGAAAACGACATTCTCTGTCTCTTGGAATCCGAACGTGAAGCTCGTCGTCTTCGTTAAGATCTTTGCTTCTTTTTCATTTTGTTATAATCAAATTGATTCAGAATAAACTTTAAGAAACCAAAACAAACTTGTGTGTTTCTTCAATGCATGTTTTTTTTACGTATTGCTTTATTTACTTTATGATGTTAAAAAGAGACTCATGTCATATTCATCTTGACCTTCTTGCTTGGTAACAACACCTTGTTCAGTAACAATAGCGGAGATCAAATGAGCAGGTGTCACATCAAAACTAGGATTCCAAACACCAATGTTCTCTGCTGCTGTACGCACAGAGGTAGGCTCGCTATCTTGGACACGAATACCGCTGACAATGACTAGTTCTTCAGCAGGACGTTGCTCAATCACGATGTCTTCACCAGACTTGGTCTTCAAGTCAATGGAGGTAGAGGGAGCAGCTACAATAAACAAGATACCATGATGTTTGGCTGTGATGGCCAATTGATAAGTACCAATCTTGTTGGCAGTATCACCATTGGCAGCTACACGATCAGCACCTACAATGATAGCTTGAACACCGGGATTTTGCTTCAAGAGAGCAGAAGCCATGTTGTCACATATCAACGTAGCAGGGATATCTTCATAGACAAGTTCATAGGCAGTCAAGCGAGAGCCTTGGTTATAAGGACGAGTTTCGGTACAGTAAGCATGCTTCAAGTTACCGTTCTTGTGAAGATCACGAATGATGCCCAAGGCAGTACCCCAACCAGCAGTGGCCAAAGAACCAGTGTTACAATGAGTCAAAACACTGATATTATCCTTTTGTTTGGCGTGCTCCACAATATAGCGCCAAACTTACCAATGTTCTTGTTGTCCTTGACATCGTCTACCAACATTTGTTCAGCAGCTTCAATATAGGCAAGGACGACCACTTGAGGATCCTGAGTAGTGGCGGCCGTCTTTTGGATCACATCCCAAAGCTTAGCAGCAGCATCAAACAAGTTGACAGCAGTAGGACGAGATGTTTTGAGATATTCAATTGATTCATGTAAAAATTGAACTACTTCATCTACTGTCTTGAATTCGCCATTTTGAGAACGAGTGTGAACATCAACAGCCAATGATAAGGCAGCTACGATAGCAATAGCAGGGGCACCTCTTGTCTTCATGGTCTTGATAGCGGCATGACCGTTTTGGACATTCAATACAGTTTCGAAAAGAGTTTCATGGGGTAAAACAAGTTGGTTGAGAATACTAAGGTTGCCTCTAGTATATTTGATAGCTTCGAGTGTTTTGCCAGCTTAAAAAAAAAGTTAAATCCATTGTTTTCATTTGATACTTGTTGTATTAATAAAAACTAAAGAAAAAGGGGGTATTTACTGTTGTTGCTCATGATATGATCAAGATTGATAAGAAAAAAGGAAGAAAAAAAAAAGGATCAATGGTTGTACCTTTTTTTTGCTCTTTCTCTTACAATAATGATCGAAAAGGACTAAATGGTGACGGCTAATGTGACTCTTTTATTTATTTTTTAAATTCATGCGCATTTCACAACAATGACTTTAACTACATGTAGACTCACTATGCTTCTTGTTAACTTTGTCTTTTGATGAAATTGAAGCCAGATTGAAGCCAAATTGAAGCCAATCGTTTACGACTTTAGAAAGCAACTATAATTAGCTTGTCCATTGATTTCAATTATTATGCTTTTAAGCGAGCTTGTGCAATGGATATCCTACTGTATACAAAAAGTTGATTCTCACTCTTAGGGTCATTTTTAATGACTTATTGCCATAGCTTTGCATATAGTACGTAGCTCGTATAAAAAAAAAGACTATAGATTCAGTTGCTTTATGCTTATCAAAGCAATGTCCATTACTTTCAGTAAAATAAACTTGTACTCGAGAACTTTAAAATTTGCAAACATGTTGCTTTACTTGCACCCAATACATCGCATCTTTTATAGAAGGATAATATGTGATATGTTCAGAAATGGCAATGACTAAATTGAGAGAAGACTATCTCTTTTTCTTGCGGATTTTTATACCCTTGACTTATCAGTAATGCTAAGCACGTATAGCTGAGCAGTCTGTTGCTTATGTTACTCATAGCCATGATACGAGTTAAAAAAAAAGCGTTTAACATAGGGACCGCCAGTTGCACAAAATATTTCTATAGTTGGATACTATTATGCGCCAATAGAAATGTACTTTCAAATAAATTATTGATGGTTATACTAACCGACTGGTATAGATCAGAGAGTTTGAAGATACTATGACGGTAGTACGCACTAAACAAAAGAAGTAGTGGCGGTAGTACACAATTTTGAACATGTAGATAATTATGCTGTTGAAGGAGTCATATTTTTCAATTTGTGAATAATAGCATTTAATGCATAACAAAGTAAACGGATTCAATGGTTTATTATCTAAGTAAAAGATGAAGAGAAAGCAATGAGTCAGTATGTTGGAGCTTTAAATTTTGATATTACTCTACGTACTTAATTTTCAACTTTAGGGAACTGTCAGTAAACTTGGAAATCTTTCTTCCTGCCATCAATTGCAAAATAGAGTCTGTTTACTGCAGGATTAGAGGTATGGTCATTCTTCATTCTTAAAGCGCCCCAATGTATCTGATCTACATTTTGTAGATGCAAAGGGGATGGCTTGTTTGATTGCTTGATAGGAAGCTCCAATGGTAAGAATGTCATAGCAGGATTCCATTCGCTTTCAAAGCTAGGAGACGGGTAAACACAGATTGGTGCAGAAACAGCATCAGCTAAAATCTGCGCACAATTTGGAGAGTTGAACCAGTATTTCTTCCCTGCCACCTTGGACTGTCTATGTGGTTTTGGATGGTTTATATCTAAAGAGGCATCATCTTCATCAATCTGACTGTCACCAATTTTTTTAATTCTCACTGCCTTCATTTCTTCCGCTGTCAGATCTATGCCGCAAGTGATTTTGTCCTCTGTATCTTTTACATCTATGCCAAAGGACTTCTCATAAACTTCTCGGTTCCTTTTTAATGCCTTTAGCATTTCTTGTTTGATAACGGGATAAAGCCCCTCATTTCCATAAACAAGAAAGCTTGCACTGTGGAAGCCACAATGACCATCACCGACAGGATCGTATGCCTCAGAGACATCACTTCTAGGATTACTAGAGTGAATGTCAAAAGGGAAATATGCCTCTTGAAGCCTAGATCTTGCAAAATTTATACTGCGCTTCTTGGGGATATTCATGTGATGGGTAGCACCATTGCTCTTTCTTTTCTTTTCAGCCACAAACACGGTATTGTCAGGAATACCTTGCAAGACGTTTTGCAAACTGTTTAAAAACCATTTATATGTTTCTTCCTTCTCATCAAAAGTCCATGCAAAAGCGATCAGGAAAGTTTTAAGGGTAAAACCTCCAACATTGCTAATACCATAAGCACAAATCAATGGCATCTTCAGGTTGTTTGTGCCATAGGTAGCATCAATGATGATTACTTTGTTAAACCTTCTGGCATTTTCTACCATGTAATCATTGTTGAAAAATACTCCAGTGAGAAAGCCAGCAGCGTTGAAAGAGTAATTGGCCTTATAGTTTTCGCTTTCTATTTGTTCAATTAAATTAGTTGCTGCTTTTTTCTTTTTAGAAAGACAAGCTATGATGTCTCTTTAGTTTGGCTTCATAGCAACTATCGTTTATATCGTTTATTGAATGTTTGTTGAATTTGGCACCTTTGCTCAAAGATTTTTTACTTGCTCATCAACATGGTTTATTTGCTAGATAATCTGACACATAAGTACTATATAGTCATCCTCTTTCTATAAAATGCTTTTGAAATATCATTCAAGCTATGAGAAGCTCAGAAAACTAGATTGCCCAATCAGAGGTCCATCCTCTATGCACAGATAAGGATATAAGAGAGGCTCTTATGGTGTTACCTGGTAATTGATGAGAAATCTTCTTTCACTGGTCAAACATAATCAGTGGCACTATCTTGGTTATTCAGAGCAATTGTGTTATTTTTATGAAGCTTTTAATTAGCTCCACTCGAGTATCATCCGATTTGAATGCATTCCCAATAGTACTCATACGCAAAGTCATTCGCTTGTGATCTCGGCATTTATGGACACTGATGTCGAGATCCTCACTGGTTCTTTTCCAACACTGTAACTAGAAGAGAAAATAAAGACCTTTTTAGTTTTGATTCTATGTATAATGCTTCAAGTCCTAACGCGGATCATATTGGTTTCTTTTTTTTTCTTTTCAGAGTATAGCCAGCTTTGACTGTTTAACCACTCGCTATAAGAAAACAAGCCTAAGAAAGAGATTAACCTTGATAGAGTGACAACCTCCATCTTAAACAAGCGTGACAAATTCAACCAAATTAAACCTCTCGGTAATTAACTTTTGAGAACAAAAGAGTTTGTGATGCTCATATAATAGAATAAGAGAGCAGGTTAGGAACCTTTCAAATTCTTGGGCATAAAGAAAAAGAACTTGGAGCGGAGTCTATGCGCACTGACCAACGTCTTGAAGTGGTTGGACAAGTATCACTATAATCCATGCTTTTTTGAAAAGGAGTTTATTTATGGAAGTAAAGTAAATGTCAAGGAAATCTGCATCCTTTCTTTGTAGCTCTTTACTCTTTCTTGCTTTTTCTTACTTTTTCCTACAAAATAAAAAGGAGAAAGCAAAAAACACAAGGGGGTGGGAAAACACAAAAAAGCAAGTCCCATCAAGGACTGCTAGAAAAATTTAGCAGTCAAAATAACATGTGATTTGGTCTTGTCAAAAAAGATATAAAAAGGGACCTTTTCCCTCTTGTTTTCTGTTTCTTTATCCTAACTCTGATTATAGTACGTTTGGGACTGGGCAGCTTTCTAGCTGTGATAGTAACGCGGACTGATGAGTCGAGCTCTGCCAAGTTTCTAATGATCGGCTTCATTGTCGTGAAGGAATTTCGCTTGAGTATGTTTGTTCATTGTTGGGCAGCTGCATACACCTGATCTCTTAAAAATGGTTATGTATCGTCTTCGGCGACGCACTTAGTTCCCTTCCCGTGAAGCGCTAAGTATGCAAGTTAACCGGAGGATGACGATGATTGTTATTGCACTCCCTTTGAACAGGGATCCGCCTCATGATCATTGCTGTATGGTAGCGCTGCACGGGACAGCATGCCATACTCAATGTGAGCCGGCGTATTATATATTGCCTTCTTTTCCTCCACAATTTGGGAGGTTTTGGCACTGACTTCGGTTGGTGTGTATACTTAATGAAAATGAAAATTATTATAGTCTAAGGGGAGAAAAAAAAGAGAATACGCTGCTTTTTTTTTTTTCATTATAGACATTGGCATATAAATATCAGCCAAATTCAACACATACATCTACCATGCCTAATTGCATTTTTGAAATCAAGTGGGCAAAACTCGACTCAAGCAGCAGGTTGTGTTTGCTGATTTAAGGATTTAGATTCTTTGCCAAAAACCTTGAGATTTGTAGACTGAAAGAAGAAATAAGGCAATGTTCAATAACAGAAATCATGCTTTTTGCTGTGTCACCCAAACGAACGTAGTCAACAAATTGATTTTTAGGGCGTTTTCTCTAAAGAAGAAGCCCTATTGCTTTTTTTTTTCTGTTCTTTCTTGATTTTGAAAGTCTTGTGTATGTATCCTCAGTACTTGAAAGTAAGGATATGCAAAAAAAACCATTATTAGCTGTTTTATGCAATGCTGAGCAGTTTAAAAAGCGTTAGTTGGTACTTGAAAATACTTTGCCAAAACGATAATTTAGTGGTTATTCGATATAAGAATAATGTGAATCAGTTCAATTTTTTACTTGCAAAAAAAAAACAAAAATAAGAGTTGTAGTTTTCTATAAAATTTGAAACTTGCAGGTTATAGTCTGCAATACTGTATTTACAATTTTCTTTTTAAAATAAAACAAAACAAGAGAATGATGTTAGGTCTAGTTTAATCTCCAATCCCTGATAGAGTCTACCAATCCACAATATTCTGGGCCAGTTATGTCCTCTAAAAAAGAAACAACCTGTTAGGAATCAAAGCTGCTTCATAAAGCACTCTACTTGGCTACCTGAACTATAGGTGTTACCAACCAAGCCATAGGTCTTGACAAGATACTCCTATAAAAAGGGAGTGACAATTGAGAAACGGCCCTTGAAGTCATCTCTTGGCATCTCTTTTACTATCGCTCGTAAGCAATTTGAGTTATAGATCTACATAGTGCGTTTTTTCAACACTACCCCCAGCTTCTCTAAGCTAATGACTGTTACAAGCCTGTTAAAGTTGAATGTTACTTGAAGTTGCATTCTGATCAATACCAATGGAAAGCTTTTCTGCATCTGCAGAAGTCAAATTGTTTTTGCGACCTTCTGCAGAGCTCAACAAATTGGCTTCATCGAGCAAATGGTTGTGCTTGTATGCATTTTCATCCTTTGATTGCACAAGTTCAAATCCCTCATTCTTTTTCTGGTAAAATGTCAATTTGTAAGGACAATCAATTTTACAACTTAATCTGATTCTCTGCTTATCAACTGGATCCGCTCCTCTAGTGTTGCAATATGATTCACCCTTCTTGCAAATCGAAACTAATCTGTTCTTTTCTGATTGATGGGTTGTCAATGTAAAGTTGCTTTTTGTAGCATATTCAATGAACAAGGTTCTGATAGTACTTTTGTCAGCTTTTTTAGGAATAGCTGGAAGAGGAGAAGGTACCGAATAAAGATTTTGATTCATTTTGCTAAAGTTTTAACGTTGTTTGTTTGCTTCAAATAGAGTAGGAAATGTGTCATAAAAGAAATTTTGACAAAAGAAAACTTCACCCTTTATCTACACGTTCAAAATTGCATAGAATTTCTTATGGCGGTCCCTAAGAGAGCTGAAAAAAAAAACTCTGCCAGTCTTAAAAAAAGTACAGCTACTTGGAAATTTTACACACTCTTGTTTTTTTTTGTTTAAAGATGTTATCATGAACACAACAAGTTATAACCATTCTTCTTATCAGACTTCCGATGCCTCAGCTTCACTATTCCCTCCTATTGTCGACAATAACTCCCTGTCATCAGCCTCACCTCCCTTGAATGATTCACAAGAAGAGGGTGGTTTGTTATGGAATAACGTGAATACGCTTGCTATTCCCGATGATCCTTCTTCTTCTTTACCTAACCCTTCCCAAACCCAAACCTCTGGGTTTGCTAAAGAACTCTTGTCAAAAGCAAGCACCAGCTCTTGTGCACTCATGTATCGAGAAGGCCATTCAGCAGACGAATCCAAAAAAGAGGATTCCACTGTCTTTAATATTTCTTGGGGTGGTGATGATAGACCACCTATGGAACTTCACCCTCAAACTGAGCCCACCAAACTGACTCGGCCTTTACCAAAACCCCGTGGTATTCGCAAGTTGCCGGAACCAGAGCCCTCTGAGGATGGTACGATTGATGAAGATACCTTAAAGCGTAGAAAGGTAATCATGACTAGATAAAGTATTCTTTCTAAGAAAAAAAAAGTTTGACCATCATCAAAACAGAATACAGATGCAGCAAGAAGGTCCCGTTTGAAGAAATTGATGAAAGTGGATCAGTTAGAAAATCAAGTGAATGCTCTGCAGGCAGAGAATGCAAAGCTTGTACTTAATAATGCTGTCTTGGAATCCGAAAAACGTAGTTTACACGCAAAAGAGATCGAGTACAAGAAGCGCATCAAGTATCTTGAAGATATCATGATTTGTCAAGGATGGGATTTTGAGAATAACTGCCATGTCAGCAGTGATCAATGGTAGAACTCAATATGAGAAAGTGAATATACCATGGACAGAATAAATACATTTTATTTTTCTAAAGCTATTTGTGAGAGCGTTGATTTCCTATGTAGACAGGCTCACCAGAAGAAGTGAACTAGTTCAATGTTTTAAGCATACAAATTCCATTTCATTTCTTTTTTCTTTACCTGAAAATTGGGATCAAACACAAGTCCATTTTGGATTATTTCATGACGATAAAAACCTACACACAATGAATTAAGAAAATTGAATTTAAGCAAAGAGAATGAACAACATTACTGCTACATTGATATCCAAATCTATATACAAATAAACATAAAAGAAAAAAGCTCAACATTCCATTGTGTACTTGTTTTCGTTTCTTTTTTTCTTTTACCTATGAGGTATATAACTAGCAAATAATCCCCACTTTTTTTTTTGACGTGTAACAAAAAAAATGAGTCAAATTTATATATACATTTCATTCTTTTGTTGTTTACCTTATCACCACATCCATGTTCCTTTGCCACCTTGTAACATATAAATAAATGAAAGGAGGCTTCTAGATACTATAAGAAAAACGTACCTTTAAGAACAGTTGTTTTTCCTCTTCGGACCAATCCTCTTTCCACTGTTCTTCACCTGGTTCATTATGTCTATAGAAATATTGGTTGGGATTCTTTTTGAACATCTTGAGAGCTTCTGCCTGTAGATGGAATAAATATCAATTGAATCTAGCTGTAAATGAAGATCTTACTTTTGCATTGGATGGAGCGCCTTTCTTTCGCTTTATCCCACTGCCTGTTGGATCTGCATACGAATAAGTACCACCTCCATTGTTCTCCCATGCCTCTGTAGCAGAAGGGGCTAGTCCATATTTCTCCATAATCACCGGATTCACCCAACCTCTAAAATGACCATCCACTCGAATGGCTTTGGCTTTAATTTCTTCCGAGAAATAATCATCCGCTGTCAACAGCTTCCCTTCATTGATCATGTCTGTATAGCGAGGATCTTCCTAGAACCATAGAGATAAGCATAAAGATTCATTTTCTGATCCAATCATCCCATTTACTTTAACAGTCTCAGCCAATGCCTTTATAGCTTCATGATCATCTAATGTAATCTCCAGTGCTTTTTCTCCTCTAATTCGAGATGATTTTCTGATTTGAATGGCTTCCTCTTTTTTCGGTCTAGTGACTTTTATTGTTCAATTGGGTTGTCTTTCTCTCTCTAACATGGGACTTACTTGTATTTCGTTTCCTCCTTTTTACACTTGTTTCTGAAATAGACCTATCATAGATCATAAGTCATATAGATACATGTCTCAAGTTGTGTATTTTTTTTTTTACTCAGCTTACACTTCTGTCTTGACAGTCGCGTGCAAGGACTGCTTCGCTGAACCAACTTCAAGTGAAGCTAATAACTCTTTATTCAATTCAATATTCTTAAGGCGTGCTTTTTCTAAAAATAACAATTTAACAAGCCAAGTCTATCTTTCAGCAGAATACTAGTGTAAGGCTAACCATAAGGTGTTAGTTCAGTCGTCATTGTAGAAAGGTTTCTAGAGTAATAAAGTAAGGTGCAAAAAAATGAAAGAAAGGTACACAGAAAAAAGGGGAAAGAAAAATCCAAAAAAGTGGCTTATCAAGAAAAAAAAAAAGGACTTGCATGAATTTATTTTATACATGGTCTAATGAAGAGAAAAAATGCAGTACAGAAATAGATAGTAGATAAGAGAGAAAAAAAAAGGGAAGGAAAGGGGGGATAAGTAAGTAAGGCTTTTTTTTTGTAGTGTGTATGTGTTTGCTTCATCTAAAATTCGTTAACTTGTCCGTTGTGATAATAACTGATCAAATCAACGCTGAATTCAGCCAATTGATGGTAGAACAACTTCAACAAATGAGCTTGGTTTGTAGAGAGTGTTTCACCTTCCATACAGATAGTGTAGGGAACAAGCAATGTGACAATACCATTCTTCAAGGTAGTAGGCATACCAAGAGATCTCAAAAGAGGTTCCATATTGTGAGGCATAGGATCAGCACCACGCTTGACAGGACCTTCGGGCAAGGTGACAGTCTCGGTAGCAATACCACCCGAGCGAGCATAATCGGGCTTAACGAATTCATCAAAGTATGCCTTTACTTCTTGAGGTTGCTTGTTGGTGAATAATAAACCCACTTCACTGTTTAAGTTCTATTGCAAAACAATCAGCCTACCATGTCTTGTTTTTTTTTCTTTTCTTTTCGAAAGGAAACATTACCTTGGCAATAGCAGCAATGCCTTCCTTGTATTCTTCCTCAGGGGTAGTACCGAGGGCCTTGGCCATGACACGATTCTTACCATAGAAGAAACGAGAGTCGCTAAAGTCATGACGGATCTCCTTCAAGTATGTGTTACGCATGTCCTTAACAGAGTAAAGGTACAAATAATCGTAGTTGTCAACACAGCTTTGAATCTATAAAGTATATGAAATCAGTCAATGTTCAAAAAGCCAAAAAAAAAGAGATCTATAAATCTTTACATCTTCAAACAACTTTTCTTTGCCACCACGACCCTTCTTATCAGTCTTAGTCAAGGAAACTATTGTTGAGTCAGTTTCTCTATGTCTTTCTGGAAGTCTAGCTTTATTTCCAACACTAACTACTCACCAACTGTACTACGCTTTGACTTGGGCATTGTCTTGATTTATGTAATGAGCTGGTTTAGAAAGAAAAAAAAAAGGAGAAGAAAAAAACTATTAAGCTTGATTGACCCAATGGGTTCAACACAGAAAAAAAAATATTAGCTGGGTGACTGTTGTAGCTGGTTTTTTGATCCACTTATTTCTTATTAGGGCTACTTTTTAAATGAATATATGCTTGGGAGTTTGAAAATAACATAGCAAAGCCACTTGTCGAAAATCACACCTCTATGCCATATGTTTCATCCTGCTACCGTTTTTTGATGCATTGGATCCACTAAATCAGAAAAAAGTTGTAATCTTCTTTTTTGATGTGCGCACAGCCTTCATCTGGCCATGATTGCAAGAGAAAGTTTAGGGAAACAAGCCTTGCTGATTTGTTTTAGAGTAAAACAAGGGCAGATAAAACCTGGATACTAAAACTTGTGTATTTGGAGTTTAAAATTCAGTGAGGTTATATACCACGACCCTAAATCCTTATATACCACGACGCACCCGATCCATACCTGAGTTTCAAAATATTATATAAGCTTTATATACCACGACCCTTATATACCACGACCATTTTTTTTTAATTATTACCCCTTTTCTCTTTGACATAACAATGATTACAGATCAACTTTACAAAGTTCCAGAAGCACTTCCTAACATCCCCAGCAACATTGATCGACAATCTCTCAATACTCTTATTAGAGAATACTCAATTAGAAACAAATTTGTCGTTTCTGTCACTCGGTCTGACGCAAAAAGCTTAATCTTTCAGTGTGTCAAAAGTGGCAAGCAAAGGGAAACGAAAAGAGTCGAAGATCCTAGCAAACGTCGTGCCAAAATGAGCCATAAGACAGAATGCCCCTACACTATCAGATTCTTCAAGCCCAAAGGCAAAAATTTGTTTAACCTTCTTGATCCTAAGAATGAGAATGAACTTTGTCATAACCACCCTATCGATGATCTCAATCTACTGTCAACTTCAAAGGGACGTAAAAGTATTCTTGAAGTAGATGACATGAGAAAGATTAGCTTTGGTCTTGAGCAAAATTCATCAGCTCGTAAAATTCAGAATACAATCAGTAAAGATAGTCCTTATAACAAATTGACTAAAGCTGACGTTAAGAACATGAAAAGTGTCTATAACAAACAGACAAAAGAAGCTTCCCAGAGAGCATCTACTGAACAAGCAAATTTGTTGATCCAGCAAATGCAAAGCAATGGCTATATGACATTTTACGATTTTGATCAGACAATGTTCTTGAAGTCCATTTTTTTTGCGAGCAAGCCAATGACAGAAAAAGCAAAGCAGTTTCCTGAAGTAATGGTTATCGACGCAACCTACAAGACAAACAATCTCGGTATGCCATTGATTGGTATCTATGGGGTTGCAAACATTGGCCAAAGATCCTTCAAGAGCTTTCCTGTAGCCTTTGCTTGGACATCAAATGAGCAGGAAACTACTTATCAATGGGTTCTTGAAATGCTCAAGAAACAAGTGGGTGACGAATTGCATCAAACTGTGTTCGTTACTGACAAATGTACTGCTTTGAGAAATGCGCTTGATAAGTTGTTTCCTCAAAACAAGAAGCTTTTGTGTACATGGCACATGTTGAACAACTTGAGCGATCACTGTAACAAGAAGACGTTCAAGAATGATGATGTTGTTGAAGAGTTCAAGTCGTGTGTTTCTGATTTGATTAACCTCACTGGCTTCACAAAGTATTCAGAAAAATTGAACAAGATCAACGGGATTCTCCTTGATGACAACTATTTTGTTTCAAGAGAAGAAAGAATGAAGTTCAAAGAGTACTTTGAAGCAGAATGGAAGTTGTGCTTGCATCAATGGGCTGCCAGCTACACTTCCAAAATCAAAACAATGGGTTGCACCACTACTCAAAGGGCTGAGAGTGGACATAGTGCTCTGAAGCGCAAGATGATTTCAGCGCAACATCTTTGTGTTGCTTTTGATAAAGTACACGAGTACTTGAAGGACTTTGAGCGCAGCTATGAAGAACAGAAGTTGAAAGAGAAAGCAACTTCTGATAAGGTTATCAGTGAAGATGAAAACCTCCGTCATTTGCGTGGTAAGATTGGCCACCTCGCTCTTTACAAATTACGTGAAGAATTGTATAGAGAACGCCCTGTCATCCCCAAGCATTACTCTGAATGCAATTGCAAGAACAGAGTCGTTTATGGCTTGTTTTGCTGCCATCAATTTGATGCTTTAGGGAATCAGAGAATTGAGCTGTCAAGCATACCTCGCCGATGGTGGATAGTCAGCAATCAAGAAGAAGAAGTTGCAGATGCCCCTAAAAGCTTCTCCAAAGATTGGATGAAGTATGTTGTTGCTTTGGAAGGTGCATTCCGTGATGCTGAGGGTGATTATGTGGAAACGATTCGACTGACAGATGCAGTTGAGAGTTTCCTCATCTGCAATACCGATTCGTATGTTGATGGTAGGTCTCGCATAGCCGAAGAGCCTCTATCAGTTCCAAAGCTGACTCTTCCAGAAGCGACTGAGGTCAAGAAACCAGGAAGACCTGCAAAAATACAGCGCCTTTCTGCATTGCCAAAAGACTTTGCTTCTGCTAAGTTTAGGAAGACCTTTACGAAAGAAAAATTTAAAGAAGAAGAAAAGGAAGAAGAAAAGGAAGAAGAAAAGAAAGAAGAAAAGGAAGAAGAAAAGAAAGAAGAAAAGAAAGAAGAAAGAAAGAAGAAAAGGAAGAAGAAAAGGAGGAAGAAAGATGCAAAAGAAAAGCATGTGAAGAAAAAAGCGACTTTGTATACGACTTGTATATTCCCAAAAAAAGAAGGGTTGCTTATACAGAAGAGTTCAGAAAGCAACAGTTGGATTTTTCTCTCTCTGTTGATATTAAGCAAGATGATGTTGTATCGACCTATAATCCAAAGAGTGATGGTTATTGCGGTTTTAGAGCAGCATCATATTTAATATATGGAGATGAAGAGCAATTCACGAAGGTAAAAGAAGCTATGATCTCTGTGATGTCAAAAGAGTTCAAAAATGGCATGTCCTATGAAGACTTTTACCGAAGCTCATTTGGAATGACCACAGATGAAGTAAAAATGACTATCACATGTGGCATCGACTTGAACAAGAAAGAAGATGAAGTAACTGGATATGACCGCCATAGAAAAGCAAGAACAGCTGGCATGTCTTTTTGGTTTGACAGCATTGATTGCATGCAAGTACTTGCAGATGCATACGGTCGTCCTGTCTGTTATCATCCAGACTCTGTCAGCAAAAGCCAATTGGATGTAGCCTTGACGTACTTTCCCTTAGTCTTGCCCAAGAGGCTAGATCAAAAGCCGGTGCCTCTGCATTTCCAGTACATAGGTGGAATTCATTGGGGAGCTGTAAAACTCAAGAATTCTAGCAGCAACCTTCCTCCTGCAAGTAGAGTTTACTTTAACTCTTATCCTGACAGTTTGAAAAACTACAACTTGTATTGGAATAAATGGGGACAGTTCCCCAAAGAAAAAGCAAAGAAAAAGAATCAAAAATTACTTCAAGACATCATATCAATAGAATAAATGAATTTATATTCATAACCTTCTTACTAGAACAGCTCTGATATACATTTGAAATAAGGGCAGTGGTATATAAGGGCAGTGGTATATAAGGGCAGTGGTATATAAGGGTAGTGGTATATAAGGGTCGTGGTATATAAAGCTTATATAATATTTTGAAACTCAGGTATGGATCGGGTGCGTCGTGGTATATAAGGATTTAGGGTCGTGGTATATAACTTTTCCCTTTAAAATTTATAAGATAGTAAAAGCCATCATCAGTCTTCTTGTCAAATGTTTGATTTCAGGATTACCTCTGATAATATCTGAAATGATTTTAAGTTTCCAACTTTGTGATAATTTTTGCTCCAGTCCGACATTTAGCGGAAAACCCAATAAGTCGTCCTGGCTTCTGTATATGCCCAAATACGACACTAATTCTTTTGGAATAAAGAGACCCCTAAACGTATTTTTTTGCTCCCCTCTAACTTTTATTTTTTAAAGCGAAGACCAAGCTTTACAGTTAAGGCAAGCTGTGGAGATCGTCAAAAAAAAATACAGCAGGCTGCCAGAGAGAGAGAGAGAGAGAGAGAGGAAGACTGGTTGACATTTGATATTTAATTTTAACAAACCAGATGTTGCTGAAGCAAAGCAAAATCATTTTCAGTGGAAAGAAAGACATAAGCATCACCTATGAGATAAATAGAATCAACTTGAGGATGCTTACCTTTTAGCAGATTATCTATAAGATAATAGAAGGAAATTTAGTGGTTTTAGGTGTAATAAAATTGAATTTAATAGTGCAAAGATGACAAAGTGCTGAACACTTTTTGTGACAAGTAAAAAGAAACGAAGAGGCATCATGCTGGGCCATTTCAAAGACTTGTAAAGAAAGTCGAATTTATTTAAAAAAAGCTGATGAAAAAAACATTACTTTTTGATACCAACCTGAGAAAAACTGACAAGCAGTAGTCATTGTAGTTTCATTCACTTTCAATTGAAAGACTAAAAGAGACTCGCTTTGTCGAACAACAGAGCCAAATGTGGCTTTCAATTAAGAGAATTTCATAGAGTAAGGGAATATTTATTAAAGAAAGGTGATCATTTGTGTTTGAGCTCATCCAAAACGAAATCATAATGAAAAGGTGATTTTTATACGATATGAGAAGTCTTTTTCCTTTTTTACTCTTTTTCCAGAGAAAAAAAAATGGATTCAGAGTAAATAAAAAAGATTTGTGCTGCCAACTAGTATTGTTAGCTCCTCTACAATTGGAGTAATGTACTCCTTCTCTTTTTTCTTCTGTAACTGGCTACTTTACTATTGAAATAAAGATAAAGAATAGCAAAGAATATAAAACTTGCTTAAATGTATTACGTCGATATCTAAAAGCAAAACGCTTTGTATTTTATTAATACACTTGTGTTTGAAGAACAGCACAAGCAAGATACTCAGTAGTTACATACATGTGTCTGTGTATTAGCCTCATTTTCATTTTAATGAAGAGGAAGAAAAAAAAGAGAGAGAGAAAGAGACATCAATTTAAAATGAAATCAAGCTTCGCCTTTTGATTGTTTTTCCAGTTAGATGATGATGATGAGGGTGGAGGAGGTGGAGGTGGAGGCGGAGGTGGATGAGAGGGATAAAATGGTATGAACTGCTGCTGTTGTTGTTGTTGTTGTTGTTGCTGTTGCTGCTGCTGCTGCTGCTGTTGCTGTTGTAAAGGGTGCGAAGAAGAAGGTGGAGCAACCTGTTGCTCATGCGGATAAGGTTGTGATGGTGGTAGTCGATGATAAGAAGATGATTCATTGCCATACATAGGAGGTGCTGGTTTCTGTACATGATTGCGATAAGACGAATGATAGGTTGAAGATTCCTGTCGACCTGTAAAGTCTGTGTAATAACTAGGATGGGAATGATATGCTTGATTGGGTTCAACTGAGGTTGTTAGAAGATCATGTATACTAGAGAATGACTTCTTCTGTTTTTCCTGTTGAATGACTGTAGGGGCTGATACAGCTCTTGTGTCTTGTATAGTTGGCATGATAGGTCGATTGAAAGGTACTGTTGCTTCTTTAGTACGTATGGTAGGTTCTGAAGATCCAGTTTGAGTGTGTTGAGAATGATGATGATAGTGGATAGGCTGGTCGACAGAAGAGCGGTGAATTAAACGGTATATAGGCGAACTCGAAGATGGTTTAGAAAAACTCGACTCTGTTCCTCTAGGCTGTTGCTGATATATAGATGGTTGATTGGGTGGTGATAAGACAGGTGATGGTTGAAAAGCTTGCCGTGATGGAGAAAAAGAAGGTGGTGCAGACAAAGCAGACGTAGAAGGTGAAGTTGAAGTGGGTGGCATGGAAGAAGACTGTTTCTTCTGCACTGACACATTCGGCTCTGGATTAAGTTGTGTTGTTTGAATAGATAAAGTGGTAGTTTTATGGTTGGTATGAATTGGTTGTTTTTCTTCCATGTCTTTTTCTTTCAAGGTATCCTCTATGGTATTGTTGCTTTTGATTCGCTTGCCCCGTTGTTGATCTTCTACTGTCTCTTTTGCTTGTTCAAGATCTAGTTTTGCTTCTACTTTTTCAGTTGGTTCTGTTTCCTCTGGTATAGTGCTGACGACGGATGAGGAAGATCTCTCTTCTAATTCAGGTTTTATATCTCTAGATGATTTTCGTTTGGTATTAGATTCACTTGATATTGAGTTCTGACGTGAATGATCTGAATGTTCGCGAAAATACCCTCCTCCCTGATTAGGTGAATAAAGAACTGGACTGGCTGAAGTAGGTGTATTGAGTGGAGGTATGGCTGGTGTGGTCACTGTATTAGCTGTGCTGAGAGATAATGTGGATGGTGTAGAAGGTAAGGGTGGCATAGGGATACCCTTTTCTCTTGCTTTCCATGCTGCACGTACTCTCTCCATACAAGATAACAATTGCTCTTTTTTTACTCCCTCTTGTGTATTATACATTACTTGCTTAACAATAGATTCATCATTAGCTGTTGTTTTGTCATCTCGAAACCTAACAAATCTAGAAAATAGATTATTCAACCTGATTGCGAAACAAAAGAATGTAAAATTAATTACATTACCTCCAGCCTCCTTTCCGAGTAGTTGGAGCATATCCTGGCTCAATGATTGTTACTTCGCATGTAGGATCATATCTGGGATGGATTAGATTTTCTGTTGTTATTCCTCATGTATAAACTCACCTAAATTCGGCAATTCGACCTTCTGGTAAATGGCTTTTCCATCTTTAATATTTTAAATAATTAGAGACATGAAAGTTCAGAAAAAAAAAGACATTTACTTACTCGGTAGCTAAATTGGGATCTGGTTGGAAATGATCATAGAATTTATAAGTAACACCATTGGACAAGACTTCAATAGCATAAATAGGCTTATGCTCCTTACTCCACCGAGCAGAAATTCGAAAATCAGCTGTATTCAATTCTGGTGGTTTCCATTTCAACCTAACAACAAAGTACTGAGCTTTTTTTTCTTTCTAAATCATCATAACTACTACGTATATCTTCTTACAGTTTTTCACAAGTACCCAATGTGTATCCGTATTTGACAGGTGTCCAGATAATGCCATCACTTTTGTGTTTAAGTTTAGGAATTTGATCAAACACCAAATGAAGACCATACGCTCTTTCCATCTTTTTTAATTCTACTCTATAGTCTCTTAATCAAGATTAGTTCCTTTTTTTCTTCTTCTTGTGAGACACCTGTTCTCTATTTCAATACATTACGTAAATGGTGGCAGCTTAGTTGGATCAGATTGATTTCGAATAGAGGCTTTAAAAGGCTGAATGACATCTTGTTGCAACATCTTCAAAAAGAAAGTAATGTGTCAGTAAAAGATGAACAATAACAGAAAAGCAACTTACACCAAGTCGAGTGTTGAATGATCTTTGTACAATGGTTGCCCCATTTACAACCATCAGATCAAATATAAGATATCTCCATGTCTTTTTATTTACATCTATATCGAGCACAAGTTCACCATCCATCAAAGTCTCCTTTAGGTATTCATTCTCTCTTCCTCTAGCTGGGAATACCAAGTTGGGCACATAATACCAGAACTGGTTACGATCACACTAACAGATGAACAATAAAATAAAACAGATGAGAACACAACAGTAGCTTTTTTGTTTTTTGTCAAGATATGTAATTACCAGAAACGAAGCAGGGCCTTTGGGTGAGTGAAGAAAGAACAGCAAATAACGTACACCATCAGATTTCTCGCAAACAAAATAATCTTCACGTTCGATATCCACTAAATGTTTTGGTTCGAAACTGACAGGTTGTGATCCAGGAAAGCTGACAATAATAATAAGTTGGTAAAGAATTCTTTCTTGCTTTGTATTATTATTATTATTATTATTATTTTACCTGTCACTTTGTGTATGCAGTAATTCTTTAAGCTTGGTTTGAAGTACTTTACTGTAAGTAGGGTCTACGCGTTTTCCAATTTGTTCTGGGAGTAACTGAGGTTCAGGATTGGCCATGGTTGGGTCTCAGTAATCACCTTTGTAAGAAAGAGAAAGTGAGTTTAGTAACCCTTTTTTCTGCTTTTTCTACTTCTTTAGCTACCTTTCTTCTCTTATATATGTTTTAATTCAATATGTTATTTGCTGAAAAAGAAGGTTTGCATATATACACACAGGCACGCTTAATAGCTATGAATACGCATACACACGTACGCAAGAATTAAAAGAAAAAGCCCAAAAAAAACATGATTGTGTATTTAGAAAATCAACGCCACCCTTTGTCAGAAAAAAAAAATCAAATTGCCGAAATACTTGTCTAAATTAGGAAAGAGGTTTATTCTTTTTATTAAAGATGGCTCCAATCATCACATGACAATAGCCTTCTCTCTCTTTTGAGATTTATGATCCAAAAGAAAAACGCGACTATCAACGGATCATCAAATTTCTTTTACGGCAAAGGCTCATGCTAACTCGCGGGTCTGCCTTGTTACCACCTTTCTTACTTTCCGGTCTCACCGTCCTTCTTGTGCCATTCGGACTCTCTTTGTCAACTCTGTCATCCGTAACCTATACTCTTGGATTAAGAAGTTGGTTCATCTTTCTCCGGACCAACCCCGAATCTCTTTGCAGTCAATCGCATCCTCGCTGGTCCTACAATCTGGTATTCCCAAGGAAGATATCGTCACAATGGGCAACTGGGCCTCTTCCAAGAGCATCCTAGTCAGTTTGACTTCACCAACACGCTTTTTTGTCCTTTGGATGACTTGAGTCCAACAAAGATACTTTCTTTGATGCTCTGGATTTCTTATTCTGTATCTCAATCAATTCTATTAGAATTTCGACACTTAAATTACTGACTTGGACATAAGAATACAAAATAAGAAATATGATGGCCCACCCTTCTCTCCCTTTTCTGACAAATATGATTGCTTTACCTTCTTTTTAAAGTCAGTGAAAAATCAAATTTGGTTTAAAAAATATATATGTCAATGCCATTTACAGACTCCGTTGCTTTCTCGTTTATTTCCCTTCCTTTCCTTCAGAAAACATAGACTCATGAATGCTCACAAGGAGTCACCTTTCGACCATTACGAACTGCTGGAACAGATTGGCGATGGCTCATTTGCTGTCGTTCATAAAGGCAAAAAGCGAAATTCTAACAAACTGGTAATCAGACAGTTCATGGTTGAAAGTCCATCACCTAATCCATCCTTGAATAAAAAACGAAACAAAGGTAGCCATCAAAGTAATGAAGAAAAAGATCAGCCAGAGTCATCAAAAGGAGTTTAAAACATTGGAACGGCTCGCACCACATCCCAATATTGTTCAACTCGTTGAAGTCTATTATAACCAGGAACAGTGTTACTTTGTGATGGAGTATATGAACAGTGGCGATCTCTATCAACTGCTACAGACGCGAAAACAAGCGGGCCAGAGGTTTCGTATGCATGAAACGCGATGTATACTCGGTCAAGTACTGGCTGCTTTTCATCATATGCATCACGTTGAGGGACTGTTTCATCGAGATATAAAACCTGAGAACCTCTTGATCCATTATGTTCAAGATCAAATGGTTGTCAAATTGGCAGATTTTGGCCTGGCAACCGAGATTGAGTCAAAGGAGGTAGCACAGGATGATTATGTTAGCACCCGATGGTATCGTGCACCTGAGGTTTTGCTAAAATCAAAACAATATTCTTTTCCTATTGATCTGTGGGCTTTAGGTACTATCTTTGCAGAATTGATCTCTTTACGACCCTTGTTTCCTGGTCAGTCTGAAGAGGATCAACTGATACGCATCAGTCAGCTACTTGGTCACCCTGATCTATCGGTGAGGAAGAAAAGTAGTCGACGTAGTCTTCATCACCATCGTTCTATGCCATGTCTCCCAGAACCTGTAGCAACTCAACTTGGTTTAGGTGGTCTATGGAAAGAAGGAGCTCTTTTGGCTCAAAAGATTGGGTTCCGATTTCCTCAGGTAAGAAAGAAAGGGAGACACGAGTGATAAGTCTTGATGGAAAATTCTACAAATTTTATAGGTTCAACCCAATTCCGACTCATTAGCGCATCATTTAAAGCCTTATTGCATATCAGCCGAGGCAGAGGATTTGTTACTGAAACTACTTCAATATGACCCTAAAAAACGCATCACTTCTACAGAAGCCTTAGAACATCCGTTTCTTTTATGCGAAACTGTAAAATCACCTGTGCTCGTTCATTCATACAATCCTACTGTTTACTTACCAAAAATACCCCTTTCTCCTATCAATCTGGAGCCTTCTATTTCTTCTGGCTCAACATCTTCATCTTATTCTTTCCAAAAGCATCATCCTATGGATAGCAACCATGTACATACTTACTTTGAAGCCTCTACTCCTGCTTCTTCTTCTTCTGCCTTTACAAGAGCTTCCAGTGTGCCCAATTTTCAATCACCACATGAAGAAGAAGCGGATCAAGAGCCTGTTTTTTCTCTACCTTTACAGGATACTCAAAAACGCTTGCTTAGAAACCCATTCCAACGTCTTCATCAATGGACTAAGCGTTATATTTATCATGATGAAACATAAAAAATCAAACCTACTCTAAACAAATTGAACTCCATGTTGTAACCAACACAAAACAAGGGCAAGAAGAAAAACACTCGCACATAACAAGAAAAAATCTGGCATTTAGTTTACAAACTGAAAATCAAACACCTTTTATGCAAAAAAGTGGTACATAAAACACCAATTGCTTCTATACACTATCCTTTCTCTTTTTTTTTTCGAGACACCATTTCTGTTAGACTATTAATCTGAAGCTCCAATTGACCTCTCGACTTGATCATGTGCAATTTCAATGCCTGTGAGCTATACTTGTTTGTCTCTTGAGCTGATCCGCTAAATTTTGTAAGCCCGTCCTTGAACATCATGTCCGCAAAAGGAAACTGACAGATTTCTTAATATGCCTATTGTTTTTCTTTCCCCCTTTTTTTTTTAAAGAAAGCGATTTTGTTTTCATTCCTTTTTCTTTCTTTCTTTTTTCATATGTAAAATGCAGAGAACACTACCTAAAATTACTTTATCAGAAGAAGATGCTGTTGCAGGTATAATTTCCTTCTTTTTCTATTCCTTCATATATACGCAGCATCAATACACTAATAGCCCTATTTCTTTTCTTATTTAGGAACAAGTAAAGAAAAAAAAAGAATTATGCAAAAATAAAAAAGCAGTATACTTATTGCTCTTCATGTATTGATTGTCGTTTTAGATCGCATTCGATTACTACGAGTAGAAGAGACAAGAAATGACGGAAAATGGGCTGATACCCTTCGAAATCTACTTCAAATCCATGAGTATCTCTGTCATGTTGGTGAAGCTTTAGAGTAAATTTAGAAATGAAAACAAGAACCCATTTTTAGAAATTGACTTTGTGTAACATCATAGGTGGATTGAGAGCTTTCTGGGTGAAAGAATTGATGACAATGAAACAAAAGAAGAGTCAATTCTTCATTTAGAACAAACATTGCACGATGGTGTAGTACTTGCAAGACTGGCTAAGCGCATAGAGCCTGAAAGTATTGGCGATATCATTTATGGTGATGCCAAATTCAAGTTTCTCCGATCTAATAACATCAATGCCTTCTTGGCTGTCATAAAAGAAGTTGGTTTACCATCCATCTTTTGGTTCGAATTTGTAGACTTATATGACAAGAAAAACATGCCTAAAGTTATCTATTGTATCCATGCACTAAGGTACCTTCAATTTTTGTATGTCTCTCGATCAAGTAACTTGCTAACATGCCTTTTCATTTTCTTAGTCATTTACTTCATTCAACAGACGCTGCACCAAAAATCAAAAACTTGCATGGCGAATTCACATTTTCTCAAGACGTACTAGTAGCAACACAACGCAATCTCGAGAGATCAGGTGCTGTCATGCCAAATTTCGATAATTTGGGCTCTTCGTTACAAAAGGAGCTAGATGGAAATGGACGTAAGAAAACCAGTTATGCCTTTAAACCTATTGAAGAACCACTGCTGGAAGACCACGAAGAACTTTTACCCAGAATCCATCATTTCAGCAAAGAGGCACCAGATCTGATGGCTCATGATCTGTATGATTCAGATGTTGAATCGAGATCATCTCTGAGTGATGAACATGACGGTGCTTTACTACCTGTTATGCATTTAAGCATTCTAAGTAAGTCTTTTTATTTTTACATCTAAACCATGATCAACTAATTTCTTTCCTCCTTTATTCAACTCATTTGGGCGTAATGAAATTACAGGCGATTCTGTTATAAGTGGCGTGGCATCAGAGCTTGAGTTTGAAGAAGATCTTTGCGATTCTGATCATGATAGCACAGAAGGAAGAAAAGAAATATTAGATACACACTTTTCAAAACCGGAAAATCAACAAATTCTTGTATCAACACAAGGCTCAATTCGTGCTTACATGGCTCGAAACAAACTTCAAAAGATCAAGGATGAATGTCGATATCACTCGCTTCCATCTACAATTTACAGTAACCAATCAAGAATCAAGACCAACACAATGCATCAACAGCTCGGCCAAAAAAGAAGAGAGCTATTTGATTATCCAGAGGAATGGGTGATTGCCCTACAAACTGTCATCCGCCGCTTTCTTGCTATTCGTAAACTTGAGAGCCAATATCATCAAATTCAGCAACACGAAATGACAACCGGAAAACTAAGAACAGAAGGCAGATTCAGGGCACAAATACATGAACGCACTTATCAAAGACTGAAAGCAGAAAAGAATCCATCTCTCAGTATGGTCAAGAGCGTACTTCATATGCTTAGCAACAATGATGTAGATTTCAATGAAGATCTCATTGTTGAAGAACTTCGTCAAAAAATTGTTGAATCCATTCAGGATAATAATCAATTGGACAGTCAAGTTAGCATGGTAGACATACAGATTGCCCTCCTATTAAAAAATGCGGTGAGTCTGGACGAAGTTGTCAAGTTGAGCAATGCTTTCTTCAACCCAAATCGCAAGAAACAACAGCAGCAACGTTTTTCAGAACTCGTTTCATCCAACTCATCCAACAGTCCTTACGATTTGCGTGGGGTTGACAAGAGCAACCGCAGCAAGCTTGAGCTCTATCAGCAAATGGTGTACTTACTACAAACCGAACCTATCTATCTAGCACGTCTCATGTCAATCACAGGCGGTCAGGTCAATGGTGAACGAAAAGGCCAAAAGAAGATTGATTCTACTGTTCTGGCATTGTTTGGGTACGGTACAAATGCTCGAGAAGAATGTCTTTTGATCAACCTATGCAAAGCATGTATTGTGCAAGAAATGAAGCATGTAAAGAGCCCTCAAGAATTCATGAGAGGAAACTATACGTTCATGAAACTTGTTGTTCAGGTGAACCGAGGTGCTAAAGAAAGAGAATTCTTTTCCTCTCTATTCAAGGAGCTACTAGAGAAAGTTTTGTCGGATAGCGAGCTGGACCTCGAGACTAACCCCATCGTGATATACCAAAAGTGTATCAGTCAAGAGGAATCAATAACAGGCCAGCCATCGAGTCGTCCATTCAACGTCAGTCAGGCACAAGCTCTTCAATCTCCCGAAGTCATTCACATTTTGTCTCAGCATTTGGAGAAGCTTCGGAAAAAGACAGAAGAATTCCTCACTGCCATTGTCAGCACTATACAAACTATACCTTATGGTATTAGAGTCATTGCTCGAGAATTGCAAATGCTCATGGAAGAAAACTTTCCTGAACAAGCACCAGAGGAAATCAACAAGATTTTAAGTAACTTCCTATATTACCGTTATTTAAGTCCAGTCATTACAGCACCTGAACAATACATCTCCTTATCTCAAGATATCTCTTCTTTGCAACGCAAAAATCTGGCTGAAATTTCCAAGATGCTTCAGCATATATCAAATGGAACAGATTTTGATACCCGCAACTCGCAATTAAGTGCACTCCATGCTTATGTCAAATCATCCGCTACTCGATTTACTCAATGGTTTAGGGACCTTACTACTGTAGAAGACCCAGAAGAACATTTTGACATGGATCCTCTTTCAGATTGCACTAGTACTAAAAAGCCTACCGTCTATGTTCACCCCACTGAGCTATATCATATGCATCATTTGCTTCAAGAACATATCGATTTTATAGAACGTCAGGACAATGGGGTACTTCATTCGATCTTGAAAGATTTAGGCGACGCACCAACAGACATCAACATGAGTGTTCCATTGCATATTTTACGTCTTGAGTTGAGCGATAGACGAGAGGGAATTCCTTCTGAATCAGGAGGTGATGTCAAAAAACTGCTATTGGATACAAAACGACTTGTCATTTTGGTTATTCAGGTACAATCTGGTCCTTCGCTAGAGGCTATCTTTAACGATCCTGTCACGGAAGAGCATGAGTCGATTTGGGAAGTAGTCAAAGAAGAAGCTTTCCCATCTACTGGTACAGAGCAGGAAATTGAAATGGCTATACGTGAACGAAACTTTAAATTCGGTTACAAAAACGCTGCTATGGATGTGAAGAGGTAAAGAAAAAAAAGCATAATTCTGAACTACACACTAAGAGTCATGTTCAATTTCAATAGCTTGAGTTTTGCCAAATTGAAATCATTTGCATTCAGTTTACATAATCATTTAATGAAGCATGGTATTATCCCTGAAAGCCCTGGATTTCAAAGTATCATCAACATGATTGCTGTTGATATCACAAAGAAGGGCGAACGTCGAAAGCAACGTAATGCCGAGATCAAAAAGCTTCAGGGCATTCTTTTACATTTAGATGAAAAGCGACAATTCTTGGTTGGTCAAGGTTCAAGTTACAAGGAATATCTAGATGGATGTATGAACAACATGGCAGAGAGACGAGGCAAAAAACAGAAATTTGTTTTCCCATTCACTAGCCAGTATTTCCATATGAAAAACCTCCATCGTCGAGGCCTTGTACCCAAGTTTGGTTCTTTCAAGTATTCCGCTAAAACTCTTTATGAGCGTGGTATCATTATTGACATCGCAGGTGTTTCTAGAAAACTTTATTCCCGCATCACGCTGATTTTGTCCATGGATCGTGCTGGTATTATTACATTTGAGGGATATTTCCCTTTGCTGAATGTACAAGACTTACATGTGGACGTACACTATGAGGACCTGTTGCAGACACAATACGAAGGTGTCCAAACGATGAAAGTCTTGGATGGTATGGCTACTGTCAATGTCAATCTGCTCATTTATTTGATTAACAAAAAGTAAGTGAATAATGTTCGAAAAAACATGTTGTTCTATTTTACTCAATTGTCCTCTTTTTTCTTATTAGATTCTACCATACTGCATAAAACACTTTTGTATATTTCTTCTATTGTATATAAATTTAACTACATCTTTATCATAATACTCTAATAAACTTAACAAGATAATTTTCTAAGCATATGGTTTTCTTTAATGTGACAATTATTATCATTATATATGTATAAAATGGACTTTCCTTTGGTCTCTCTTTTTTTCTTACAACCAGGTCTATCTAATTCTCACTCACATTGACAAAGGCCCAATCATGGTCATAATAGATTTCTCTAGTATGAACATCTTCAACATGATACAGGAACTCAAATTTACCCCTTGACAAAAAGCAAAGAGGAATTACATGTGTATATTCGCTGCCCGAAGGAATTTCAGGCAATACGAGTTGTGATATACCTTGCATTAAGAGCTTCTCTGTCAAGTCATATTCTTTTGCTCCATCATTGTAGCTCTGGACTGGCTGAATACGCAATATTAATTTAACAGGACGAACTAGAGAATGACATGGTTAAATTTAGTTATTTGCTTCCTTTTTTTTTTTAGGAGAAGACTTGTAATATTACCTTGTCGATTGGCTATTGTTACGTTCATATGTACAAAAGTATTTACTTGACAGGCAAACTGTCTGTGTGCAACAGTTGTAGTACCGTCTTCCTGAGTCATATCTACAATAAATTCAATATCTTGCTTCTTTAGCACACTTAATTGCAAAGCAGTCAGTCTAAGCGAAGGGCGCAAATTGATGATACCACTCCGCCCAGAGGCACGGCATCGCCAGTTAGCTTTCACGTGGGACAGCAGTTGTTCTCGATACCAAAACATTTGAAGATGAGCTCGCTCTTGTTCAGGTGCCATTTTAGGTGCTTGAGAAACTACAAATTGTTTGTTGGGCTCAAAGCTGGGAACAGGCTGTAGTCGTTCTTCATGCGTTAAAAACAATTTCTTTAACGGAAGCACCATTCTAGATAAGCCAAATTCGCATATTTTTTTTGGTTATATATAAATGCCATGTTGTTTATATAGATGCAAGCTTGTCCTTACCTTTTTGTAAGTGCAGGCTGAATAGTAGCCGTTGATTTCAACACATTGTCTGGCTGGTCATTGGTTGAATTATCAATTGTGAACTGAATATCAAAAGGCACTGTCCAGGTGTTTCGAATATCAAGTGTTAATAGACAATAGGGATTTTTGTCATTATCATCATTGGCTTGCTGTGTGATCATCAACAGTTCTTCTACAGGTTGCTCAGTAGATGACATATGATCTATATCAAGCCCCTTTATGAGATTAATTGCTTGATCAAACTGAGATTGGGCCACCATCATGTTGTCACGGAGATAAAGTACATCCCAATTCAAAGGCTCTAAATTTTGATAGACGGTTATCATGATAGGCAGATATAATTGTCTGGTATATAGAGTAGCTGGTAACTCTTGATCAAACTTGCTTGATTTTTCAGTCTGATCCTTGATTGCTCTATCCAAATAACCATAATCGATATGGATCGCACCTCCAGTACTATCAGCAGTATGTTAAGTATCAAAAAGGAGGAGGAGGAGCAAATTTAAATAATGATTCTTTTTTTTTTCTTGTAAATAATAATAACAAAAAGAAGGCCTTACCATCCTTGTTTACCATAGATATTAACAATAACCTGTGTTTTTTCACCAGGTGGAAGATTAATACGCTTACCAATTTGATGGTCATCTGATTTTGAACCTTCCCAAGAAAAGACGGGAGTTCCTTTTGTGTAAAGTTCAATTTCATATTGCTCTTCGCTAGGAAGCTCAGGATTGATCTGTTTAGGATGTGTTGTTGTAGAGTCATTGAATGACAGTGTCAAGAAGTCTACAGGAATATTTCCAATGTTTTCTACGTCAATAGTGATATGCTTCATTTCGCCTTCAAACAACATAACAGCGCCATGCAGAAGTGAGGTTGATTTGATCTTGAGCAATGGTTGATCTTCAATGACGTTTAATGCAAGCTGCTCTGATTTTTCAGTAGCTGAAGGTGTGTTTGTATCATTGTTTTCCATATCAGGGGTTTTACAAAGGGCTTGAAGACCACTAGAAATACAAAACATAGTTCAGTCTCTACTATCATTCATTTGAAATTCTTCAGACATACGTATATTTAAATCGTTCTGACTCTTTTGACTGTTGAACAATGTCCTTATTATTCTTTGGCTGCTCCACTTTTTTCACTTCTTGTTTTTCATTCAAGAATTCTTGTTCTGCAAAACCAGTAATCTTGATAATACAGCCACGGATTACCAATAAGCCTGTTTCAAGCGGTGTACCCATCAATCGAATAACAAGTGTATCATTAGCTGGAATGGTTGCTGCTGTAGGAACAGCAGAAAACTCTATGCCTGAAGTACTATACACCAAAAAAAAGTTTGCTTTTATTATGATGACAATGGTTCATTTAAACACTCACCATTCCCTTACCTTAGTACAATGTTGGTCAATTCAAGATCAAAACCAAATGGGTTGGTCAATACTGCTTTGAATTCACAGGCTTCATCTTTAATCAAGTTAATTTGAGGCTAAATAAAAAAAAAAGAATTTAGTAAAAAGAAAGATTATGGAGCATTTCATTTGGGCTTACTTTATCGTTTTTCTTTTTAGCAAAGGGATTGTAGATAAAGGGATCCCCGGAATTAGTGCGGTCTTCTTTGGAGGCAGCAATAGCCTTTGCAATAAGTAATGGGTGTTGATAAATGGCTTTACGAGGGATAGGAGGGATGGGCTGTATTAACTTGACGATGTTAAAGCCCCAGTAGTTGACATTGCTCTCTATCTGTCCAGATCTTTTACTGATATTGACTATACGTTGGATAGAGGAGGCAAGTCGAATTTGTTCTTCTTTAGAGATATATTGGTACAGGTTTTTCAACAGGACAGTAGTGTAATAAAGCATTGAGGCATGATCTAGCAATTTTGTCAGGTTAGTCAATAAGTTGGTTAATTGAAGAAATGCTATACCTTGTATTGCTTCAGAAATAACAATACACTCTCTCAGAATATCAATTTGAAGAGCGGCCCAACCAAATCCAACCGTATCGTTTTTAGTGCCAGATACATCTTTACTTCTTTCTTGATTGTCAAATCGATTTTGTATCATCTGAAGAGCACCGCCATCATGCACATTACTTTCTATAAGAAATTGGATTATCAACATAGACGACTCATCAATCAAGATAATGATTACTTTACCTCCAATACCATATACTTCACAGATTCGTTTCAACACTTCCAAAATGCCATCATCTCCTTTTGTCATCTTCTTTGCAACTCCTGTGCTTGCCATGGTGGCTCGTCCTTGAATCAAAAGGGGTACCATGCGATTCAACGTTTCATACATATACCAGGCAGATTTGCGATGGTAGCCAATAGTAGACAAAATAGAAGACATTTGTGTCATAATATTTATCTAAAGGGGAGGGATATATTTCTCAGAGTGTTAGTATTCTTTTTTAAAAATCAACAGAATGCTCTTCTTCCTCAGTAAGAATATAAAAAAAAGTGACTCACCTGGTCAATGATGATCATATCTCTCATGTCCATTGTCCATAGCTTGGATACCCAATTAGCAATAGAGAAGCGAGGAATCTCACTTCCTTTATATTTGGCAAGTTCTGACATTGTCATAAATCGAGTATTTCGCTTGACTTGAATGGTGGGAGATTGAACAATTCTAGACACCAAATCGTCATTCCATCCACCATTCAAAAAGACAGTCATCAAGAAGCGAGCAATCTTAAGACAGGCTTCGGCAAGCACAAGTTTAGGAATAGGGATATTGGTTGATGTGTTGACTTTGATATAACTTTGCACTAGTTCTTCATACATATTTGTGATTTCGCTCACTAAGGTGGAGGGTGGCTGTTTAGGTTCTTGAATAGGCGCTGCTGTGGCTGTAGGGTCTGATGCTTCGTCTTCTTCATGATTGACAGGTTGCCTTGAAACAATATGCTATAAAGAAAAAGATAGATCACGGCTGTTTAGTCGTATTGTCATAGTGCCGTTTCTTTTTTTTCCAAACTTACACCTATATCCGTACGAAGATGGGTCATCAAGATCATTGTACAAGCTAAACCTTCTTTGGCACTACCTAGCCATAGATAGTCAGACGAGCTCTGAGTCATCTCAACCGCTTCTTGATAACTAACATTGAATAGCGTTAAGCATGTATCTCTGTCATTTTGCTGAGAAATGTGAATAAAACTTACTGTTTAATAGCATCAGGTAGTCTACCAGCCAAGAGATAGAAATCGGCGAACAATTTCTTGATACGACCTGGTGTCCGTTGAATGGTACGATTTGTATCATTGCCTATGTTTAATGAACCAGTAAAAGTAGTCGATCGGGACAAGGAAGGTTTGGGTGTAGGTGGTGATGGATTGATTGTGCTCTTCCGACTATTGTTGGTAGCTGTAGTAGAGGCTCGTTTTAAAAAGGAAGATGAAACAGATCCTGTTGGAGCAGGACCTGTATTGCCGTTTGTGACTGGAGTGGTAGGCAATCGATGTCCTGGCGAACTGCTCGAAGGCTGAGGTTGAACTCGCGTCTGTTCAACATTTCTTGGCAAAAAGCCTACAGGAATAGGTGATTCGAGCATCTTGAGTTTCTCGATACGATCTGCCTATAGGTAAGAATAGAAGTTCAGAGAAAGAGAGAGACATCAAATAACCAAATAAAAATTTACAATCGAAGCAAATTGATCCAAAATCTCGCTTGCAAAATCACATATCATCGTGCTCATATAAAAGGACATATTGCCAACATTAGGAATCATAATCAAGCCTTTTGTATCATCAGGCTGATTTTCATTTGGATCAAATGCAAAACAGCGTGTGGCTACTGCTGTAGGATACTGTCGCATAGGGTTTGAGTGGATCTTATTGTTGGAATCATTTTGTCTGTTTCTGTTACCTGACTGAGCATATCATGAAACTTTTTGTAACCTTCACTCAACTCTTTATCTTTCCATTCTTGACAATCCATAATACCAATCACCTAAAATGATAAAGACATTAGCAAAAGAAATAACCGAAAAAAGAAAAGAAGCTTACACCAAAAATACGTCGATGAGGTTGAAAGTCTTCAAGATGGCTATGATCTCGGTCATATTTTGTAACAAACTGAAAGTGCATCTGTCCTTCCTGAAAAACCTGACTACTGAATCTAGCTAGAAAAAAAAAAGTAACCCATGTGAGCTATAGTTGAAGTCGCGACAGCTGCTTTTCTTCTCTTGCGCTTTACCATTAGCACCTTTGTGAAGGTTAGGAGTGACATCTCCCAGACGCACTAGACTGAATTTTCGAACGAGTTCAACATGACTCCAGAACTTTGATTTTTTTATAGGCGAAACAGGAATTAGCAAGACTCTGACTCGGCAAGATGAAGTAATGTCGAGTGCGAGGTCCATTTATTTCTTTCGGAAAGGAGGTTTTGTTATGATATATGATACAACTGAGGAAGAAAAGAGAGAGAAAAAAAAGAAAGTGGTACCTCAATGCTTTACAAGAGAAAAAAAGTAACCCTAAATATCAGCCAATTAAATTTGCTCATGAAATAGCATTAGAACATGAAAAATTAAGACCTTTTTCATCTCCCTTCACTTCATCCGGGAAGGAAAAGATGCATGATTTACACTTTTTGATATTGTCTGTTATCACCTGTCACTAAAGGGGTTTTGATCTAGCTCGACTCGATCTTTGCCTCCATCTGACACTTTAAGCAAATAAAGAAAAAGCCCCCCTTCTTTTAAGACAGATTAGCGTTACCGAGATTGTAATTCAAGAATAAGCAAAGTCGATCTGTTTACAGTTATCTTGGTGTTATGGAAATGTGTTACCATTCCATTTCTAACACCGCTAGTTCCTCCAGCAGCCATAAGCAGTTTGATTGGCTGAAAGCCAGATGATGAAGTGAAAAAAAAAAGGAACATATAAGCAATAGGAAGATATCGCACAAGAGAAGGCTGTTGCTAAAGGAAAAAAGAAGAGGGAGAACACACATATTCATATCTATATGTTTGGCGCGAATCTTATTCATAATAAATATCCAGACAGTCTATAAATTCGATAGAAGCTAATTTTTTTTTCACTGCGGATTTATTTCAAAAGTACACGCAAACAATTTTTCTTGTTTAGCTTTCTTTCAAACTCTTTTACATACACGCATAGAGAACAATGAAATTAGTTGGGCTTACAGGAGGCATAGCAACAGGTAAGCAACAGTAGAGAAGACAATGAGAGAAACGAACCAATGACGGGCATTAGGCAAATCTACAGTATCTCGGTTGATAGCCGAGCAAAACATACCCATCATTGATGCCGACAAGATTGCAAGAGAAATAGTGGAGCCCGGAAGAAAACCAAACCAACTGATCCGAGAGCATTTTGGGGATAGCGTGTTTCTAGAAGATGGTCATTTGGATAGACCAAAGCTGGGACAGATCATCTTTCAAGATCCCGAGAAGCGTAAAATACTCAATCGGTGCACACACCCTTATGTTCGATGGGAAATGTTAAAACAAGCTTTCTTTTACTGGATAAAGGGGGCTGACATAGTCATATTCGACGTACCATTGTTAATAGAAAGTAAGCTAGACCGATTTATGCAGACAACGGTCGTAGTGTTTTGGTAAGACTTTTTTCTTCTAACAAACAAACAAAAAAAAGGAATTTGAAAGTCAGACGAGTTTTTTTTTTATTCACTGCTTTTTAGTTCAGATGCATTACAGTTACAACGATTACGAAAAAGGGATGGCCTTACAGAGGAACAGGCACTTCAGCGTATGCAATCACAGATGCCAATGGCCGAGAAAGTAGAGAAGGCAGATATTATACTGGATAATTCAAGTGATTTGAGTCAACTGGAAATTCAAGTCAAAAATATGATTCAAAAGATCAGACCATCCAGACTTACTTGGCTATTGGAATATGCAGGCCCTCCTATGGCTATTGGATTCATCTCTCTACTTGTACAACGGTATGGATCAAATATTTTACAGGCCATGGGTGATAGCATTGCCAGCTTAAAATAAAACCTCTTGTTTATTGCTTTATGTACAGTGTAAATTCATAAGCTAATTCTTTGTGATGCTGAATACCTTCAGGTACTGTTTGCTCAACATAAGCTTCCAACTCTTGATGGCTTGCTTGACGAAATTGCTGGCTATCGATGGCCGGAAAGAAAGTATCACACTCAATCTTATTCTTGATACGTGTCAGCAGAATATGAGAGCATGTAGGGTGTTGTATGGCTAAGTTGTACATTTGAGCACCACCAATCACAAATGCGCGTGCATGTTGTGAAGGATCAATAGCTGCTAATGCCTTTTCAAAAGAGTCGACTAATAAAGTGGTTTGTTTCTGTGATTCATCCAAACCTCTACATAGATATAAATACATGCTTTAAAGACAGGCAGAGCAACTTACAAGTCATAATCAGTATTTCTAGAGATAACAATGTTGAATCGATTGTCAAGTGGTCTGAATTTGGCAGGAATAGATTCCCAAGTCACTCTACCCATAATAACCACGTTTTGACCTTGAGCCTCATGAGGTACATGACTAGTAGCATGCTTAAAGAATGCCATGTCCTTAGGCAAACGCCAAGGTAAGTTGTGACGGATGCCAATACCCAATTCTTCTGTAGCTGCTACAATTAATGTGAGTGGTTTGCTCATTAAATAAAAAAAAAAAAAGTTAAAAGAAAAAAGGAGTATCAGCCAATCAAAAACCGAGACCTTCTTTTTTTTGATTATTACTGAAAAAGTCACTTCCAGGGTTTCCTTCTTCTTATATATTTTTTTAATAGTTATTGATTATACCACCATGATCGGATTAAAGGGCACAATGAATGTGATTGACAACTCTGGAGCTATTATTGCTGAGTGCATTCGAGTCATGAACGGTGCTCGTTTTGCCAGAGCTGGTAAGATAACCTATAAGCTGTACTTGAGTCAGAAATAAACCTTTCATTAGGTGATGAGATTGTATGTGTCGTGAAGCGTGCTAGACCTATCAACCCCAACATTGCAGGTACTCAGGCTGCTGCTCAAAAGGTAAAGAAGGGTGATGTTCGTCATGCTCTTGTGGTTCGCACCAAGAAGGAAATGTCTCGACCTGATGGCCGTACTATCCGTTTCGATGACAATGCCTGTATTTTATTAAACAACAAAAAGGAACCCCTTGGTACTCGTGTGTTGGGTGTTGTCTCTGCTGAATTGAGAACAAAGAACTGGATGAAGGCAGTTTCACTTGCACCTAGAATTGTATAGATTATGTCAACACTGTAAATAGAGAGAAAAAAAAAAGTTTTTATTAATAAAGCTATGAATGAACCACAAGCAAGAGACGACAGAGCCTTTCAACCAGAGCCAGATGAATAGGGAAACAATTACTATCGGAAGGCATCACGTTGATATAGGATAAGGCGTGGTACTTTTTAATAATATCCCTTAGGGTACTATAAGCAGAGTGGCTGGTTTGGTTATAGATTAAGTGTATCTATTTTGTTTTTAAAATAAAGGCCTAAGTGATAAAGAACTCTTGTAGATCAAACTATTTCTTACCTCTAATACAACAGGATCACAGTTGAATAGTTCGTTATTTGGATTTTCGGTAGTAGGCGGTGTATGAATCATATAGCCACTAGCCAAGGGTATCATCCAATCTTCTATGTGTGATATCGGATCCATGTTCAACATGCCAAATGACATGCGTTCTCGTCTATTGGAATAGGCCACACGGTGGTTCAGTAGTAAAGCTTTGGTCTGTCCATGATCAACATCAACTATCTTTTTGAGC